>JAXFYN010000295.1:37375-164548 GCA_036172215.1 Camellia granthamiana | reverse complement strand
TTCTTGGTGGCATTTTTTAGCATATTAACCATCTTCTTCTTCTTCTTCTTCAGTATTTTCAGTATCTTGTTTTTGTTGTTCTTGTTCTTGTACTTCTTGTTCTTCTTCTTCAGCATCTTCTTGTTCTTCGTCTTCAGTATTTTCAGCATCTTTTTTTTCTTCTTCTTCAGTGTCATCAAGTTCTTTATCACTTTCCTCACTCAATTGAGCACTAGTTACCTGTAGGTCAACATACAATAGATATTAGTTTTTGAAATAATTGAAGTTTAGGAAACTAAAAAGTTTCTCAGTAATAATTCAGTGTATAAAAATAGGGATTTTTCTCAACTTGAATTGAAATTCAAATGAGATGAGGATGTGACCTGTCTTGTTGTTAGTTGATGTAGTGATATGACTTTCATACGTTTATGTAATTTGATAAGATTTCACTTGATCGCCCTTGGGCATGCTTTGCTAACTTCAGGGTGGATGATCAGTGTGTGCTTACACAACCAATACTATAAAGCAAATGTAAAGAATTTTTGTCATTTGAATAAGAAATAATACTATCTGTTATTAACAATAAACAAATAGAATACAGTAAAGATGTACTTACTAAAAGAGCCATAACACATTTTGTGACTTTTGCTAGATTTTTGTGCTATTTTTCAATTGAAGACATCAGTGTGTTCCTTATTGCGTCTGCCTAATTGTATTTTCTCATAGAGTTTATGTTTTCTATGTAATTAAGAAATACCCATCCAACTATTGTTCCTGATGTAGAGAAAAAAAGCTTCAAACAAGTATACATACACAGCATCCTTATCACATCTTCAGTGTCTTCTTTCTTCTTGCCTTTCATTGCTTTTTGCAACAAGTCTATGATGGTTGTGCTCAATAGCCTTTCAGTTTGTATGGATCTTCTTGTCAGAAATGATGATATACTTTTATTTCCATAACCAAGATGCATCGGCTCATCTCCACAAGATATACCGAAAATGGACTTGATGTCTTCTGTTGTTAGCTTTACAGTTTCTGGTCCTAACTGGAAAGAACCACTGCTGCCTAGCTGGTATGTTTGAATTATTTTCAATGCAATGTCATCATATTTTCTGCATTGTTTATAATTCATCTTGTTTTTCAATATTGCATCAAACAATAACCAAAATGGGGTTTTCTTCAACCCATTAATATGCTCATTCCTGAGTTTGATGTGCTGTAATAGCTTCACTATTGTCACCATGTTTGATCTAAAAGTTAATCTCCATTCTCTACGCTTTCCCTTTTGCTTTTTATCCGTTGAAGTTAATTTTTTATGCTTTCTTATCGTTTTCTTTGCATTATTTTTTAGTCTTGGGGTTTTCATGAGTTGCTTTCCTGTACGGAAAATCAACATAGACAACATATAAACACTGAGAATGTGTCCTAAAAGAATTAATCCAATGTCATTCTCATGAAGTCTAAATTTGATAACATTCATGGCTATAAAAACAAAATCAACATTGAAACTTAAATTGAAAGCAAGAGAAGATGATTAACTAGGGTTTTTCACTCAAATTGATTCAGAATATGGGAACATTCACAGCAATCGCAGTAAAAATCAACATTGAAACTTAAATTGGAAGCAAGAGAACATGATTAACTACGGTTTTTAGTCAAATTGATTGAAAACTTAAGAAAATTCACAACAATCATGTCAAACTCAATATTGAAACCTAAATTGAAATCAAGAGAATATGATTAAGTCCGGGTTTTCACTCAAATTGACTAAAAATCTGAGAACATTAACAACAATCGTACGAAAATCAACATTGAAACCCAAATTCAAACCAAGAGAATATGATTCACTAAGGTTTTTTACTCAAATTGTCTAAGAATCTGAGAACATTCATAGGAATCGTACCAAAATCAACATTGAAAGCTAAATTGAAACCAGAGAATATGATTCACTAAGGTTTTTTACTCAAATTGTCTAAGAATTTGAGAACATTCACAGGAATCGTGCCAAAATCAACAATGAAAGCTAAATTGAAACCAAGAGCATATGATTAACTAAGGTTTTCACTCAAATTGATTGAAAATATGAGAACATTGATAGCAATCGCAGCAAAACCAACATTGAAACTTAAATTGGAAGCAAGAGAACATGATTAACTAGGGTTTTCAGTCAAATTGATTGAAAACTTGAGAAAATTCACAACAATCATGTCAAACTCAATATTGAAACCTAAATTGAAATCAAGAGAATATGGATTAAGTCCGGGTTTTCACTCAAATTGACTAAGAATATGAGAACATTAATAACAATCGTACGAAAATCAACATTGAAACCCAAATTCAAACCAAGAGAATATGATTCACTAAGGTTTTTTTACTCAAATTGTCTAAGAATCTGAGAACATTCACAGGAATCGTACCAAAATCAACATTGAAAGCTAAATTGAAACCAGAGAATATGATTCACTAAGGTTTTTTACTCAAATTGTCTAAGAATTTGAGAACATTCACAGGAATCGTGCCAAAATCAACAATGAAAGCTAAATTGAAACCAAGAGAATATGATTAACTAAGGTTTTTCACTCAAATTGATTGAAAATATGAGAACATTGACAGCAATGGTACCACACACAACATTGAAACCTAAATTGAAATCAATGAGATATGATTAACTAGGGTTTTTTATTCAAATTGATTCATATTGAAACCCAAATTAAAACCAAGAGAATATGATTCACTAAGGTTTTTTTACTCAAATTGTCTAAGAATCTGAGAACATTCACAGGAATCGTACCAAAATCAACAATGAAAGCTAAATTGAAACCAACAGAATATGATTAACTAAGGTTTTTCTTTGAAATTGATTGAAAATATGAGAACATTGACATCAATGGTACCACACTCAACATTGAAACCTAAATTGAAAGGAATAGGATATGATTAAGTAGGGTTTTTCACTCAAATTGATTCAGAATATGAGATCATTCAAAGCAATCACAGCAAAATCAACACTGAAACTTAAATTAAAAGGAAGAGAACATGATTAACTAGGGTTTTTCACTTAATTTCAGTAAGAATTTGAGAACATTAACAGCAATGGTAGCCAAATCAACATTGAATCCTAAATTGAAAGTAAGAGAAGATGATTAATTAGGGTTTTTCACTCAAATTCAATATGAATCTGAAAACATTAACAGCAATGGTACTAAAATCAACATTGAAAACTAAATTGAAAGTAAGAAAACATGATTAACTAGGGTTTTTCACTCAAATTCACTAAAAATCTGAGAATATTAACAGTAATCGCATCAAAATCAATATTGAAACTTAAATAGAAAGAAAGAGAACATGATTAACTAGGGTTTTTCACTCAAATTCACTAAGAATTAGAAAATATTTACAGCAATCGCACCAAAATCAACAATGAAACCTAAATAGAAAGCAAGGGAACATGATTAACTAGGGTTTTTCACTCAAATTCACTAAGAATCTGAGAATATTCACAGCAATCGTACCAAAATCAACAATGAAACCTAAACTGAAAGAATGAGAACATGATTTTTGTGGCATTACAATGAATGTTCTCAGATTCACAAACAAAAACAAAAACAAAAGTTTCAAACTCAACATTCAAGCTGAAATGGAAATCAAAAACAAAATGTTCGAAAATGAAAGTTTCGAACTCAACATTCAAGCTGAAATGGAAATCAAAAACAAAAGTTTCGAAAATGAAAGATTTCGCAAAAACAAGGGTTTAAGATACTTGAATCTTACTTGTTTTCACCATTTTTGGTTGTTTGGATGTTTGATGTTCTAGTTTGTTTTTGTGAAATCTGAGACAAGATTGATGAAGGAAGACAAAATGTGAGACGAAATTGATGAAGGTGAGAATGAAATCTGTGTGGATGAGAAATGGCAGGATGAACTGTGAATGAAATCGTGAATCTGCGATTTTTGTTTTGTGTTTTGATTTGGTAAGGGTAGTTTCGTCATTTCAATGGATTATGGGACTTACCGGTTAAAAGTTTTTGAACTATGACTTAATGTACCATTATTTGCTAAAACGGGACTTACCTGTAAATCACCCTATATATATATATAAAACTCTAAAAAAAAAAATGGTCACCTCCTCAAAGTCTCAAATCATTAATATTTAAAAGAGAAAATTGGTGAAAAATCCATTATAACAATTGTTTAAGGCATTAGGTCCAATGATTTTATTTTTTTTTTTGTGAGAGGTTTACACTTTGTAAAAATAGTTTGGTGAGAAGTTCTAGAGGACATTTTGTTTTCAATTTTACCTCTTGACTTTTATTTATTTATTTTTATTTGTATGACTTTTCATTGACTATCTATTCAAATTTATATCTATCTGTTCAAATTATTTTCTATCTATTCAATTTTTTTGTCTATCTGTTCAAATTTTTAGTCTATCTGTCCAAGTTTTATTATATGTTCAAATTTTTTATCTATCTGCTCAAATTTGTTGTCTATTTGTTCAAATATCTATCCAAATTTTATTATTAGTTCAATTTTTACTCTTAATTTTACTTGGCATTTTTTTGACCAAATCTTATTTGTTGAAATACAAAGCCAAACCAACCCTTATCTGTTGCAATACAAAGCCATACAAAACTCTATCTGTTTAATTTTTTTTCTATCATCATTAACAACTCTCCGTTATTCAAAATTTGAAGAGATCATCATTATCATCAACAACTCTCCACTATTCAAAATTTGAGCAGATCATCATCAACAACAACAACAACATAAAAAAAAAAAAATTTTTGAATGGATATAAACATTTCAACAATGCAAAAAAAAAAAGAAAAAAAAAAAAGAAAAAAAAGAAGAAGAAGATATTTCTACCACTATTTGTTACAATCAACAATAACAACAAAAAATAATTAGACCATGAACAACAAGTCAGATAAAAAAAAATTAAAAATCAAAGCAAAAGAACAAATCTAAGCCTTTTTTTTTTTTTTACAGATCTAAGTTATTTTTGAACAGATAACTAGAAAAAAAAAATCAATCAAATTAAATAATTTTAGGGATGTTGCTATCGGCACTACAATGAAAACCCTAGGGAAGAAAATGAGATCAAGCATTGAACTAAAATGAAAATCCTAGGAAAAAAAATGAGATCAAGTGAATATCATCATCGGTGAATAATATCTCTTTGTTGATTCAAAGAAGAAAATGTCGATTCACAAATGAAAACCCTAGGGAAAAAAATGTCGATTCACCAATGAAAACCCTAGGGAAAAAAATGTCGATTCACCGATGAAAACCCTAGGGATATTCACCAGACTACCTGTAAACCCTAGGAATAAACCCCTTTGAACTCCTTTTCTGGAAAATGAGATCAACCTCATTGTTGCTACTTTGTCCTCGAGTTCTTCGTCGCCACGGCTGTCATCATCGACGTCGTCGAGCTACTTTCCTCTTGGGGTACATGGTACAATTTACCTCCTCAACTCCAAATGCAACTTTATAGAACTCTGTAGCGTCGTTGGCCTTTGGTGCTTTCATGAACAACTGATGCTCTATCGCAGAGAAGGTCACTGCCTTCGATACTTCGTGTTCAACTCCTCCATTTTGAACTTCCTAAGCCATTGATGTTATTGATTGCAAAGAGGAATAAGAGAAATGTAGAGAGAGAAAACAAAACCCTAGGAGAAAAGAAAGAGATATGATCTGAGTAGGGAGAGCATGAGACTTGAGGAGAGTGATAGAGAGTGTAAATCAAGGCATAAACTGTAAGAGAAGCTGAAGAAATAGAGGGTAGTTTGGTCATTTTGTAAGAGTTTGCCTTATGAATAAAATATTTTACAGTTTGGACCTTTGGACAAAAAAAATCTAAAATTATATTTATGGACAGAGTTTCCTATTTAAAATTGAAAAAAAAAAAGAAAAAGATTTAGAATCCTGTGAGAGACTCCAAGAGATGAGTTGGTGGGGGTCTCATGCCTTCACCAGTACATAATAATGTAAATACCAATCAGTGTGTTTGATTTCAATTTTCTGGATTTAATTTTCTAGAAATTGAGTTTTTTGTTTTTCGTATTTATTTGTTTTTAGTGAATATTTTTAAAATTTTAAAATTTTTTTTTTTTTTTAGATGTACCTTACTTAGATCTATCTAAAAAGTAAAATATTTATAAAAAAAATATTTTAAAAAATTAATAAATACACAAGAATACAAAAAATGTATTGAATTTTCATATATACATATATATATATATTTGTATTTTTGGTATTTAGTGAATTTTTATATTAGGTGTATTTAAAAATTAAAAAAATTACTTATAATATTAAAAAAATTCAATAAAAATAAAAAAATTTCAATTTTTAAAAAAGTGAATCATGAAAATTTAAACCAAACCAACTGAATAATACCATTCTTAGGCCTCGTTTGGAAACATGCTTTTTTATTAATTTGTTGACTTTTTGGCTAAAATATGATGTAAAAAAAAGTATGTTTGGGATGACTTTTTGATTTTTTACGAAAAGATGTGCAAAAAGTAGAGAGAAAAGAGAATATTTGACTTTTTGGTATCAGTTATTGATTTTTTGATTTTTTTAGTGACTTTTTGACTTTTAAACTAAAAACTAATGTTGCCAAATGAGGCCTAACATTTCCACAAGCTTTAGAACATCTCCAATGGTTTGTCATTAGAGCTGCCAAAGTCATTTTATAGCAAGTATGGGGCAAAAATGTTCTCCAATGGTGAGTTTTGACAGCTATTATCTTTGGGAAATACCAAAACTTGTGTCAAATTGGGCACAAGCTTTGGTAGCTGCCAAAGCTGCCAAGTCACCAAAACCAACCGTTTCCTTCTTCTCTCCCTTCATTTTCTCCTTATATTCTAGAAAAACTTCCAAAACAGAAACAAAATTCACCCAAAAATTAAATAAATTTCAGAATCAATAAATCAATCTGAAGCAAAAAAAAAAAAAAAGTTTCAGAAATTTCAAGCAATATGAATCAATCAATTTCAGTAATATGAATCAAAGAATTTCAGGAATTTCAAGTAATTTGAAGCAAAATTAAAAATTGAATTTTAGTAACTTTATACTACAAAATACCTTCAATTTGAAGATTTCTTGGCTCATCTTCATTAGGGTTTCAGGTTGATCTTCTTCGTTTTCTTTGGATGGTCTTCACTGTGGTGGAAAAGAGGGTTGGAGAAAGAAATTTGGGGATATCGCACGAGCCAAGGAATGAGAGGGAAAGTATCAGAGATAGGGCTCATGATCATCGCGACAGGCGTGAGAAGCCGATGAGTGAGAGAGAGCGAAGCAGAGACATGATGAGTTCGCATGAGAGATAGGGAAGTAGAAATAGGGCTTTGAGAGAGAAGTCAGTGTAGAGAGGAGTCTTTTAAAATAGGGCTTTGAGATAGTAGAGAGAGGACTTTGAGATAAGGCTTTGAGAGAGGAGTCTTTTTAAATATAATTTTTATTTTGTAATATAATTTAGTGAATGCAATTTTAATGTAGTTAATAATTTTTTTTTAAAATTTTGTATTTTGTTATTTTTTTAGTGGGATGAATTATATAAAAGAAAATTTTTAATTTTTAAATATTTTAATTTTTTTTTAAAAAAACTTTAAAAAAGTTCACAAAAGACAGAAATTAAACAATAAAAAAATTATTTAAAAATTTATATACAAACAACACTTACAAATTTGGAGAGAAAGTTAGTTAAAATTTGTCAAAATAACATGCGACCATTAGAGCACTATTACTATAATTTGACAAAATAATACTATTTATTACAAAATTATAACAATAATAATGCTATTTTAACAAACACCATTAGAGATGTAGGGACACAATGGTAATTCCGACCAAGAGGTCCCACACACCGCTCCTCCTCTGCCTCCCAGCCTTTCGGGAGCTTCTATTTACACACCCCTCTTCCCCTCAATACACATCCTTCTCAATACACACACTAAAAAAATAAATCCTAATATTTTTGACTCACTACACACACCTATTATTCCACATATACCCCCAAATGTAAATCATACACACACACCCCTCTCACACACACACCCGTGACCTCACACACAGACCCATCTGAGAACAACACACATACCCATCTCTCACACCCTCCACCGTGGTTCCTCCCCAAAGCTTCATCCATCTGTGTGAAGGGCATTGAAGGGCATTGAAGAGCATTGAAATTTTCACATTTTAGGTTAGTTTAATCTTTTCATTCCTATTTTATTTGTAATGTAGGGTTAATTTTTACCATTTTTGAAATTTTCAGTCCACCAATGTAACTGATTGCCGCAGTTCTTCATTCGGAACTGGTTATTCGTTTTTTTGGTTTTTGTTCGGCATTGGAGTTCCGAAATTTTTGCTTTTATTCGGCATTATACTTCCGAAAAAAATTACTTGGTTCGGCTTTCAACTTCCGAATATTATCTATAATGTCGGACAACAACTTCCGAATGGTGTATGTATTTTCGGACAACAACTTCCGAATGGTGTATTTTTTTTCGGACAACAACTTCCGAACAGTATAGGTGTTTTCGGACAACAACTTCCGAACACAATTATTATTTTTTTTCCCCTTCTTACACTATGAAAACACTTAATTATAACACTTAATTATAACACTCATTACACACACTCTCATTAATTTTACATACACTCTCTCATTATAATTTAAAACACTTATTATTTACACACACTCTCATTAATTTTACACACACACTCTCATTTATTTACACACACTCTCTTTATTTACACAGACACTTAGTATTTTTTGCAGCTAATATGGATTCTGAATATCAACAACGTGTCCCACCTACTGCTTCAAATAGACGACGTCGTCAATTGGATGTAGACCATGAACGGGGACGAGGGCGTGGGCGAGGACGAGGTCAAGGTCGTGGTCGAGGTCGTGATCCAGTTGAGGTTGAATATGATATTCCAAGTTCCAGTCAAAGTGGGGGCCGAAGCCAAAGACGAGTTCAAGATTATGATATGCCTGACATTGCTATGGAGGATAGCTCTTTTCCTGATTCTCCTCCTGTCCAGGAAGAGTACCTTACTCATACAGCTGATTCGTGACAGTTTTGTAATGGCAGTGTTTTTGTAAGATGACAGTGTTGTAATGGCAGTGTTTTTTGGTGTTTTTTGTAAGACGACGTTATTTTTTGGTGTTTTTCTTATTTGAATGGAATGGCAACAATGGTATTGTAATGACATTGTAATGACATTTTATTATTAGAATGGAATGGTAACAATCGATAACATTCAATCCACATTGCAAAACATAACAACACATCAGCATCAAAAACACATCCATTAATTTCTTCCATAATTCTAACATTGTCAAATGCATACATGTGTCATGCGACATCAACAACATCAAAAGTCTCTCGAGTAGCTACATTATCATGAATAATGTCCTTAAAATGTTGAATGCGACGCACATATGCATCATCCCAGTCCACAGCGCAAGGGTGACGGTATTTTCTCCAATTAGTGGCAATAGGAGGAACTGGATGGCCTGGCTGCAACAAAACCTGCACCAAATATCAATTGACTTAGTGGTCATACCTCATAACTTCTTGTACATGCACATTCCCAATTGATAAGTTTCTGTTATACCTGGACGAAATGATTTCCGTTGACAAACCCAATGGCAATCTCACGTCTATCAAGTTGAGGTACTGGCACTGTCCGAAGAGGTAAAAAGGTGAGACATTGTTGTAAAGACAAGTGGTATAGCACAAGATTGTAGCACGATGCAACAAGATGCCCCATGTCTGGCATAGTCATCCAATGTGAGTATCCAGGACTGTCTTCAAAGTATGACAATATGCTTGTCAATTCTTCAAACCTTTCATAGGACCCATAAAGTGTAATGTATTCCTCTTTGTGTGTGTGCAGCTCACCCAATAGGTCACGCCTAACTTCAGCCCAATCATCTTCTGTATGACCAATTGAAGCAGCTATAGTCCTGAAACCACAATTACCATCTGCAGCTACATCCTTGACAAACTTAATGTATGGTTTCAACCCAGTAGGGAAAGCATCAAGAAATGCACCAGGTTTCACTGTTCTAGTAATGTATGCCTTTCCTTTCGGATTCACCTTCTCCTTTCCCTTAACAGGTCGCTTCTTCTTGGTTTGCAACGTAGAAGCTAATGTAGTGATTTGAGTGTCCTTAGGTGAGAAGGAATCATGTCCAGATTGCACTAACTCAAATGCACAGGGGTCACGACGGGTAGAAACATTGATCTTCTTATGATCACGAGGACGTGTTTTGGGCTTCACCTCCGGCTCAACAAGAAAAGTGCTTCCCGGATAGACAATCTCTTTCAACTTCTTCAAAAGCTCCAACCGCATGGTTCTATCACTTTCATTAAACTTGTTCACAAACAACTCCATTTCTGCATGACAAGTCACCTCCGTTTCGTCTTCTTTCTTGCATATGGAGATATGAAGTTGCCTCCACTGTGAGTGTATGGTAGCCAGTGGTATAGAACGATCTTGTCTGATGTAGTCAGCAATCTCATGGGCACAAGGTAAACCATGAGTGTGGCGAAGGACGCATCCACAAGCTTCAACATCAATACCAATGGAATTGGCTCTCTTAATCTCAACAAGCAAATACTCCAACGCAGAGATAGACACATTACCCCGTAGCTCCCTGAATTGAGAAGGTTTAAATTGATGTTGCACAACAGTTAGACTTTTCTCAAATGAAGCCTTGATATCAGTGTGTTGCAACTCAAGCAGACTGTGTATTTTCTCAAATGATGCCTGAAATGAGACTTGACATGAACCCAATTGTCTTTTAAGTTTTGCATGTGCACTCTCAGCCCTGTTCAATTCAATGTAAGTCAAGTTAAAATCAAGTACATGGCATAAGCCTTAATAACATATTGAATAAAAGTAATCTTACCGGTTCGTTGTAACATTGCCACAATGCATACACGTGTCTGTCCATGCCGCCACAAATTTGTCCTTGTAAGGAACCAACCAAGTATCCATGACGTATTTGACTACATCAGGATAACTACTGAATTCCTTAAGTAATGATTTAAGACGCTCCTCGTATTGAATTTCAGAAGATGAATACACTACAGAGTTCCACTCATGGTTGAACTTCTCCCATTTTTGCTGTGTCTCAAACATTTTCTTGCATTTCGTCAAGACATTCTTACTGATATGCCAACGACATAATAAATGTCTGGCACTCGGGAATATCTTCTGTATGGCATTCATCAAGGCTAGCTCTCTGTCAGTAACAATAACTGTTGGCACAGCTAACCCATCCATGACATCACGCAATGTAGCTAACACCCACGCATAGTTATCGACCCTCTCATACTGTAAGTATGCAAAAGCTACAGAGAATGTCATTTCAGTTGATGTCACTCCCACAATTTCAAGAAGAGGAAGCCGATATCTATTGGTTTTATATGTGCAATCCATAATTAATATACGTGGGAAAGACCGAAATAAGTCCAAACTGGTAGGATGTGCCCAAAACAAGTCTGTCACAGTCATCGTGGACTCTTCAGACCGATGGCGCTCAATGTAATTATACTTGGCCAATTCACCCAATAAGTATTGCATCTGTGATCTTCCAGCTCTCTGTACCACCCTGTTTCGATGGCGTACATTGTAAATGGTTTTAAGTGTGCTTACATTGAGGGCATCTCGTTGTTTCAAGGTTACTAGGATTTCTTTTGGCCGAACCATGCTCTTTGACATATCCATTAACAATGCTTTCTCATCATTTGATAGCCTCCCCGCATATGAATGTCCCTCGAGCTACTCTGCAGGTGGATGATTATGCAATCCGCATACTACGGTCAATGTCCATCCATCATGTGTGGTAAACCTGTGAGCCCTCATATCAAAAGGACAACCACACTTCTTCGTACCAGTTATTCTTGATGTATTGTTGCCATCATGTTTTAACTTCTTTGTTGCTCTATATTGGCCACTCCTCTCACAAGCAAGATACATCCTGGGTCTTTTTTTCCCTCCACCATAGTCTGATGTTTTGATTACAATGACCAAACCATTTCTTTTTCCAACTTCTCGTACCCAGTTCAGCAATTCATCCTTATTTTTGAATACCTACAAAGTTAAATAAATATTATCAAACATTTACATTTGGTGAGCAATTCGAAAACATAATCGTTATAATTTCGTAAACTGAACCTGTTCAGTTGTGAATTCAGTGGTGTAATCTAACACAAAATCCGCGCAAACCTGACTTCCTTGAGTTGACACATATTCCTGCATGTTTTGTATAACATTACAAATTTTTAATGGTATTATAATGATTAATTTGCAATTTGAAACTGTAAATTTGGTATGCAGTTTGCAAATTTGGAATATAAAATGGAAAAAAAAATTTTTTACTTCATTCGGAAGTAGTTGTCCGAATTTTGTTTAAAATTTCGGAAGTTGATTGTTGTATAAGTCAACTTTGTTCGGAAACCAACTTCCGAATTTAAATAATTTTTTCGGACAACAACTTCCGAAAGTTTTTATTTTATTCGGACATCAACTTCCGAAATTAGCTAATTATTTCGGCACCATACTTCCGAACCAAAGAACACATTTCGGCTCTGGTTATCCGAACGACGCCGGGAAAAAAAAAAAAATTAAACTCACATTTCCTTCGCTCTGCTTCACATGAACACTTAATTGCTGATTTTCTGAAGGCAAATCCTCCATCAAAATGGAGCAAAACTCGCTTTTGCTTGGGATTTAGTGTGTAAACTAATGAAAAATGAAATGAAGGATGGAAGAATGAGGAAGACAGCTTGTGGAAGGAGTGTGCAGCTTGTGCAAGGAGTGTACACTAATGAAGAATGGAGTAACTTTGGAGCTCTGGAGTAACGTCTGTGTGTGTGGATGATGTAGCAAAATGAAGAAGCAGACAACGTGTGTGTATTGAGAGGGTGTCTGTTTCTTTGAATTGTGTGGATGTCTATAATGGTAATTTTATTTAGGGATAAAATTGTAATAAAAAAAAAATTCATTAAGTGTGTGCAAAGAGTGCAATTGGTGTGTGTAAATAGAGGCTCCCCAGCCTTTCTCTTCTATAAAGCCCCAAACCTCTCGTTCTCCCCCTTTTACCCTCCCCCATTTTAAACACGCGCGCGCGCGCACACACACTCTCTCTTTCTCTCTCTAAAATTATTCAAACAAAGTAAAGCAGGACTTTGGGGGAGAGAGAGGGAGAGAGATCAAGAAGACGACCAAGAGATGAGGAAGTTCTTCACCAGAAACTCCGGCGACTCTCACCAGTCCTCGCCGGAGCCTCCTTCGCCGTCGTTCTCCTCCGTCTCTTCCACCGGTCCGGCGAGGCCGATCCGACTCGTGTACTGCGATGAGAAAGGGAAGTTCCGAATGGATCCGGAGGCCGTCGCGACTCTTCAGCTCGTCAAGGAGCCCGTCGGCGTCGTCTCCGTCTGCGGCCGCGCTCGCCAAGGCAAGAGCTTCATATTGAATCAGGTTATCCCTTTCAATTCCTTCCCATAAATATAAAAACTTGAAATGTTTGAGGAAATTTTTTATGTTTATTATTGGGTAATTTATTGTTTTATCGAGAAAATTGATGTAAATAGTTCATGGAGTGTGTTGTTTAGAGTTCTGAAATTAGGGTTTTGGTAATTGCTAGTGTGATTAGTAACTAGAATTGTGTATTTAGGCAGGAGCTTCATATTGAATTAGGTTATCCCATTTTTATTCCTTCTCATAAAAGTCCAATGTTTTGAGATCATTTTTATGTTTATTCTGTTATTTTTAGTGTTTTACACTATTCTCTTTTTCTAGAAAATTGATGTATAAAGTTCATGGCATGTGTTTGTTTTATTTGAAGGGTATAGTTCTGAAATTAGGGTTTTGGTAGTTGCTAGTGGGATTAGTAACTAAAATTGGGTATTTTTGGATAAGGAGAACTAACAATCATGGTCAACTAGTTACGACAATACAACCAACTAGAGGATTGGAGGGCAGTGGAAATTGTGTGTAGAATGTATTGACTGTTTGATTTTGTTGTATATGTTCTCATGCACAAATGTGCCAATGTGGTGTATTTACATGGACATCTGGTGTGTCATGATTTTAGGATTGCAATAAGGAAGGTGAATAAATAAATAGCAAATTTAAACAGTACAAAAATAACTATAGATTAATAAAATATTTATGCTTCGTGATTCCTTTTTAGCACATTCAAGCAAGGATTGGGGTTGATGTAGTTATGAGTCCCAAAAATATCTTCAACTTCTCATCATGGAGATCATGGGGCTGACCAAACTGGTACAAGTTAAATGCTGTTGGTTTTATTTGTCTTTTCTCTTTCAAGAAACTAGTTTGAGTCACATGATTGAGTGAATGAGGACCTTGGCATGGAGTAATTAGTAGGCTGCTTGGACTTTGAACTCTGATAGACCACTATAGTTTATCTTATCTTGTTGTGAGAATTGAGTTTGGGTTTTAGCTTGTAGTTAAGTTTTCATTTATTTAATTGGTGTCTTCTGGTTTTTACATGGCACTAATTCAAGAAGAGATCCAATACTGTTAAGCCTATGCCTAGGTTTATGTATAAGTTTCATCTTTTATGCCTAAGTTTCACCACACAATTGAAATTTCTTGAGTAATAACCAAGTCTAATTAATTTTAGGGTAAATTACACTGACTTCTCCTAAGGTTTGGACAAACTACAAGTAATTTCATAGTTTTGGCATAATTACACTGGCCTTCTTTTTATTAAGGCTAAATGGACCGAAACTAATACAAATAATAGTGTGAAGATACAAAGATGAATAAGGAGAAATAAATATTTCAGTGTAAATGATATGAAAATATTATTTTTCCAAATGGGCTAATTGTTTTGTGAATTAAAACCTTAAGGGAGTCCAATATAATTATGTCAAAACTGTGTGACTTGTTGTATTTTCTCTAAACCTCAGGAGAGGTTAGTGTAATTTTTTATGGTTGAATTTTTCTTGCATCTTTTTTTTATGACTTGCCCATTAAATTAATTTCATGAGAAATCTATAGCACCAACTGAATGAAACATGTTAGGATAGACGTGGAGGTTAGGGCACTTATTGTGAGTGGTTCATATAGCACCGTCAGCAAACTGAATTAGAGAAACTTGTGATTGAGCTCATCTCAACTCGAGAAGCCTTAATTCCAGTTATTGAGTGTTGGTTATGTGGATCCATTTCTTTGGTTGGCTCGGGTAAAAGGCATATCTTCAATGAAGTCTAAGAAAAAATACTTATTAAAAAAGTCACAAGCAATAATGTCTTTTCTCACTCTACTTTTAACAAATGTGCTTGACCATGGAACAAGGTAGCTAGGATAAACTATTGTGCAGGAATAGCTAGTTTTTACCTTGTTGGGGATTGATTCTAAGAAACACAACACTTCTAAGATGTTTTGTCTGTGTTGGGCACATGTCGAAATCGACACTTGTTGGACATATCTTGACACATGTTGGACACACATCCAAACGTGTCCTATTGTTTAGTGTTTTTAGTGCTAGACACGATCCCTCCTCTTTAGGCCTTTGAATTTCAAACTCTAAAACCTAAAATTCCAATGTGATTGTAGATAGAGTTTTATTTTTTTATTATAAATACATATTAGAACCTTTTGTTTACACTTTCCCCAATATATAGAATGTGGATTTTTTTTTGGATATAATAACATTAAATATATTTGTAACATATAAAAAAAAGAAATTATTATTTTCATGTACATATATGAATATATTTGTTGTGGTGTTGTTATTTTAAAAAAAAAAACGTTGTTTCATCATGTCAATGCTTAAACTTGGCCTAATAACCTTGAGGTTGTAGGTTCGAACCTGAGAGCAAACCCTTTTTGCAAATTATGTCAAATGTTTGGTTTGTACCCAATCTACCCATGCCAGACCCCAACCAAATAGGGGCTAAAATGGGTGTCGTTTTTTTTCTTGTAGCGTGTTGGTATTGTGTCATAGCCGTGCTTCTTACAAATCGTTTTATTTCGTCTTTAATGTGTGCTAAAAATGTTGCCCAAGGAGTTTGGTGATTGGCATGATTAACATGACGAAGAGGAAGATAATGGCCTACGTGTGTTAGAAGCTAAATTTTCAAACATTAGAAATAATATGTTTGACTAGTGTTATTAAAGGCCATAGATGCACAAGGTCTCCTGGGTTTTAGGTGCAAGGCGCAAGCTTCACTGAAGTGAGACGCACCTTGTACGTAAAAAATTATATAATTTAATACAAGCAAATAATTTAGGGTGCAACATAAGTAAAATGAAATATTAAACATTTAAAAATATAAATACCAGCAAACATTACTGTTTTAACATAGATAAATGAACAATATTTCAAAGTTTAACATAAAACATGAATAAGAAGAGAGGGAAGAAGAAGAATAAGAAGAGCGGGATAAAAAAAAATGATCGGCCCAAAGAAGGATGAGAAAGAGAAAGAGACCGGAGAATAAGCATAACAAGATGGTAGGCAACAACATCACAACCATGTGAAGCAGAAGATAGCAACGTAGAAAATAGAAATAGAGAAGACAACAACGTAGAGAAGAAGAGAAGAGAATGAGAGAAAAATGTAAGAAGAGAAGAAGAAGAAAACAACAACGTGGAGAAGAATTTTCGTAGTTGTTGGACTGGATAATGAAGGCAAGCAGTAGCAAAGTGTTCTTCGGAGATTAAGAATTGAGGCTAATTTTTCTTCTATTGTTGATTTGGGGCTTAATGCCCAATGTATTTGCATGTGTAATAAAAGTAGGGATCTTCTATAGTTGCACCATATTAAATGAATGGTTAAATTTCAAACAAAACCAATCAAAGCAACAATAAAAAAAAAGCCCTCAAGGCGCAGGCCTTGGCCCAGTTGCATGCCTTAAGCGCGACTAATCAAAATCCCCTGTCCTGGAACACTGCAAGGCGCGCACTTTGGGCCTAGATGGGACTTGGGCCTAGGCGTGCCTTGAATAACACTGTGTTTGATTATACACCCAACTAAATAAAATATGAAATATTATGAATAACAAATGCATAGAAATTGTATTAATAGTAGTGAAAGTGGGAGCACCTTTGAAATTTAGAGACTTTGTAGTTTTGAGAATATAGGATCCACGAGGAAGTGCAATATAAATTCTGGAAGGGTTCAGTTATCTTGAAAGTGCAATATAAATTCTATGGTCTTGGTGTAACAGGGCACAACCATCTAATTGTGAGAACCTCTGCCTATAACAAAACAAGAATAATTTCTTGAAGTTGTTCTTTCATATTTAGGACCCCATTGTTAAGTTACCAATTTTCCCAAAATCCTAAGTTGTTAGGAAATGGACCCAACCATGTATATCAAGCTATTCAACACCCTCCCTCACGTGCAACCCCATCTTGCACGTGGAGAGACAAACAGAGAACCAAACAGAAGGAGAAGCAAACAACCAAACAAAGAGGAAGAAACCAAACAGGGACATAATACCAAATGCTAATGGAGAGATTTGAACCCATGTTAAGTTACCAATTTTCCCAAAAGCCTAAGCTGCTAGGAAATGAGCCCAACTATGTATATCCTATGTTATATGGACTCGGGTATGGGTGTCGGATGCAGATATGTATTTAGAGGTCGGACTCATCAAATCATAAATTTAAGGGTGCGCGGACTCGGCAAAAAAGTGTCATATTTTTATATTTTTAATCAAGTATGTGAGATAAAATGGTGCTATATGTAACTTATAGTGTCAAAAAGACATTTATAGCAATTATACAACAATATGTATGTATAATAATAGTATTATATAAGATTATATAAGACGTATCACAAATTACATATCCCATACCCTTATCCGAGTGTCGGATGTCTGACACAAGTATTTGATTTATTTTGAAGAGTCTGTGTAACATAGTGTATATCAAGCTATTTAACACCCACATCATCTCTTAAATTTCAATTTGAGTTGAAACCTTTTTATCCTTCATTTTGAACAGCAAAACTAATAAATCTTCTGAATTTTGTAGAGACTTCAGGTTTGTGAGGATTGTATAGAGCCTAGAAACTAACTACTTATGGTTTGACGAGATTTAGAATTTAGGGACACAGAGATAGGCCTCAGATGACTATCAAGGTTGTTAAAATCGGGATTCTAAGTAGGATCGGTGAGAGGGTCTGGTGGATCGGATCGTAGGATCAGATCGAGGATCGTAAGATCCTACTTTCTATAAAAAAAAAAAAAGATAAAAATAAAAATAAAAATGATACATATTAAAAATAAGGTGAAAAATCATAAAATCTACGATCCTACTTGCGATTCTACCTACGATCCTATATGATCCCATACGATCCTACACGATCCCATGCGATCCTACACGATCCTACTTGCGATCCTGTTATAACATCGATCCTACAACGATCTGGATCGTTTTGGCAACCATGATGACTGTTGTTGCCTTCTTAATTACTCTCTTTTGCCATACAAAGCATTGCTGACAAAACAAACTTTTGCTTGCCAGTAATTAACATCTTGCACACAATTTTTCAATATTTAAACATGTAAGGCCTCAGACCATTATTTCCTGTTACTATGGTTTATATCCTAATTTATTTATGGTCAGTTCAGTAGATGCAGCATGGAGCTCTAGTTCAAAGTGATATGAGTTGTTAATTTATGATGCCATCTCTATAGTATGCATGTTTGCTTCTTTTACCACTGAATAATCTAAATATTACATAACAAGAAATTTTTTTATACATCACATCCGTAACTAAAAATTGCTGCTTTCAATTATGTTCTGTAGCTTCTTGGAAAGAGCAGTGGATTTCAAGTTGCCTCAACTCATCGACCTTGTACAAAAGGGCTTTGGTTGTGGAGTGCACCCATAAAGAGAATTGCCCTTGATGGAACTGAATACAACCTTTTACTGTTAGATAGCGAAGGAATTGATGCTTATGATCAAACGGTTAGTTTTTATTCTTTTACAAGAATGAACTGATGGTGATTATGTAACTTTCCCTTATTTGTTCAGAATTAGTGTCCTAGATATGTTTCTTGTTATTGTACTCTTCTTACTCATCCTAGAAGTTATTTTGCATCTTTCCCCATCTCCAATCTCCATTTTTCTTTCATCTTGTTGGTACTATCTTTTGATGTTTTTTATTGTGTTTATTTATTCATACATTATGTTATGATGAAATCTTATTTTCCTTTTTTTTTTTCTTCTTCTTTTTCCTTTTGTTTGTGTTCAACAGGGGACATACAGCATGCAGATTTTCTCCTTAGCTGTTCTCTTATCAAGCATGTTCATATACAATCAGGTTGGTTAGACAGTCTGAGAACTTGATCCTTTAAGAGAACATTGTCGGAGTCTCCCAACTTGTGATTTGATGCATCTTTTGTTCTCAAATATAGCTTTTAATGTCTGTAATTTATATCAGATTTATTCTTTGCCTATCTTACTTAATCTGCTATTTATGTTTTCTGTATAATTCAGATGGGTGGTATTGATGAAACAGCGCTTGATCGCCTCTCTCTTGTTACTGAAATGACTAAACATATTCGTGTTAGAGCCTCTGGAGGAAGGAGTACTGCTTCTGAGCTTGGGCAATTCTCCCCAATTTTTGTCTGGCTTTTAAGGGTATTTTGGTGTCTATCATTGTTTATCTGTTTGTTCAATATTAAATATAAACTGTCATGTCAGCTGGTATTTGTTCTGTGGTTTTCCAATATGAGTTTTTTGATAGTATTGACAGGCTCACATGCCTGCTTGTGTGGGGCGTCTGGATTATCTATTCATGGTGACTTCTAAGTTTAACTTCTTACTTGCAGGACTTCTATTTAGACTTGGTGGAGGATAATAGGAAAATAACTCCCCGTGACTACTTAGAGCTAGCTTTGAGGCCAGTTCAAGGTAGTGGAAGGGATATAGCTTCAAAAAATGAGGTTATCATCTAGCTCTACTGCTTCTGGTGATAAAATTGTAGTATATTAAGTGAAAGCACCTGCACGCCTACAATTATTTATGACTTATTTCTGGATTTAAATTTCTGTGATTTTCCTATGTTTTAGTTTTGAGCACTAGATATTCAAATGCTATCCTGCTGCAATTTTCAAGCGGAGGTACTAATGATACTATAATAATGATTACTAGATTCGTGAGTCCATTCGTGCCCTTTTCCCGGATAGAGAATGCTTCACCCTTGTGCGGCCTTTGAGCAACGAAAATGAACTCCAGCGGCTTGACCAAATTCCTGTCAGTACTTTTTTGTTGTTATATATGTTGTATTACTAATGGTGTTGTTTTTGTTGTCGTCGTTATCATGGTTATGTTTTTTTTTTTCTTTCTTGTCTGTTTGTTTATTTATTTATTTAATTTTTTTGTGTGTGTGATGCAGATGGACAAATTAAGATCAGAATTTAGATCTGGTCTGGATGCTTTGACAAAGTTTGTTTTTGAGAGGACTAGGCCCAAGCAACTTGGGGCAACAGTAATGACAGGACCCATTCTTGCTCGTATCACTCAATCTTTTCTCGATGCAATTAATAATGGTGCAGTGCCTACAATAACTTCATCATGGCAGGTGACTACAGTTTCTGGAGCTCTATGTTGTTTCCTGTTCACCTTGTTTCTTACATTTCAGTTTAAACAAACAACAATGATTCATCCCCCCTTTTTCCATCACCCCCTTTGACCCCCTCTCTCTCTCATTGGTTGCTTTTTCTTTTTCTTTTCCTTTTTTTTCTTGCTCCTCCAATCACTCCCTGACACATGGCAAAGGGGGGTGAGGGGGTGACCCCCAAAAGGGGGTCTCAAGTATTATTCTTAAACAAAATGTAGGACACCGATATGTAAGCGTATAATTTTATATAATTATTATACGTCATATTTTTTAATTTTATAAATTGATTTTATGTCAAATATTTATGGGTCCCAGAAAAATAGGAAGACCAAAAAAACGTTGCAATTCAATGGGCTGTTTTTCTAAATTACAACGAAGATAAATTCTACATAACAAATTGCAAATTTATGGAATTTTTAGCTTAAAAATCAAATATACCCTTTTTTTTCATCCCCTCTTGATTTCCTTCTCCCTCCTTCCTCTGCAACTCGGGCAGCCACACCTGCTGTCTGCCAGCCACCCTTCCCCGGCCACCCCCAACCTTTTCCCTATCTTGTCCGCCACAGCTAGCCCCTCTCCTACCCTCTTTGTCCTCTGGCCATGCTTCCCCTCCTCTCTTATACTCCGGCCACCTCTTTCCCCTACCCACCGCAGCCCCAGTACCCCTTCACCATCAAAACCCCTTCTCTACCATCCTCCGTCTTCTCCTGTGCCTCCCCACCCTCCTCTGCCGTCCTCTACCCTCTGCAAACTCATTCCCTCCAGAGAGGTATTTGTGCTTCATAGATTATCATTAATATTGGTGTTATGTAGTAACTTTCTTTCTTTCTTTCTTTCTTTCTTTTCTTTTTTTTAAATTTTTTTATTTTATTTTAAATAACAATTAAAGCTGGAAGGAAAGGACAGTTTAAATGCTTTCCCTGGTGTAGTGCCAACCTCACATCCATGGCAGAAAATATTTCTTGTATGGTTTATGTGCTTGCTTGACAAAAACTTTTTTGTGAAATACATGATATTTGTTACCCTTAGTTTGATGAGTTCAAATAGTGGCAATTACTAATAGAGAATTTCCCTTAATCAATTCATGGTCACAAATAGAAGATAAATAAACAAGACAAAAATATAAAGAGATCAGTTTGGTTTTTCACTTTTTGATATTGATACGGCCATTTATAGTATAGTGGTTCAGGAAGGATTCAAAGTTTGGTTTCAATTCATTTTTGCATTGCTCAAGTAAGCTTCCTAGCACACAAGCACATACACTGTTGAGTGTCGGGATTTTTTTGATGAGAAAAAAGTTTGTAACTACTGTTACCACTTTCCACTAGGCCAATATAGAGTTCATATCTTCACTTCCGTCACTGCTACGTTTCCAAAAAGGAGCATATAGAGTTGATAGTTTTGTTAGAAATGTTGATAATTGGTTTTAAACGTGAAGCTAGGATTTCATAGAATAAGATTTTTTATTTCTTTGTTTCTGACCTTGTAATTGTGTATCAAGTTAGTGCACCACTGTAGTGAGAAGAATTATGATGATTCCCAACATCTTTTTTGATTTTATCGAATAATTATATATAGTAATATTGATTTCTTTAGTTTCGCAAACTCAAACTGAAATAAATATATAAGTGGTGAAGTTTTAGTAACAAGGATCGGTCCAGTCAATTGAAGTGCTTTAGTTATTACTGGGAGACAATGTTGGTGCTTTTCTGGCAATGCGAAGAAACAAAAATGCGGAAACGATAATTCTAATGGAAAGGGAAAACTATGTTTTAATAATTTATGCAAAAAAGTGGACCACCTTTGTGACATTTTGTGGTTTCTTTTTGGGCTTCCATCTTGTTTGATTTGGTATGTCTTGTTAATACCCTTTTCCTTAGCCACTGATTCAGTTTTTGTCTATCTTCAATTCTACTTTGGCCTTTTAATATGTCTTTGTGCTTTGATTAGAGTCTCCACTATTTAAAAGAATGACCACTACATTTTTTTGGCTATGAATCCCATATGTATAGCAAATGGTACTGCCCCTAGACTATTTCCTCAAATTCAATTGAATTTTTGAATTTTTATTTTTGGGTAATGTTAAAATACTTTCCTTAAATTTAGGAAATGGTATTATGGTTTGAGACACTCATTATTGAGACAACAATGTTGAAGGGTTCTTTAGAGGAAATTCTTGTAGATATCGAATGATACTCATGTCTCAATATTTGTTCATTATGAAGAAGAAGAACGGAACTGTTAGTGAATTCTTGGAGGAATTTATTGCGAAGAGTAGTGATACTTGTCTTTTTGTTCTTTCTTATTTTTCCTATCATTTGGTTATGAAATGTTGTAGGTTTGAACTTCTATTGATGGAAGCAAGATGTGTACTTGAGCAAAGTTCATATTAGTTTTAAATGAATTTCCCCTGGAGGTTTCAATTTATATTTTTTTGCAGAGTGTTGAAGAAGCAGAGTGTCAAAGAGCTTATGATTTAGCAACTGAAGTTTATATGTCTGGTTTTGACCGTTCAAAGCCCCCTGAGGAAGTGAGTGTCACTTTCTTCCTATTAATTGTTGAATTATATTGCTTTCTAATTTTAAGGTGGTTGTAGGCTGCACTAAGGGAAGCACATGAAGAAGCATTTAAAAAATCGATGTCTGCATTTAATGGTAGTGCTGTAGGGGCTGGTTCAACAAGGCAGAAATATGAAAAGCGTCTCCAGAACTTCTTAAGGAAGGCATTTGAGGTAAAAAAAATTTCTTGTACTTTACTTTTTCTGCTTAAAGATATTTTTAGTAACACAAATTGTTAGATGCATATAGATGATGGCCGTGCTTAGCATTATGTAGTTTCTTTTATTGATATCTTCTTCTTCTTCTTCTTCTTCTTCTTCTTCTTCTTCTTTATTTATTTATTTATTTATTCTTTGTTATGTGACCAGAAATTGCATCAGTCTATGCACTTTCTGCCATCCTATGATTAGCATCTGAATAATTTATGATAATGGTAAAGTGTGTATGAGCAGAAGAATTAAGTCCTAACATTTAAGGATGTATTAATCTAGTAGTGTATAATTATTATATGCTGGTTGCTATTGTTCCAAGCATGCTATGAATTTGTAGATTTTAACTGCAAACAATGAAGTGAGTAAGTTGATATTCTGGGAATCTGTATAAAAAGGAATTACAGGCTAATGATGTTGGAGGCAAAGGTTTGAATCTCTATCTTGCCCAAATGAATGAATTGTGAATGTTCATATACGGGGCTGAAGCCTGCAAATTTTTATTTATTTATTTTACCTACAATTGATTTTTTAGATATAATGAGTGACAGATGAACAGTATGTGTCATGTCTCTCCTGGTCCTTGCATGTGTTAGTTATAAAATGCCACACATGTAACAACTGTTATGTGAAATGGAGTGATGGTATCAACTGACAGTATGTCTGAACAATTTACTTATTGGGTTAGTTTTACCTAAATTCTTAATCTAATGAATTATAGTTTGCTACCTTTGTAGATTACATATTTATGAGTTTTAGGTGATTTATGCTGTGAAAGCTCATTTTTTACTTTATAGGAACCAACAAAATCTACCATGCAGAAGTCTCACCAACATATTTGGGACTTCGGGTTTTTAGTAAAAACTGGAACATATGCAGGCCATGATTTAAACTAGGATAGGATTTGGTTTGGCTCAGATCAGACTTTGAATCTGAATTTCCAGTGTCTACTTCAGCAAAATTTGCAGATGACAAAACCTACAGATTAGCTTTTCGTTGTGCACCCAGGAAAAATTTGAAGTCTTCCACTTTGAGTGAATAGTTATAGAGTATGCAGGGTGTGATATCTTTGGAAATTACCTAAATTAGATTCATTCTGTGAAGTAGTTAATTGCCCACCTTTATTTTGACACAATTGCAGGTACTGATTTAGATTTGTTACTGATGCAGGACTTCAAAAGCGATGCTTTTAGAGAGGCATACTTACAATGTTCAAATGCTATACAGAAGATGGAAAAGGAACTAAGAACAGCATGTCATGCTCCTGATGCAAAAATAGATAATGTTCTTAAGGTAAGCATGAATCGTTCTGGTTGTTGTATTTGAAATTGAAAGCAAACATTTTGTTTTTATTGTCAGAAGAATTAATTTCAAGCATTCTTTGGCTGACTGATGGATTACCATTAAAAACAAGAGATTTAACAATAGGCCAAGTGGTTGACGCTTGTGGCTAGGGTGCGGTTTGCGTAGTTTGAGTGCAGTAAGCTGTTTTGGAAGGTTAATGTAACAAGTTGTGGTAACAGCAGGAGTGGCGGCAATGTTGCATGGACAAGGACATGATACAGAGGATTCCTTGCACTGCTAGTCGCAAGGGATTCTGTTGTAAGCATATGCAGTTTTCCCTAATTTCTACTTGATATCAATTAATTAATCCTTAGTCATCCTCTCTTTTCTTTCTTTCTTTCTTTCTTTATTTATTTTAAACTGGATTGTTGCGGGTGGTTGCTCTCTCCTCTGGTACACTATGAGAGTTTGTAGAATTAGTAAATGCATAGATTTGGCATGTTGTTGGTCCTTGGAATATGATATGGCTATGACTTCGCTATGCAGGTTCTTGATGATCTTGTATCCAAGTATGAAGCATCGTTACATGGTCCAGAAAAATGGCAGAAACTGACTGCATTTTTAAGGCTGAGGTTTGTATCAGCAATTGTTAATAATATGGTTTTGAATCTTAACTTACTATCTAACTTTGTCAATCTCCCCAGTTTGGAAGGTACAGTTGCTGTTCTCTTTAAGAAGCAAATAGATCGAGTTGGATCAGAGAAGAGCTCCCTCATGTTGAAATGCCGCTCAATTGAAGATAAGATGGGGTTGCTCAACAAGCAATTGGAAGCTAGTGAAAAGTATAAATCTGAATATTTGAAGCGTTATGAGGATGCTATAAATGACAAGAAGAAGCTTGCTGATGATTATATGAGTCGGATTACGAACTTGCAGAGCAAATGTAGCTCACTGGAAGAGAGGTGTTCTAGCTTATCGAAAACATTAGATTCTGCCAGGTTGGAGTCCACAGATTGGAAAAGAAAATATGAACAGGCTCTATCAAAACAGAAGGCTGAAGAAGGTCAGGCAAGCTCAGAAATAGCGATTCTCAAGTCGAAGAGCAGTGCTGCAGAGGCAAGGTTGGCTGCTGCAAGGGAACAAGCTCAGTCTGCTCAAGAGGATGCAGAGGAGTGGAAACGGAAGTATGACATTGCTGTTAGAGAAGCAAAAGCTGCTCTAGAGAAGGCAGCAGTTGTTCAAGAACGGTCAAATAAGCAAACACAGCTGAGGGAAGATGCTTTGAGAGAAGAATTTTCTGTTAGCTTGGCTGAGAAGGTGAATCTCTCTCTCTCAGCAATTCCTTGTGCCATAAATTATGATTATGGCACTTCAGGATGCCAAAAGATTGATGTATTTTCTTTGCTAATGAACTTGCAGGAAGAGGAAATAAAGGATAAGGCTGCAAAGATTGAACATGCGGAGCAGCGCTTGACAACTTTGAGTTTGGAATTGAAGGTCAGTTTGGGGGTGTTAACACCATCTAGAAACAATCTGTTACATCATGCACATGTGCATTGTTTTTACATGGATACACATTAGGACGGGAACAATCAGAAACGGAATATACTGATTTTTATATGCTAGTTTGTAGATATCATTTACTCTGTGATTGTTTAAATATGCTTTGCATTTTGATGTGATATTTGGTTCATTGGTAGAATATAGATATCATGATGGGTTTGATTGATATACATATAGTGGACTGTTGCTGTGTAGTGGTGGCTGTGTTTCTACTTGTAGGCTAAGTAGCACAAATAAGGACGAGACATGAAACAAACATGCTGACACGTTGATTTTTTAAAAAATGTGAGACACAACACGTTAGGTACACCTTAAAATTTTATATTTTTATAAATTTATTATGTCATATATATGTAATTTATTGAAAGATAATGAAAAATATTTAGTGCGTAATACTCATTATATTAAAACACTTTTATAACTTAAATATCAAAATATCATTCATGTAACAATTACATTGTAAATGATGCAAAACGATTATAGAACATTATAATACACATGATGTATTCGTCATATAAATATTTCAGAACATATTTAGAGTGCATAAGTTGTTATGAAGAATGTAAAACGTTGTTTGGAGTGTTCAAGAAGTGCCTGTGAAGTGTTGGTACAATGTCTGATATTATAAATTTGATTTTTTGATTAAAACAAGTTGAAGTGCCGGATATGCTTTTAAAAGTGTTCGAAGAGTGTCAGACATGACACATTTTATCCGTAGAAGTGTCAGTGCTTCTTAGCTTGTAGGCTGTTATGGTGACATATTGTAGTTTGAGTTAAACTTGATATAGAACCTTGTAGAAAATGCAGGTGTTTCTATTTACACCACCTTTCTAATTACACTTCCTTTAAAAAATTGAATTTTTGTTTTGGGAGGGGTTGAAGTTGGTAGCTGGGGAAGGGAGCCGGGGTTGCGGGGTGGGTGGTGGAGGATGGGGGAGGAGGTTTGGGTTGGGGGGCAGGGGGGAGAGGGTGGGTGGTGGCGGAGAGGCGGCAGTAGTGGTGGGTCAGTGGAGATGGTGAGGAAGAGGGTGAGTAGGTTGAGAAATTAGGGTTTTGATTTTCTAAGGTTTGAGTCTTTTTTGGTAATTTTAAATAGGGATAAAATAGTATAAAAAAAAAAAATTGAAAAATGGAGTGTGTGATGAGATGATTTGGTAGTGTAAATAGAAGCCCCCATATAAAATGCATACGGTACGTTTTGAAAAATTTACTATTATGCCCACGCATAGATATTTAATTCTTAATATGGTAATTATGATTAGTGGTGTCATATATGAACGAAAATGCGAGCCAGCTCGAGTTAAACTTGGTATAGAACCTTGTAGCCATATATGCATGTCGATAAATATATACTATGTATTCATGGTATTTAATTGTGCTCTGCTCTCATTACAGGCTGCTGAGTCAAAGATAAGGAATTATGATTTAGAAATTTCAACGGTGAAGCATGAAATTAAGGAGTTGGGCGAAAAGTTAGAAACTGCAAATGCAACAGCTCAATCATTTGAAAGACAAACTAAGATGTTGGAACAAGAAAAATTATATTTGGAGCAAAAATACCAATCTGAGTTCGACAGGTTTGAGGAAGTTCAAGACAGGTGTAAAACTGCTGAGAGAGAAGCCAAAAGAGCTACTGAGTTAGCTGATAAAGCGCGGGCCGAGGCTGCCACTGCTCAAAAGGAAAAGAGTGAGATTCAGCGAATAGCAATGGAAAGGATGACCCAAATTGAGAGGGCCGAGAGGCACATTGAAAGTTTACAGAGGCAGAAAGCTGACCTGGCTAATGAAGCCGAGAGGTACCGTGTTGCTGAAATGGATGCGGTTTCCAAAGTTGCAATGCTGGAGGCGAGGGTTGAAGAAAGGGAGAGAGAAATCGAAACGCTTTTAAAATCCAACAATGAACAGAGGGCTACGACGGTTCAAGTCCTTGAGAGTCTGTTAGAGACCGAGCGTGCAGCACGTGCAGAAGCAACCAACAGGGCCGAAGTGCTCTCGGTAAAGTTGCAAGCCACACAAGGAAAACTTGATTCACTCCAGCAAAAGATGACAGAAGTTCGTCTAAACGAAACAGCATTGGATAATAAGCTGAAAACTCAATCTCATGGAAAACGGGTAAGAGCAGATGGATATGAAATGGGTGTCGACTCTGTTCAGGATATGGAAATCAATGAGAAAGGAGTGAGAGGAAATAAGAGGTCAAGAAGTACGACCAGCCCGTTAAAGACAGCGCAGCCAGAAGATGGAGGTTCAGTGTTCAGGGGTGATGATGAGAATCACAGCCAGCAAACCAATTCAGATGATTATACAAGGTTCACTGTTCAGAGACTCAAGCAGGAACTCACAAAGAATAATTTTGGTGCTGAGCTGCTTCAATTGAAGAATCCCAACAAGAAAGATATCGTTTCGCTTTACGAGAAACACGTTCTCCAGAAGTTGTAAGAAATGAAATTGTTGACTATCTTAGGAAGTTTGGTTCAATGTATTGATTTGATAGAAAACTGGGTTATGAATGCAGAGAAACAAAATGCGCTGGTGGGTTGTTTTTCTGAAACATCATCAGCATTAGTACAGAGATTTTACATCTGTTTTTGGTGTAATTAGAAAGGTTTTTCTTGGTATTTCTTGTTTGTGTGGAATGTTAATTTTGTAGTTATTTTTGGTGAAATATTTTTATATAATGTGTGATTATTAGTATGTTTAAGTTACCACAACAGCATATATTGCATGTGGCTGTTAACACTTGTCTGTGCTTAGGGTTTTGTGATGTTGAGGTGGGAAATTTCTATGAGATCTGTAATGTAAGTTATGAATAATAGTGCGGAGTCTGATATTCTGGTTTATGTGTTTTTATTGTGTTTTCGCTCCATTATTATTCATCGTGCTATACAGGGTTATTATTGAAATGAGTTCATTCGCATGCCAGGATATTTGCAATTTGGTTTTCTTTCCTTTGATAGGTGGTTCTTTTTCTTTTTTGCTTTCTTATTCCCTCGCTCCTACAGTTCTTCTCCTCTTGTTAGAGTTTCAAAATAATAGGGTTAGGGTTTTAAAAGGTTAATTACATTTTACCTCTTTATGGTTTGATCGAAAAACACATTATCTCTTTGTAGTTTAGAAATATATACTTAACCCCTTTATAGTTTGGAGTGAAGTGTAATGTAACAGATTTTGTCTAAGTTAACTGTGTATGTGTAACACACATTGAATTCAGCGCGTGAGGCATACATTAGCCTCAAAATAGATTGATAAAATGACATTTTTGCCCCTTTTTTTTCTTTTCTTCTGTTCTCTTTTCTTCTTCGTTTCTTATTACTGTATTGCAGCAGCTAACCCACTTTACCCTTGCCTTCTACTTCTATCTTGCAAGTACCCATTATCTCCTTCCTTTCATTTCCTTTAATTTTTACCATGGTTACAGGATATATGTATATATGTATTGATGTATATAGGGGTGTGGATTAGTGCCTTATTTGGTTGGTGGACAACCATGGCTGCTTCCTTGAAAAAAGAAAATAAAGGAGGAAAGAACATAAATTGGTAAGGCAGCCAAAGAAAGAATTGGTTGGTGATTTCAATTATACCAATATGATATACATACATACATATATACATATATATATATATAACAGTGTATGTGTGTGGTTTTAATTTGGGGAAAACCTTTTTGATTATGATATGCAACATGGGTCGAGCTTCTTGTTTGAGTTTCAGTTTTTGCTGGGGGGTTGCTACGCATTTGGGACCCAGAGGTCTTTTAACTGAAGGAGTGTTGCAGCAATAGAAGGTTTCTAAATCTTTTGAGTGTTATTGAATGTTTATGCTTCCAGTGATACAAACAGCAGAAGCAAGCTTTAGGATTGCTTGTTAAAACTCAAGATTGATTTCCAAAATCCTTGGTGTATGGGAGGGGATTTCAATGAAATTAGAAATATAGGGGAGAGAATTGGTTGCTCAAGAAGAGACAAAGGAATGAGGGACTTCAATTATTTTATAGATGAATGTGAAGTGATTGAAATACCTTTACTGGGTAGGAAGTTTACTTGGTGCAATGCTCAGAATGGGAAAATGTAGAGTAGGATTGATAGGGTAATGCTTAACCCTGAATGGCTAGTGATGTTCAAAATGAAATTATGGGGTTTGCCTAGGTTGGTTTCTGACCATTGTCCATTACTATTAATAGAAGATGAGAGGGATTGCGGTCCTAGGCCATTTGGGTTCATTAATGCATGGACGCTATACCCAAACTTCTCCTCAATCCTGGAGAAAACATGGAATGAGATCACAATAGATGGATGGGTTGGGCATGTTTTACTGCAGAAATTGAAGATGTTGAAAGTAATATTAAAGAAGTGGAACACTGAAGTGTATGGGAATGTTTCAACAAAATGAAAGAGGCAGAAATTGAACTTGACTCACTGGACATCATTGCTGAAGGCAGACCTTTAAATGATGCTGAAAAAGATAGAAGAAGGGAATTGAGAGGTGAAGTGTGGAGACTGAATAGAATGGTGGAATGGCTTTGGCAACAAAAGTCTATAGTGAACTGGACCCTAAATGGGGACAAGAACACTAAATTCTTCCATATTATGGAGTAGGAATCTGATTAATGACATAACAGTTAATGGCGAGGTCCTTGAAGAACCAGCAAGGGAAAGACAGGTGGTGTTATTGCATTTCAAAACACAATTTACTGAGAGCTGGGGTTTAAGACTAGTTTTGGAGGGGCATTCAAATCTGTGGAAGCAAGTTTTGCATTTCAAGGTTTAGACGCTGAGTTATCAGAAACTGAGATTTAGGCTGCAATTATGGAATGTAATGGCAATAAAGCACCAGGTCCAGATGGGTTTAATTTACTCTGCTACCAAAAACATTGGAAGGTTATAAAGAAGGGGATAATTAAGTTCATGAAGGAATTTTACAGCCAAAGCAAGTTATCCTATGTTATTAATAGTTCATTCATTACACTGATTCCAAGGAAAGAAAATTCATCAGAGATGGCTGATTACAGACTCATCCTTCTAGTGAGCTCTATGTATAAGATCCTATCAAAAGTCCTAGCACACAGATTGAAGAGGGTACTTACTGAAATTATTGGTGGATCACAATCAGCTTTCATAGGAGGAAGAAATATTCTAAAGGAGTGTTTATAGCAAATGAAATTGTGGATGGATGGAAGAAATCTAAAAAGAAAGGTGTAGTTATTAAGCTTGATTTTGATAAAGTTTATGACTCAATCAACTGAAAATTTCTCTTCTCTATGCTTGGAAATTTTGGCTTTGGTGAAATGTGGATCTCTTGGATGAGAGAATGTATATCTTCAGCAAGATTATCTGCGCTTGTGAATGGGTCACCAACTATTGAGTTTTCACCTCAAAGAGGATTGAGACAGGGTGATCCCCTCTCCCTCTTTTTGTTCAATATAGTGGCTGAGGGTTTAAATATTCTCATGAATAGAGCTTTTGATTTGGGTATCATAAAAGGAGTGAAAATAGGGGCAATGAGGTTTTGGTGTCTCATCTGCAACTTGCTGATGACACCATAATTTTCTATGAAGTTGAGCTGGAGCAATTAGTGTAACACTAAAAGGATCTTAAGATATTTTAAAGTTATGTCTGGGCTGAGGATAAACTATGCTAGAAGCGTAGTATGTGAAGGTGTTGATGAGGGTGACTTAGTCATGTATGCTGATTTGTTGAACTATAAGATCCAAGGACTGCCCCTCAAATTCTTGGGTTTACCCTTAGGGGCTAACCCTGGTAGGAAATCTACTTGGAAACCTGTCTTGGATAGTGTCAGGTCAAAATTAGCTGGGTGGAAAAGGAGATTGCTATCCTTTGCAGGTAGGCTAACTTTGATAAAATCTGTACTAACAAGTCGTCCTATATACTACTTATCTTTGTTCAAAATGCCTAGTGGAGTTGCAAAAGAAATTGAGAAGATGAAGGTAGCATTTCTGTGGGGGTGGGAATGATCTGAAAATAAAGGTGCATCTGGTGAAAAGGCTTGAAATGAATGCATTATGGAGAAAATTTGGAAATTTGAAAATAAAGGTGGGAATGATCTGAAAATAAAGGTGCATCTGTGTCTTTTGTTCAAATGGTGGTGGAAATTTGGATATGAAATGAATGCATTATGGAGAAAAGTTTTGTGCAGTAAATATAAAATTGAGGCAAGCAGGTGGTTTCCATCACAAGGACCAACCATGAAATCTTCCAGAATCTAGAGTGACATCATTTCTCTTGCAAATCATAGACAAACCATCTTTGAATTCTACTTGGATAAATTCCAAATTAAAGTTGGGGATGGAAAGAGAATAAAATTTTGGCATTATGAGTGGTGCAGAAATATATATCTAAAAGTGGAGTTTCCAAGGCTGTTTAGGCTATCAACTAACAAGGAGGGCTCACTTTTCAAATTCTATGAAGGGAAACCAAACTCCGAAGAATGAGAGTTGTTTCTCAGAAGACCTTTGTATGATTGGGAAATGATTGAGGCCTTGAGATTGGCTATTACTTTGACTTCTGCTCCAAATTTGAGACGGGTGTACAGATTGTCCTATTTGGAATGGTGTAGTTACAGGTGGGTTTAAGGTGGCTGATTTGTATAAATTTTGACACAATGCTTGGCCTACAGATCAAAGTTTGCAAATTTGTATGGAATAAGGATATCCCCCGTAAGGTACAATTTTTTGGATGGTTGGCTTGAAAAAAAAAGTCAAGACATCTTTGTTTCTGCATAGAATTATTATTCTGAATAGCAATGCAGCTACTGTATGTGTGTTTTGCAAGAATGAACCTGAATTAGTTGTTCATCTGTTGCTTCATTACCCTTTCTCCTAGTGTGTTTGGTCTGAAATGATGTAGTGGTGGGGAGTTGAGTGGGCAATACCTAGAAATGTTGAGGGTTTGCTCCATTGGTGGTCTGGTGGAAATTTCAAGAAGAAAGAAAAGAGGTTGTGGAGGGTTGTTCCCATAGTTGTACTTTGGTCTCTCTGGAAGCTTAGAAATGAGTGTGTTTTCAATGGGGCTCAAGCTAGGGTTCATGAATTGTGTGAGCTTGTCAAGATTAGAATAGGCATTATGGCTTAAAACTTCAATTCATGGATTTCATTACTTAGTCAATGATCTTGTGCACAACCTAACACAGATAAGGGACTGCATCTAATTGTTGCTGGTTTAAGAATGAGGAGCATAGCTTGAGTTAATGTATGAGGAGTAGAGCATGAGGAACAAAGCTTGAGCTTGGTGTTTGGGCTGATTGGTGGTGGTGGTGGTGTTTTTATTACATTGAGTTTGTTGTTGTTGTTTGTATTTCTTTTTTGTTGGTTCCTTACCAACTTTGAGACTTGTGCTAGCAAGTGATTGTGTATTCTTCTTGATGGCAACCTAGTTGGGATCTTGAATTTATAATATAATGCTCTTTGCACTTTCCTGCCTTTTATTGATGTGAGTGCCTTTTATTGATGTAATTCACACTGTGTATGCTTGATCTCGTCAATAAAGCTTTTCTTTTGCTGATAAAAAAAAAAAAAAAAACTCCACCACTCCTACATCCTCCTTCATAGCTATAAATAAAATGAGAAATGTTAGGGATACTAATGTGTGTGTTTGGTTGAGTTTTTTGGATAAAGTTTTTTAAAATTGAGTTTTTTATTTTTCGTGTTTTTTTTGTTTTTAGTGAATATTTTTAAAATTTTAAGCCTTTTTTTATTTTTTATTTTTTTAAATGCACCTTACTTAAATGTATCTAAAAAGTAAAAAATTTGTGAAAAATATTTAAAAAAATTAATAAATACATAAAAATGCAAAAAATATACTAAATTCTTCTATTTACGTACAATACATATTCTTCAAAACCCACAACAATGAAAGCAAAATAACTAATGAAAATAGTCACAAAATATATATATATTAGTGGTTGGTACATGTATGCAATTCAAATAAGTAAATATCAAACAAAATATTAATTATATATTGTGTATTACTCAAGTGATAAGAGTGTTTTTACTGACCCAAAGTCTTATGTTTAAACTCCACTCTTTTTTCAATGTGTTGGCTTTTTGGCTTTTCGAAGGATAGTTTTGTAAATGCGAGCGTGCCAGCAAGGATCAATCAGTCCTTACAGAAATTATGATTGCCAACCAATTTATCAGACGATTGTGTTTTAGTTCTTTCAGCCTCAATGAAGAGGACTTTTACTGGTGGCTTGACTTAGGAGAAATTAAGAAAAAAAAATAACAAGTAATATGAAGAACAATCGCAGTATTTCATTAAAAATGAACACTTACAATAGTCCAAACTCAGCCTCGAAGAGGTTTACAGCAACAGTCTACTTGAATCTACTTGAAACTACTCCTAGGAATCAAAGTGCAGTGCAGGTATTTAAAGGACAAGTATTTAAAGTGCAGGTATTTAAAGTGCAGGAAATGTAAAAACTGGGAAAGAAAATATAAAGTAAATGACTGGTTTGTATGATCTGAGTCTGGGCGTTTTTCTGGGGACTTCCTTGCTATTTATACTTGCCAAGGATGACCTTCGAACTGCACTTCAAACCGTCGAACTGCTCCTCCATGATTGCTGATCATGCTGCCTTAGAAGTAGTTCCACTACGCCATTACTTGCAGTTAAACTTCCCTCTTATATTTGAATTTGAATATGAGTAACCGTTGAGGCCACGTCATCTTTCGTTTCTTTGTTGATCTGGTGTTACTCGGATCACGTGAGAACCAATTGTCATTGCCACGTGTACGATCAGGATTGAAGACGTGAATCATCTTCCCATAATACCCTTACTCTGCCGCGTGTCGAATTGTTACTGGCTTTTACAAAATATATAGCCAACATTACCCCCCGCACTAATATACCCAATACTTGGTGATATTAGTGGAACGAAAAAACTTCTCCCGCGTTTTTGGAATGTGCATGGAATCCACTTTCAGGAAACATAACCGTCACCTATTAGGTGATCATTAGCATTAACTCTCAATTTCAATATCTTTAGCATCCGAACGGATTATGGCTCAATCAACTTCTCACTCTACTGATCAAGCATACGAAGAGCCATTGAGTAATGATGTTTCCCCTCGAAAGAATCTTCACGCATTCATTAGCCATCTTTATCCGCCCTTCCATATTCAGGTCGTGGAGGCTTTTGCGAATTATCAATCTTTGGACTATGAGCACATTGCCATTAACCCTTCGATTCACAACTCCGTAAATACAAGAAGTTCTTCCTCTAGCATTCCTTTGTACTTTGAACAAACTACCTTCAAATCTTTGCTTCGACAAGATACAAATATGGATTTGGGAAGTTCTTCTTCACACACCTCTGCATGGGATGAAGCTATAACTTCTTCATCGTCTGGGGCTTCTGGTTAGACAAACTGGTCGACCTCTGAGACCTATGATGTAAGGGAGCGCATCAACCATCATTTTGTTGAGTTTACTGACCCCTTGGAGTTTCCTTCCTTCGCTCGAAGTTCAGTGGTCTACCCTTACGTGCCCATTGACCTTCGACGTAGTTTAGAAGAGAATCTGCTTGTGGCCTGGTATACCTCATCCATGCCTACAAAGATAATGCATCCTACCCAGCGCCCAGAAGAAGCACAAGGATACAGTCCTTCATTCTTAGCCAAGAAGGCGAAGATTTGTTCTTCTGATTGGCTTGATTACATTAATGCCTTTGTTCCTTCCACTCCCATGCCATCTTTTACAATAGAGGCATCCACACCTTCTTCTTCATCTTCTGAATTTGAAGCCTCTACTCCTTCTTCTCCTCCCGCTCTTTCCTGGATAGAGAAACTAAGGCTTGCTCTTCCAATGGACACAGTCTTTTCACCTTACAACCCTCCATTATCCCCTTCTCCAGCTGAGCGGAAACAAGCTCAACTTCTGCTAGCGGCTTTCTCTCACTTGCCTTTCAATGTTCTTGAGGATGATACCCCTCTCAAGAACTTTCAATGGGCTTGTGATATTTTGACTAGGGGCCATATCCTTAACCCCATTGCCCAAGCAGAACTTCACCTATTTCTGGACCAACTTCCAGTGCTTCTCCACTGGCATCGAAATTCCCTGGTTGCTACGCAATCTTTGGATCAACTCTCATCCCTACGAATTCATGCCCAATATGAAGCAGAGAACTTCCTCGAAGAGTTCGATGACTTCAGAAATAAAAAGTCTGCGTATTGGGACGATTTGGTTATAGATGAGTTGGAACAAACACTGAGGGAGGAAGCTTTCGAAATAAAGGCTGAGGAGCTCTATTATGAAGTAAGAGCACACCAGCTTATGCAGCCAACATTGGAGGAGATAGAAGAAATAATAAGGAAAGAACAAAAATTCATTGATCATTGTTGGATGAAATTCCATGACCTTGTTATTTATTCTTCCTTATTTTTATGAGCTCGAATTCGTACCCAGATAGGGTTACCTGATGTAATTGTTTTGGCTTTAATACAAACAAAGTTCTTTTATATTCGACATTGTCTGATTTTGTTCCTTTTGTCTTTAAAAGCCAACTCATAGCTTCGAATTGAACAATCTCATTCTTCGAATTAATTGTCTAGTGAAACGCTAAAGGAGCCAACATGTCAATTTATGGAATACAGTTGACAATTCTGGCTGTTATTACTTGGAATCAATGCTCTGAACTTTAACAGCATTACTCCTCAAAACTAACTTTAACCAATACATGGTCATGGCTAATATAACCAATCAATTTTAAATTGACTATTTTGCTTCGAAGAGTAATCCACATTGTTTTGGTTCAAAAGGCAATCCCCTTTTTTTATAATAAAACCAGCGATTGGTTTCAATGTGACAAATAGTGCTTCTTATCCCTAAAAGGATCCGAGGATTTGCTTCGAAGGTCATTACTTTGATACATAGGTCCTAAAACCCTTTGAAGTAGACCAATATTTGAACAGTTCAGTGCATTTGAGCATGTAGTATACTTCGAAGCCGGCTTTCGTATTTCGAAGCCGTTTGTTTGAATTTTGGCGCCAAAATTTGGCTTTGAAGCCAAACATCTTGCTTCGAAGCTGGCATCAGCGTCCGGAATGTGCTCTTCCCTCCAGAAATTATCAATATTGGAAAGAACTCCTCGTATTCGTACATTTTATTTCCGGACACAAAGGCTTTTGAAACCCTTCTGCTCACTCACGCATACGAACCCTCATCTGTCTCTCACTTTTCCTACTCCCTTCTGTACTTTCCGAAAAAGCATACTATCAATGGCCTCTTCCTCATCAAGAATCCCATCCATAGAGCGATTGAGCTCATCTGTGGCCTTGAAAAGGCTTATTGATGCTGAATGTGAGAAGTACAAGGCCGGGGAAAAAAGCGCTATCGATGGGCGTATCTTTGTCCCTCGTCACCATGTGCAGCAAGAGTACGTGCTTGGGCCCATATTCAAGGAGGTCCTTACTGAACTTCCTGCCCTGTACCCTCGTCTGGAGGATCAACGTCTTCTCTATGAAGGTAGTCTTGACTGGAAGGGCTGGAGAATCAACCGCCCTCACCGATGTTGGCCCACGATGAGACCAGAGTGGCAAGAATGGTACGACCGAGTTGTCCCTGCTAGGACACTGGACCTACAAGAGCTCTGTCTTCTCGATGCTCTTCGACTATCTAGGGTAACTATCTCAGAAGACCCTTTTCTAGTTCCTGCTGCTTTATGTTTTTGGAATCCCATTTTCAATTTCTTTCAGTTTAAATGTGGGATGATGGCCCCCACTGTCCTTGATATTTGCTATCTTCTAGGAGTATCCCCCATTGGTGCTCCTATTACACCAGATTTTCCTGATTTAACAGTCCCTTTCTCCCTCCCCTCTCTTAACTCATCTTATAGCGATTTTGTCAAAGCTGAGAATAAAAAAGAGGGTTTGGTAACTGATAGGGAATTCTTCTCCTTTTTGTTATATTGGCTGTGCAAATTTCTCTTCTGCACTTCTTCTCAAAGAATCATGCCGGAATTTGCCCCTCTCGCTAAAGCCTTTATCTTGCAAAAACGGGTAGCCTTGGCTCCGTATGTCTTAGGCCATGTATATAGAGTCTGTTCTCTCTTTTGTGAAAAACCCCTAGATGCTAACCAAGGGGGGCCATTCTGGATCCTTCAGCTTTGGCTTTTCGCGTACTTTACCGATTTGCAATCCAAATGCCTCAAATTTGCTGGGTCACATTCTTTTACCCATGGCATAAGATTAGCCAATGCCTCACTTTACCCCTCCACTTTTGCCTTTTATTTCTCTTTCTTTCATCAGCTACCAGCCGCTCCTCCTCTTCATTATTTCCGTCCCTTCGAAGCCAGTATTGGCCCGACTTGGTTGAATAATTTCCTAAGTGACAAGCTCTGTATCTCGCCTGCTCACAAGGAGATATGGGCTTCTTTCCTGCTTCCCAGAGAACTATTCATTGGGACCACCAATCCTAGAGCTTATAAATGCATAGCTGAGCCTTATTGTCCTGCCCAATTTGCTAGACAATTTGGCCTCACACAAGGAGTTCCAATTCCGCTCTGCAGCAACACTAATCTGAGCCTTACCAAGAGGGATTTGAAGGTTCGGAAGTCAAGGCTGGAAGAGGCAACCTTCAAGTTTATGGACGACTTGGCTAATTTTGAGTTCATCCCCTTCTCTCCTCAAGGTACTGTCTTGAAGAGATACCAAGATTGGTGGGTGAGCAACATGGAAGTCTATCTGGCCATCTCACTTCATAACTCACTAAAGATGCTGGATGTGCCTAAGCCCAAGGGAGTTGAGATTGCCATTTCTTCCACTGTTTCAGCTGCAGTTCCTGCTATAACTCGATCCATTTCTGCTGCTTCAATTCCTGCTAGAATCACCCGAGGTATATACCTTTGTCTTCCTTTTCCTTTGGTCTTCTATACAACACTGGTTGTCTTATCTTTAATTCTTCTTCTATGAAGGTGGTCAACAGCAAAAGAAGAGGAAACTGCTTGATCCTGAAAAGAAAACAACTGCAGCACAAGAAGAAGAAGAAAAGGAAGAAGACCAAGAACACGAGCCACCCTTGATGAGGAGGAAAAGAGTAGCAGATTTGGTCCAAGAGGAGACAGCTACTAAGGAATCAGAAGAGGAGCTTATTTTTGGGGCATCTGAGCCTCAAGCTGAAGGGGTTGAGAGGACAATTGAGGAGCAGACAAAGCCAATTCAAAGAAAAAAGAGAAGAAAAATTACTGTCTCTCTTTCTGACTTTGATGTCTCTCCTTCTGATTTTGATGAAGATTCTGATTCCGAGACAATTGCCCAAGCAATAAGAAAGAGGAGGAAAGTAACCGCTTCAACTGCTATCTTGGTTAAAGACCCCATTCATGAAGCAGCTGCCAAGGTAGTGGAGCAAGAACATTCCAAAGCAATAGTTGTCTTCGAGAGGGCTGAGAAGAGATGGCAGCAACAAATTTTAAGAGAGGAAGCTGCTGCTGCTGCTGCTGATGCACTTCAAAGAGAAACTGCAAGAAGGCAACAGACTGCCAAACATTACTCCCTTCGCAACTCTCCCCCCAGTGTTAATATCTCTGGAACAAGTAATTTCTTTCACACTTCCGCTGTTTTTCCTTTGCCAGCTTTTGATACTGGATTTTGACATTGCTTTATATCTCTTCTTCTTACAGCAACAACTACTGCGTTCATTCTTCCAGTGAGGCCTTCCTCGATTTTAGTTGAAGTTGACCAGGTGCAGTGTGTGAAAACTATCCAAATCATGCTCCCTCTCTCTAAGCCAACATTTGATATACCTTCTCTGAACCCAAGCATTCCTGCTTCACTTTTCCTTGGCTTAGAACCATATCTTCCTTTCTTATCTTTTGATCTACCTCAGTCTACTTCTTCGATCCTTGCTCTTCCTCCTTCCCTCACAGAAAGTCCAATTGCTACTCCATCTCTAAAAGCCACAGAGGGTGCCGGTAATTCTCCAATTCATGGTTTATCACCTATGCCTACTTCTAGCCCCTCTTCACTTGATTCGTTGGTGGCTAAGACCATAGAGGCTGCCAAAGAGGCTCCCTCCATTTCTCCTATCCCCATGCAGCCCTCTGTGTCTTCCACCACAACACTCTCTATGCCTCCCATGTCCAGGGATGAGGTAGACATCTTCGAAGGAAGATTGGCTAGTCTCTTCGACATATCCTCCTCCTCTCCAACCCTTACTGCTGATGCTGAGCCATTAGTCTTGGCTAATTCCTTGCTGGAAATCTTTGAGAGTCCTTCTTCTCCCGGCAGCAAGCCTCCTGCACCTTTAATAGATCTAGACACATGTTTGGAACTGCTAACTTCCTTTTCGAAGATTCCCTTTGAGGCTTTACAAAGGCCTATCATTAGAAATGGGTTTCTTCAGTGTTGCAACATTGCTGAGCAGTCCGGTATGAATGTCTCAAGTCATCTATCCCAGGCTGCAGCTACTATTGATTTCTATCTTAACATCTGTCATGCTGCTAAGACTGCGGATGAGAAGCTGGTTAGAGATCAGAGTTTTGTTTCTCAAGTGCATACTAAAGTAGCAGATCTCAAGGAACAACACTCTTCTGTCTCCCAGTTTCGAATCCAACTGCTGGAGAAAAAAGCTCAACTTGAAGAGGAGTTGACCGCAGTAAACCAAGCCTTGGTTCGAACTGATACCAAATTGCAAAATTACCAACCAGGAGCTGGCTGACCGAAAAGAAGACATGGCTACAGCTATTCAACTGTTTCCAGCACTTAGCCATAGGAAGTCCACCGTACAAAAACAATTAAGACACTGTAATGATTTTTGGGCCAATCTGTGGCACAATGTATTTAATTCTTTATAAAAGAACAAATTTTGTCTATCATTTGAGTAGTCTTAAGTTTTCGTATTTGATGTTCATGTTATTCCTTGTGTTTCCCAAATGGTTGGAAAATAAGGTTTTAAATATCTGCCATTAATCTTTTTGGGATGTACATAACCATTCAAATTTCTTAAATGATACGCCCCAAAAGGCAGAACTCTATGAATTTGATAAGGTCCTTCCCAGTTAGGTGACCATTTGCCAAACTTATGGCTTTTAATCCCTATTGGGAGTATTGTTTTCCATACCAAATCACCTTCATCAAAGCCAATGTGTTTGACCTTTTTATTATAATTCTTGGCTGCTTTCTTCTTCTGGAAAAGAATGCTATTTAATGCCAAAATTCTGGCTTCATCTATGCCTTCTAATTCCAAGCACATGCTTTGATGGTATTGCTCAGGATCTAACTGATCTTGGCATCTTACTCTTAAAGATTTAACATTGATTTCCACAGGTAAAACTGCATCATGCCATATACCAAGGCATAAGGAGTAACCCCTGTGCTTGACCTTGGGGAGGTTCTGTAAGCCCATAACACATCTAACAATAGGTTATGCCAATCCCTAGGATTATCCTCCACAACCTTTTGTATTCCCTTTTTTAAGGACTTATTGGATGATTCAGCCTGACCATTAGCTTGTGCATAATAGGGTGTAGAATTAACAAGGCTAATTCCAAACTCTGCCACAAAAGACTTCACCATTTTCCCATCGAACACAGTCCCATTATCAACTATTATGGTTTGTAGAATGCCAAATCTATGGATCAGATCTTTAATGAACCCAATAACCTCTGTTTGGTCCACAGCCTTGTATGGCTTAGCTTCGACCCACTTAGTGAAGTAATCGGTAGCCACTAAAATGAAACAATGATGTTTCGAAGAGGGTGGGTGTATTTTTCCCATCATATCCATGGCCCATCCTCTGAATGGCCAAGGCTTCACTACTGCATGTAGGTCAGTTATGGGCACATGCCTTATTGTGCCATGCTTTTGGCATGCCTGGCAGCCCTTTGCATATTCTATGCAGTCTTTAAGGATAGTTGGCCAGTAGTAAGAATGCCTTCGAAGCAACCATCTCATCTTTACGCCGGGTTGATGAGCACCACAAATGCCTTCATGAACCTCAGCCATAGCTGTTAATGCTTCTCTTGGGCCTAAGCATTCTAGCAATAGGCCATCTCCCCCCCTTTTGTAAAGAGCATTACCATACATTATGTATTGCATAGACTGCAATTTAACTTTTCTGCTGGCCTTCGAAGATGGACCAGCCAAATACTGCATTATTGGATGCCTCCAATCTTGTTCTTGCAAGTCATTATGATTGACTTCTAAGACTACATTCCTTTTATTCAAAGGTGGTATCAATTTTTGATATGTTGTTTGGCCTATGTCCCTTTGGGTATTATCCCTTCTCTTGAAGTTCGAAGCTTTCTGAGCCACATCATTAGCTCTATTATTCAAGAATCTTGGAACATGAGTTACATTTGCTACTTGAAATTGAGAAAGCAGATGTAATGCAACAACATAATATGGTAAAATACTTATGCTTTGACACTTGAAAATCCCATTTACTTGGTTAACCACCAACTGAGAGTCTCCAAATATATCAACTGCATGTACTTGTAATCCAATAAGGATCTCTAGTCCCACTATTAAGGCTTCGTACTCAGCCTGGTTATTGGAACAAGTAACTTCATCCACTCTGAAACCATGTGTGGTTTCTACCCCTTGTGGAGATTTAATCACAATACCAATTCCAACTAAACCATTGGCTTTCGATCCATCGAACCACATCTGCCATGGCTCAACACCGGTCATGCCAAGTTCCATTACTTCTTGGTTCTCTGTTTGAGATGGATGGTCTGCTAGAAAATTGGCTAAGACTTGCCCTTTTACTGCCTTTTGAGGAACATATTCTAAATGAAATTCTGATAAGGCTAGTATCCACTTGCCAATTCTTCCCCTCAACATAGGTCTTGACAACATATACTTAACCAAATCTGTGGTTGCAATCATCAAGACAGTTGTAGGTAAAAGATAATATCTTAATTTCATTGCAGCAAAATACAAAGCAAGGCACAGCTTTTCGACAGCTGAGTATTTACATTCACAAGAATTTAAAAACCTACTAAGGTAATAAACAGCTTGTTCCCTGCCTTCTTCATTGTCCTGGGCCAAGAAAGCTCCCAATGAATCTTCTGCTGCAGCTATATACAACTTCAAGGGCTTGTTTCCCTTTGGTGGCATCAGTACTGGAGGGTTGGCCAAGTAGGCTTTAATACCTTCGAAAGCAGTTTGATGCTCTGTTGTCCAGACAAATTCCTCTTCATCCTTCAGCCTTAACAAGGAAGAAAATGCTTTAGTTTTCCCAGCAGTGTTAGAAATAAACCTTCTAAGAAAGTTAACCTGCCCAAGGAACCTTTGTAATTCTTTCTTACTTGATGGAGGCTTAGCTTCGATGATGGCTTTGGCTTTGTTCTGATCAATCTGTATTCCTTTCTTGTGCACCACATAACCCAAGAAGTTTCCAGATGATACACCAAAAGCACATTTGAGAGGATTGAGTTTTAGCTTGAACGTCCTCATTCTTTCAAAAGCTGTTTCTAACTGAAACAGATGTTCTTTCATGGACTGGGATTTCACTATAATGTCATCAATATAACACTCTAGATACCCTCCAATGAGATCATGAAAGATGGTGTTCATAGCCCTTTGATATGTTGCCCCAGCATTCTTCAGGCCAAATGGCATTTTAATCCATTCGAAGGTGCCAATATTTCCAGGACATCTGAATGCTGTCTTGTGGATATCCTCCTCCGCAATGCAGATTTGGTTATAACCAGAATGCCCATCCATCATTGACAAAATTTGGTGTCCTGCTGAACTGTCTACCAGTAGGTCCACTATAGGCATAGGGTACTCATCTTTGGGAGTTGCTAGGTTTAAGTTTCTGAAATCGATGCATACCCTCATTTTACCATTCTTCTTAACTACAGGCACAATATTAGATAGCCATTCAACATACCTGGCTGTCCTAATAAAGCCTGCCTTAAGTAGTCTAAGAATCTCCTCTTTGACCTTCTGAATTACTTCTGGACTCATCCTTCTCGGTTTCTGCTTGTATGGCTTGAAATTAGGCTTCATAGGGAGTCTATGTTCCACTAATGACCTATCCAATCCTGGTAGTTCATTATAAGACCATGCGAAGCAATCTTTGTATTTCTTTAAAACAACCAACAACTGGTCTCTGTCCAGAACGTTCAAACAAGCACTTATATAGGTTGGCTGTTGTACAGAACCTTCCCCTAAATTCACTTCTTCTAAGGGGTCTTGTGTCTGAGAACTTACTAAAGCTTCCTCTTTGATTCCTTCTACCTTCGAAGCATATTTCTTGCTTTGCTCCACTCGCAAGTTCTCTGGTTCCACATCCTTACCTTCTTCCTCATAGACAAAATCTGTCCATAAGGCATCCTCCTCTTGTATCTCCTGGACCTTTGTCTCAATGTCCAATGCGCAGTATTTCCCAAGGGTCAAAATTCTGACCTGTAGCTGCTCCTGTTTACAGCCAATCATCATGGCTTCTCTTTCTTGCTCCTGTACTTTCTGGACTATTGCTTCTACGTCCAATGGTGAGAATTTACCAGAGCCAAAGACTTGGCTTCTTGCTCTTCATCTCTTTGCCTATAACCAGGCATCATTGTCATCTTTCACGACAACCTCTTCATCAGCACTCTCTTGGACTAAGTGCTTTAGGTGTGTCACTTCCTCATCAGCCGTCACTTCGGCTGAGCCATCAGCTTTCCTCAGTATACTGAGTGGTGTTACTCCCTCAATATACAACTTGGCCTCTGCAAAGTCTGCACAGGCTATGAAGGGTTGAGGATCTGCATCAATTTCCTCTGTCTCTCCATTGCCGAAGGCCATCATGATCTTCTGATGCAAAGAGGAAGGCACACATTTGTTGGTGTGGATCCAATCTCTCCCAAGTAAGGCATTATATTTGGCATTGCTGTCGATGACGAAGAATGCTGTCATACAATCCCTGGTTCCCACACTCAAATTAATAGGTAGAATCCCTTGAGCCATCTGTTTATCTCCAGCAAAGCCAGTAATAGTCGTGCTGGTTGGGATCAACCTGGGATTCTTTTTCCCTAGTTTCTTCAAAGAAGATTTCGGTAATAAGTTCACTGCTGCCCCATTGTCTACCAAGACTCGGTTTAGCTGTATCCCATCAAAGAAAGCCTTGATGTACAGAGGCTTAACATGTTGGGTCATGGAATTCGAGGGGTATTCAAAAGGATATGAGAGGTTGATGCTTACCTCTTCCTCACTTTCAAACTCAGTTTCCATTGGAGTAGCCATCTCAGGAGCATCCTGTACCATACTCACTTGTGACTCCTCACTAGAGACAGGAATTGGATCCATGTCTTGGTCACCCTGACCCTCATTCTCAGCCTAGAATTCATGAGGTAGTATATGTACCATATTGACTGATACAGGGGGAAATGAGCCAAACTGGATGGCTGGCTGTACCTTCTTCCCCTCTTGGCTATCTTGCTCAGTGTCTTCAGCAGCATCCTTCATGCTGCACTCTGGTACTTCATTGATAACTGATCCCTTCGAGGGATCCTTTTCGACTGGTTCTTCAGTCAGAAATGTGTGCTCAGCCATGAAGGCTTCGAACATTTCTTCTTCTGCCATTTCCTTCTTTTGGCTCATGTCAATCTCGTCTCCCGCTTCACTATCACTTTCCATCAGAGCCTTCTCCAACCCTGCCAAACTAGACTTCTCCCTGGCCTTTAGTTCAGAATGAACTTGGGCCAATTGTTCTCTGCTACAAACCACTTTGCTTTGTAGAGTCGGTTTTGGAGTATGGTCTGACTTCGAAATTTTCTTTCCTTCTGTCTTGACCTGTGAAGAACTCTCTCCACTTTCTTTCAGATCTTGCTGGTACTGGGTATACCTGCGTTGAATTTTCCTTCTTTGTGATCTGGAAATGACTGGGACCATATCTGGTTCCTTTGTCTTTGGATGTTTAAGTAATACCCAATTGTTTGGGGCCACCAAAGGAGGCTTGACCATCCTGCCTTGATTCTCAACATCCCTTTGCGTAGGTGCCCCCCTAGGTTTGTTCTGCATTACAAACCAATCTGGGACCCCTGGTACCCACGAGCTTACTGATCCAGATGTCGAACTGTTTCCTTCTACCTTAGAAACCATCTTCGAAGCTGGCTGTGAAGGTAAATGCTTGGCTCTGACTTCATGTTTCGAACCTGATTCAGTCCTTCGATGAAAAGAGCCATTTTCTGTCCTTCGCAGGGTTGGTCTAAAAGGCCAATCTCTGGCTTTACTCCCATAACCTGAACCCCTCTCCAATCTTCTTTCAGAATGGCTACTTTCTACTCTGTAGTAGTTAGGTGGCCTAGACTCATACACAGGCCTCTTGCCTTTAGCATGCATTCTGTCCACTACAGGTTCAACCACTAATGGGCGTTGCCTGTCACCAGCCGGATACGGCCTTTTGTTGTGAGCATTGGTTGATTTAGGACGTCTCTGAACATCCTTATAGTATTGCTTCCCATCAATTGGAAGCCCCTTTAACCATTTGTAACTTAATCTGCATCTGGGACACATCCTCTGCACTACAGCTGCTTCGAGAGAATCATCGTCCAGTGCTTCTTCATCAGAGTGTTCCCTCTGACGTGAGAAACCTTGTCCAATAGTTGGTGGGTTTCCAATCTCCTTCTTGGCAGTTGTCTGGTTGGCAATATGCATTTGCACATTGACCTCTTCCAATTCCTGCAGAGATAGATTCTGAAAGTTTGGTACAACCACATTAGCCGCGCTTTCTCCAACTTCTGGAAATGGGTTGCTGTCAATTCCCATGGCTTTTTCTGTTTTGGCTGGGAACTTCAAACTTCCTTTTCGAATTTGCTCTTGGATCCTGTCTCGAAAAACAATACAGGTTTTAGTTGAGTGAGACCAAGAATTATGCCATTTACAGTATACTTTTCCTTTAAGTTCCTCTGGAGATGGCAGTTTGACTCCTTTTGGTAACTTAAGGAAATTGACTGCAAGCAAATGATCAAAAATGTCATCTGCTTTTGTTAAGTCAAAAGAGTACTTTCTGTGAAAGTCTTTCTTTTTAAACTGTTGGTCGATGGTTGTATCCTTATGAATTAATGCTTCACAGATTACAGGTTCTTTGCCCACAATCTCTGCTGCATCAATCTCATAATTGGGATCTCTATAATACGTCTTGTACGAAGCATTATTTCGATCTTGTTCCTCCTCTAGTAATGCTTCATATCGAGACACCTTATAGGTTAATTCGACCAAATCTCTAAATTCAGTTGAGTCAAATTTCTTTCGAAGCCTGAACTCTAAACCGTTTTGAGCCAATCTTACAAATTCTGACTCAGGAAGGATGACCCTACATTTATTTCGAGCCTTTTTAAATCTGGCAATAAACTGAGTAGCCTTTTCTTCAGGCCTTTGACTCAATCTTGCCAAGTCTGCCATGGACACCTCTGGCTCCGATTGGAAGAATTGGGCATGAAATGCCTCTTCCATTTGTTGCCAATTTTGAATGGAGCCAGGTGTAAGGTTGATATACCATACAAAGGCTCCCCCAGTTAGGGAATTTGGAAATAATCTCAGTTTCATGTAATCATGATTAGTGAATTCACCACATTGAGCAGCGAATCTGACAATGTGCTCTACTGTTGATTGATTTCCAGTTCCATAGAACAAGGTAAAATCTGGTATTCTGAATCCTCTTGGATATTCATGTACCCTATCTACCCATTCTGGGTATGGTTTTCTGTATACAGGAGTCTGGACCCCCCGAGCCATCGGTCCACACATCTCCCTAACAATATCAACAATTTGGTCCCTAGGGACCATATTCTGTGCCTGTTGAACCAGTACTGGAGGAACAAACACAGGGTTTGGTGGACAAACTTGTGCTTGTGGCCCTCTTGGTCCATAAGGTGGTACATTTGGGACTGGTTGCCCCTGTGGTACAGGTTGCTGTTGGGGATATGGGTAACCCCTTTGAGCCTGTCCTGTGAAGGGACCTGCGAAAGGTGCTGGAACAGGTGTTGTGTCCCTTCCATTTACAGGAAAACTCTCCAACCCCCCGGGTATAAATTCAAACAAAGGATTATTATATCCCCTAGTGCCAGGTATGGCTTCGAACATGGGATTTGTAACCATTCTCATGCCAATTTCTTGTACTTGCCCAGATCCACCAACGTGTGTGGCTTCATTGTTGGGTACTGAGGCATTTTGGCTTACTACAGGCCTTGAAATGGGTTCATACCAAGATTGAGGCGATGGTCTTTCATAGTTCTGAGTACTAGTCTGACCATTAGATTGTCCATTAATTTGCATAGGCTGTTTTTCTCTAGCCAATCTTTGCTGAGGGACATTTAAAACTTCCTCTGTGTGTCTTGTATTTGTTGGTTGGTGGTTATTCATTCGATCCAAAAAGGATGTTGCCCACCTTTCCATGGTGTTCATTAATTGTTGTCCCATAGCATCCACTAAGCCATCCCATGGATTTGTTGGCTGAGTAGGTGGAACGGTGGATGTTCCAATTCCTTGGTTTCGTCCAATATTATGAACATATGGTTCTTGTCCAGAAGTACTGGTCTGTTCGACCATAGGTTCTGATAACATGGGAGCCTCCACAGGATGTGTTACCACATTATCCTCTGGATTAGGTATTTCTACCTCTCCTTCTACGCCTTCTTCCAGACGTTCATTTTCTCCTTGTCGTCTTCTTCTAGCCATTTTAAATTAAGTCCCACTGGGCGTGCCAAAAATATATGTTGGCTTTTTGGCTTTTCGAATGATAGTTTTGTAAATGCGAGCGTGCCAGCAAGGATCAATCAGTCCTTACAGAAATTATGATTGCCAACCAATTTATCAGACGATTGTGTTTTAGTTCTTTCAGCCTCAATGAAGAGGACTTTTACTGGTGGCTTGACTTAGGAGAAATTAAGAAAAAAAAATAACAAGTAATATGAAGAACAATCGCAGTATTTCATTAAAAATGAACACTTACAATAGTCCAAACTCAGCCTCGAAGAGGTTTACAGCAACAGTCTACTTGAATCTACTTGAAACTACTCCTAGGAATCAAAGTGCAGTGCAGGTATTTAAAGGACAAGTATTTAAAGTGCAGGTATTTAAAGTGCAGGAAATGTAAAAACTGGGAAAGAAAATATAAAGTAAATGACTGGTTTGTATGATCTGAGTCTGGGCGTTTTTCTGGGGACTTCCTTGCTATTTATACTTGCCAAGGATGACCTTCGAACTGCACTTCAAACCGTCGAACTGCTCCTCCATGATTGCTGATCATGCTGCCTTAGAAGTAGTTCCACTACGCCATTACTTGCAGTTAAACTTCCCTCTTATATTTGAATTTGAATATGAGTAACCGTTGAGGCCACGTCATCTTTCGTTTCTTTGTTGATCTGGTGTTACTCGGATCACGTGAGAACCAATTGTCATTGCCACGTGTACGATCAGGATTGAAGACGTGAATCATCTTCCCATAATACCCTTACTCTGCCGCGTGTCGAATTGTTACTGGCTTTTACAAAATATATAGCCAACACAATGTAATTAATTTTTTGTTTTGAATAAAAAAATTGACACTTGGTGTAATGAGAGAGAAAGCTTCAGGACAATAACAAACTTATTCAGCAAATTTTTTTTTTGTTCTTTTTTGTGACAAAACTAGCGTTAATATGTTAATAATTAGATTACAACATATGAAAATGTCTCTTCATAAATTCGAACTTGAAATCTCATCCTGACAACTAAGTGTCCTTTCCATGATCATTTGGACTACAACCGGGGTCGTGTTACTACGGTTACAATTGATATTTTGCAATTTTGTAATGATGATGTAAGCAAACTCGTCAGGGACAAATTGTAATGTGATTTAAATATTACAGGGACAAAACATAATTTCTAAAATTATAGGAATTAATATGTATTGTAGGTAAATATTGAAGTGGTGTTGGTAATTTACTCCAAAAGAAATTATTTTAGGATTTATCAAATTTAAAAGGACTAACAATATGAGACGGGGATTATAATAATTTCTTAAATAACGAAGACAGGTAGAACTTAGAAGAGAGACAAAATATATTGTCAAATAAATATCACAATCATAGTCTTATTATTATTCAATTGAAAAGCTGAAAATGGTTAAAGAACATAAATAAACATAATGATAAAATTATAAACCGTAAAACAACCAACTGAAATTTGCAACAACTGCCTACAGTACCATCATCAAAATGGAGCATTAGGAAAAGTTACAGTTCATAATTTGAATTGAAGGGTGTTACTTGGGTTGGTGGGACTTATCATGAGTCTCATTTCAATAATTTGAATAATTTATTTTACTGGACACTTTGTATCTTTCATTGACAAAATAAATAAATAAATAAATAAGATCGATCTGATAATTGTAACATATTCAATTTATCACGTTTGTTACACAAAAAAAAAAAAAAAAAAAACCCGACAATTGTGCTTTTACAAATAACATTCATTTTTTTTTTTTTATGATAGACACGATAAATTGAATAAGTTACGATTATTGGATTAACTTAATTTTTTTTAATTAATGAAATACACAAAACATTTGATAAAATAAATTATTCGAATTATTAATACGAGACTCGTGGTCAACTTTATGGGGCCAAACAATATCCTCCAGTAGATTACGGACCGGAGAGAATCTACCACCTTAGGAAAATAACTAATAAAAGGGAAATGGGGGCACATATTACAAATCATTGAAAATCTTGTTGAGTGCAAGTTTGGAACATGTAGGGTTATAAAATTTACACTCTAAAATTTCACTGATTTGTAAAATATTTTGCTCATATAAAATTCACATTAATAAATACAAGTAAAATTCCTTAGTGTATCTCTTTATACCCAAAAAAAATAAAAATAAAAATAAAAAAAATAAAATAAAAAATTGAGTGTGTATATATATATGTCATTTTCCATCAATATATCTCTCCATTATATATGTATTTTTCTGATTACAAAGCTCCCCATTACATAAATGGGTGCAAAAGGCACACTAGCTCCATTGTATGATCCCTACCAACAGCATACAAACTACAAACAAACTTCTACAAGAAAACAATGTTAATGCCTATCCAACTTATCCAAGAAAATACCTATGCCAATCCCATTCAATCTCAACCTATTTTTAACCATTAAACATCATATCAACAACAACCAAACAAGCCCTTATTATTGTTTGCCCTATCAACTGTTCCGCCATGTCTATTCCCTCTCAAGCACTTTCCCTTTGCTTGCATTGTTGGGCACATGAATATATGATGATGACCCATCACCTTGAATACCCAAATTAGGGATTAGCTGAGGTGTGATTTCCCTAGTTTGCCCTCCAAATCCAATATCATAGGATATCAATGTAGTTGGATTATAATATCCCTCTACATAACCTTGTGTGTTCTCAATGACATGACTTGATTTTTGGTCAAACACTGAATCTGTAAGGCTTGAAGTTGAACCACATTGTCTAGGCTGTGTTTGGTAGAAAACTTTCGAAACCACCACCTCTCCATCTCTCTCTTCCTCATTATTGCCAAGATGGTATTGGTGCATAACCCAATTGGTTTTCTCTGGTTTCCTTTGCCTACCATAGTTGGTGTAGAGCACTAGTATTTTCTTGTACCCTTTCACTGTCCCACCAACAAGAACTGGCCTTGTTTTTCCTGTTTTGTGCCACCTTGTTTCACCGCCATCTTCGTCGGTGTGAACCTTTCTTCTCTTCCTTGTCCCGGTGGTGTATGCCTTTGAAGGCCGGTGGAAGAAGTGGCGGATTTGGCCAACTTTGCTTACACCTACATACCATAGTTGGAGAGTTCATGGAGAGAGAAGAAATCAATTTGTCATGATCAACTGGATAATGATAAAATTATAACATTGAGAAATATGTTAAAATGGGAATGAACGGAGTCGATTTTATCTTTGGGTAGGGTCAAATTGGACATACTTATGTCGTAACTACTTTTCATATTGGTTCTGGAGAATTTTGTTAATGTGTTGAACAGGTGTTTTGAGATTACTAAATAATTACTTGTTGCATATATTATATTGTCATTAACATGCTTAGGACATCACTTGTTATTGGGGTTTTTTTTTTGGGGGGGTCAATCGGTACAATTATTTAGAAATATGAGGAGAATTAAATCAAACTAAATAACCATAGTCCATCAATATATCTATCAATATATCTATAAGCTCAATAACTTGTATAAAATAAAAAAATAAAAAAATAAAAAAATAAAAATAAAAAAGAAAAGAAAAAAAGTAATGTCATATAGCTTTGTCCTTCTTGCCTTTCTCTCTTCTCTGTCTTTTGGGTGTTGTTGATTGGTCTCTCACCAATTGCCACAACCTTCTTCTTGTTGTCTGTTCTCTTTATTTTGGTTCTCTATTAATAAAATTTCATTTGCTGATCAAAAAAATATGTTGATTTCATTAATAAAGTTTTTTTTTTTTTTTTTCTTTTGCTGATCAAAAAATAAAAATAAAAAACAAACAACACAAAAAGATTGACCTCCTCACATCCCAAGGAGTACACACAAATGGTCGAGGTGTACGCAAATTTGTCCGGACATCTAGTTATCAAAAAAAAAAAAAAAAAGTGTTTACTTACCCATATAAATTCTATTAATTTCTTATCCTTATGAATTTTCTACTTTTGAATTCTTCTTTGGAATTCTTCTTCTTCAGAAATCTTATTATTATTATTATTTTGTGTGGGAGAGAGCCGTGTGGATTAACATAACTTCAAAATAATAATAATAATAATAATAATAATAAGAAGAAGAAAGAACAATGAATTGTCTTACTAGAGAACATCTTCAAAATATCCATTGCATTTATATATATACAATTAATGAGCTCTCCCAAATAATTTTTTCAAATATATGTTTGGCTTTTTCAAGCAAGAGATTTTTATGAATTGAGTACGCTTTAGGAGAAATTGTTAAGTGTAACATTTTCAATATTAATTTTGGGAAAACTCAGTCAAAATGGTGATAATTCTACATCGTCATGCATGATATGATATAATCCTAGCTAACTATTTTTAAATCACACAAAACATAACATTTTGAAATATCTATTACACACACATCATATCATCCGATACGGATATGGTTTTTCCAAATACTTATATAGGTAGAAATCAACATAATATGCATGTTTGCGATATGTATTGCTTTATAATACGACAGGGTGTAGGGGTTCACAGCCAATACTAGTAGTTTGATGGTTACAAATCTATTTCTCGCTATTAATGATTTTAAAATATTTAATTGCATCACTCGATTCTCAAAATACATTACTCGATACTCCAAATACTATTACTCCACGACTAATACCAATTAATCTTCTAATATTGCTATTTAAAATCTTGCAAGAGACATTTCTCCAATAACTAGGTAAAAGTCTTGTTATTACCAAAATTTGGCATAAACTCAAGATTTAACATTTGCTAAGAGCATCTCCACCCACAACTTTAAAAAATTTGTATGTCAAATTATTTTGAAGGCTTAGGTATCAAATTAACATATAAATGACATCTCTAAATTTAAAAAGAATGCATCACCCAATATGTTAAATTTATTACTTTACTTTACCAGTTTTACTTTAAATTTTATTTACTTTAATATTTTTTAACAATTTTTATAAGTCTTTACTATTAAAATAATGAACATAAAATAACTTCGCATCTTTTTTTTGCTATGTCAAAATAAAATAAATTATTAAACATATTTATTCTGTTTGGTTTCAGTTTTCAGAATTCACTTTTCAGAAAATTATACTTTTTCATTTTTCGTTTTTTTTTTCACTGAATTTTTTTAATATTTTAAGTATTTTTTTAATTTTAGACACACCTAACATAAATACACTTAAAAAGTATAATATTTGTGAAAAAATCTTTAAAAAATTCACTAAATACCAAAAATACAAAAAAGAAGAAGAAGAAAATTCAGTACATTTTTTGTATTTTTGTGAATTTTTTAATTTTTAAAAATATTTTTTCACAAATATTTTACTATTTAGATACATCTAAGTAATAAAAAATCTAAAAAGTAAAAAAATTACTTAAAATTTAAAAAATATTCACTAAAAACAAAAAAAATATGAAAAATAAAAAAACTCAATTTCTAAAAAATTAAATTCAAAAAATTGAAACCAAACCTACTGATTAAAAATCAGTCGTTAAAGAAAAAAAAAAGAAGTTGTTCTCCTATACTGCCAAGAACACTTCTAAAATTAGTAGTGCCACATACTCAGAATATTTATCCATAAATTTATCTAGAAACTTCAATGAACGGTCTAGATGCATTTTTTATATGCGCCCACAACACAAATTGAATCTGAGCCACTCATCTTCATTCTGGAACACCATCTTATATATGAGAATTTAAGATAAAATACTAGAGGAAATATCATTTCAGTAAAACTTAGAAAAAAAATTTCATATTAACGAAAAGCTTTGGAACATTAGAAGATAAACTTATAAAGTTTTTCATGGAACTGATATTATTTTTGTAAGTTACCACTAAAGCATTATTTCCCCAAAATACTACACTTTGTCATTCTGCAGGTAAATATCCTATAAGAACTTCATGCTCATATTAACTTTTGTCGTGCCCTGAATATAATGAAGCTATTGAAGCAAATGCAGTGGACACACAACTAGCCCACTTCATATTTGGGAATAATAGCCTATCCATAAGGTGCTATAATGAAGCTTGTGGAGCAGATTCATAGGACAAATGATGATCTATTAAGATCATATTTGGATATTTGAGTAAGGTTTTGAAAAGAAAAAGAAAAAAAAAGTTGATGGAATATTAATGAAATATAGTTACATTTCACTTATATTTCACCCACATTTTCTTTTTTCTTTTATAAATTCTAACAAAAAATCATGATCTAAACACAGTGTAAGGCATACTATGACATTATCATAATTTCATGGTATGGTGCAATTTTTGCACTTTTTTACTCTTTATTGATGTATTTTTTCTTAATTTCATTAACAAAGATTTTTTTGGTCGATTGAAAAAAAAAAAAAAAATCTTATTTATGGTATACGGTGCTAAAGAAAGAGTCATGGACAAACCTTATTAGACCGCTAATGAAACTATATAAATCCAAACTAATCATTTTGGCAGTCATAACCAACTTACTCTACACCATTTTTTTGTAATATTTTTTCTTCCCATCAATTTAGGGTATCTCCACCATGCTAGTTAAACACCTTGAAACGTTTTAACGAATCTACCCATCATTTTGTCTTTATATCTAGCTAGTAATTTTGTCTCTCCTCTTCTTGACTAGTTTACATTTGGAGAGGAAATCTACACTTGTTAAACATTATTAAAAAAAAAAAAAACTAATTTATTCAATATCTCCTTATTTTTCCTTATCTTTTCAGAGTGTAAATTTAAAAGTAAAAAATAAAAATTGTTATTGAAAATGGCTATCTAAGATATAGAATATTGTTGGAGGATGCATTGCAAAAAGTGAAGAGCATTGTTATTCAAGACAAAAAATTAGATATAATTTTCAAGCCAAATGATGTGACAATCAATTAGGATATTAAATGCAATACTCTCTTTTATATCTTCTCTAATCATTAACCAATCATATCACTTATATATCATTAGGTCTTGAAAATGAGTTTAGAAAGTGGGTTTGTATATTATTTCCAAAAGTGAATAACTAAACTAATGAAGACATTGTTTTACAAGTACATTTTTACTTGCTAAAATGGCTAACAATGTTTGAGATGTTATATTTGAAAATAATTGAAATGAATTGGTCATAAGTAATTTAGCGTACCATATCTATGACCTTATTTTTCTTCCCCAAGTGTACAGGACACCTTATAGGGTGGGAAGTTTATGTTAAAAAGGGGAAAGGAAAAGCAAATGACAAAAAAAATAATACTTCGTAAAATCTAGAGAAAGTTTTACAGTAAAAATATAGTTAGTTAATTTTTTCACACAAATTTAGGGGTGGTTTGGCAACTCTTGGAAAAGTCAAAAAGTTACAAAAAAAAGTTAAAAAGTTATCACTATTCACAAAAAAAAATATTAAAAAAATAATATACAAATATTAATTTAAATGGTAAATAAATATAAAAGTTCAATCCGACCAACCCATCAATGTACGGACACGGCAGCCACCGCAATGAAACGAAAAACAAAAAATAATATGTGTACATTCACTTATTTGCATGGTAAAGTTGGGCCTGTGGGGGATACCATGAGTCTCATTTTGATAATCCGAACCATTAATATATAGAACTCACCTAGTACTATATGCCTGTAAAAAATCACGTCTATCGGATATCGCTAACTATATTATCAAATCAGTTTTGTATAAAAATTGGATGGTATTATAGTTAACAGTTGACAAAGAAAACTAACACGATTAGATAGTTATCGATATCCAATCAACGTGATTTTTTACAAACATGTAGTACTTGATGAATTCTATACATTGAACAGTTCCGATTAGAAAAACGGGATCCATGGTGGGCCCCCACAGGCCAAACAACACCAGCCAATCAAAACTTGAGAAGTAGACAATATTTTCTCATCTACTCTCCCACCCAGCCACCATTGCCATTCCGTACGACTCATACCCTATCTTCTCCTACACACTTATTTATATAATTTTTTAATACACATTTTTTTATAAAAAGTCAAAAAGTTAACTCAAACATCCATATTTTTTTCCTCAACTTTTTAGTCCAAAAAGACAAAAAATACACTTATTTAGAATACCCCAAACAACCTCTAGTTTCTTACATGTGTGTGAGTCTCATACATTAAAAATCTTATAATTATGTAAAGTGTTGTATAAAAAGTTAGGTGTCCCTACTATTATTGAAAATTTTATGTTCGTGATTTAGCTTATAGGGTGTCTCACTTAAAATATCACTCACTAATTTAAAAATTTTTTTAGTGCTGTTGGATCAAGGTGTCTCCACCTTGTATATAAGTGCACTTTTTTTTTTATTTTTTTTTTGAATCATATCACTTCTTTACTTTTATGCATATCTTTTTATAAAAAATCAAAAAATACACTTATTTAGATCATTTCAAACAAATTATTTGACAAGATGATACTTGTCCATTGTTAAGTGGATCAGTACTCATAGACTAACAAATAGTTTTCCAACTAGTTCTAACTTTTTAATGGCAATCTGCATAAAATCTTTTTGGATTATATCACATCTCGTACTATCATAGAACACTTTTAGGAGTTAAAGTTATTATTGTTATTATTATTACTATTAATGGATTTGTTAGGGAAATAAGTTGACTTTTTAGTTTTTTAATTTTTTTAATCTGAGGCTAAGAAGCCTCGCTTGGGAAGAGCATTTTGACTATTTTGACTTTATGTGAGAAAAAGAATATAATGATTATGGATTGGATGCGATATTTTGTCTTATTAGATGAAAAAGCCTATTTTATCTTTTTGTGACTAATATAGCCTCCAACCCAATCCAACCCTTCTCCCCAAACAAAGCCATTATTATTTGGCTAGTATAGGTTGGCTCTCCAAATCACCCAGTTGCTTTGTTAGTACTTTTGTTTTGTTTTTATTTTATTTTTATTTTTTTTGGGGGGGGGGGGGGGGAGCAAAAATAAAAAAGTAGATAATTACAACATGTTCATTGGAATAGGAAGAAGTTTTATGATAGAAGTTACAACATGTTCATTGGAATAGGAAGAAGTTTTATGATAGAAGTTATATCCTAATTAGCACTGACAATCTTAAATCTTAAGCCAAAGCCGTATTCCACCCCCCCCCCCCCCCCCCCCCCCCTCCCCCTTTTTTTTTTTTTTTTTTTTCTTTTTTCTATCTGTTTTTTCCCTTGGCTTCTAAATTGGTATATGATCAATAATTTAACATGATATTAGAACATCCTTAACTGCTTACTTATATTATTAAAAAATTAATTTCCTATTTTAAGAATAACTTTTTTATCTACTTCCCGCAACAAACTTTCTATTCTTTTTCTATTTTATTAAAATAGTCTTTTTAAGTGTTTTTAAATTTGGATTTTTTTTAATAATAAAATAATTAAACAGACAAAAAAGAAAGCAAAAGAAGAAAGAGCAGCAAAAGCCAGGGGACAGCCGACTGGCCGATCAATTGGCCAAACGTCCAGGAGGTCAACCGATCGGACGTTTGGGTGGACGAACGGCAAAGCAAGTTTTTCCCAGATCACTTCATCTGGAACATTCGGATGGACGACTACTATCAGATATGAGGGAGCTACAGTAACTCCCTAGAAATAGGGAGTGACTATAGCAAATATTAGTTTAGGGTGGCTTACAAGGAAGTTGATGTGAGTGGCATAAGGGAGCTCTAACCCCCTAAAATAGGTAAGGGAATTATTTAGGGGTTTTGTTGAGAATGCTCTTAGAACATACAATAAATTATATGCTCAAACTTCGTCACTTACCAGAAAAATATAATATTTGCACGTGTTTTATTGGTTTATTAAGGTGAGTCAGACCAATTTTAAGATTGGTCGATGATTAATAATTTAACATGACATCAAAGCTGACAAATAAATTATAATATTACATGTTAGAATATTATCATCTATCAAAACACAAACATAAATTACACTCATAGTACTTATAGTTTGCTTCATATGTCAATTTAATTCGTGTAGTTCTAATTTCATTAATTTTATCTTTAAATTTTTTACATTATGTCAATTTAGTTCAACTAATAATGTCATTTTAGAAATTGAACTAAAATCAAAAGATAAAATAGTTAATTCACTATCTTCTCAGTGATCAGAACCAACCCTGGGCTAAGGCCATTGAGGCCTATGCCTTAGGCCCCCAAAATTGACTCAAAATTTAGAAAAGTATTATAGTATATTACAAATGTAAATAGGCCCAAATTATTTTTGTTGTTTTAGAACCAATCTAAAGGACCCAAAAATATTCTGTTGAGCCCATATTTGCTTATAAGTATGGCTTGACCCAATTGAAATTAAAATATATACAAAATATTGGTGACTCTTGAATAAGAAACACTACATATACATACAAAATGTTAGTGGCCCAAAATAGAGCCTCTAATTTTTTTTGTTTTCTTTCTTATCAGATTTTACTGGAATAAATAATTAATTCAATCTCAATCACATTCATACACAACATATTTAATAAACAACAATGCAACCACACTGAACTACACTCATAAACAACAATTAATTCAATACATATCCAATACATTTTAATTGAATAAAGTTTTCCTAACTTTGGTAACTTTTTTTTTTTGTTTTGTTTTTGGTATGAATACATTTTGATATTTATTTTGGTATCAATTGACGGTTGTGATACAAAACAAGGTGATTTTTTTTTTCTTTGTGAATATAAGCATCCGTTTTATTTCGTCTTAAACCACCGAAAACTCAGAGCTATCCCTGTGCATGATTATAAGGTTGACGTCCAATTTGAAATTATTATTCCTTTATAAATGAATAATTTTGTTATTGATTTATGTCCAAATTCTTAACAATATAAAAATTGGACACAATATAAAAATTAAAATTAATATTAATATTAATATAATTAGAATTATAGGGACTAAAAGGTTGTGGATATAATTTGTCCAAAAATGTGTTTTACCAGTTTATAACGAAGACTCAGCAGCATATAAATAATAAAATTACTCTCTAGAAATTTAACTTTTGAATAAATTTTTAATTAGGTGATCATTCCGAAATCTCTTTTTATTCAATTCATATCAATGATATGAAAATGCTTATCGATCTCAGATGCCTATTCTAGTGAATATGTTGGCATATGAATATGAATGTAACATAACAGATCTACATAAAGGAATGAAGCATATAATTCATGTGGTTAAATATAATAAATTTAAAAATAATAAAATTTTGTTTTGCTGATAATGTTTTTTTTTTAAATAATAAAAAAAAGAAGAAGATTAATTACCTGGTAACTTTTCTGGGTGTGTGTAGCAAATTCCATTTTCCCCCTCAATTGTAGGAATAAATTCATCAATTAGAGGATGAATTTTATGGGCATTTGATGACACTTTAGCTTCTAAATGTTCAAGAATTTCTTGATCAGATGGATCAAACTTCACCCCTGCTGGAAGCCCCGGCAAATCTTCAATTCCCGCCTAATTTATTCAAAATTTAGGTTAAAACTTGTTAATTTATTAGAAAAAAATTGAAATAAAATTTAATTACTTGTGAATAAATATAGATAACAAATACACAAATAGTAATACCCGATTTTGCAATTCTATATTATGGCCACATGAAGGACATGTTGTGAAGCGAACTTCACCGGCTTCTTCTTCGTCGATAACACCATTTTGTTGAGCAGAAGGCGAGACTATTTGGATGGCTCTTTCCTCTTCAGAGTCGTTATGCCATGTCATCTCTCTTGTTTTGCTCTTACTCCCATCCCAAAAATGGTTTCTCTCTCCTATTTCCTCCACCTCTCCAAACTAGAGAAATAACATAAGAGATGTGTAAACAAAAAAAGAAAAAAAAAAGGAAAAAAAAGAAGAAGAAGGAAATTAAAAGCACGTTTGTGGTTAAGCAAATCTTTTCTTCTTGTTCTTCTTCTTTGTTATCGATATTTTGGGAAGGAATTGAATTATTCACTTTTGTTTTCTCTCCTGTGATAGAGCTGTGCCTTGCTAAGGTTTCCACAGAGAGAGAGAGGAGAGGACAAGAATTTTCTTGTATCTTTTGAAAATACAGGAAAAGAATTGAATTGTTCTTATAAAATGATAGGTAGCTTGGTCATCAAGTTTGGTTTTGTTCGTGTGTATGCGCACACATGTATGAATATGCAGTTTCACGCTTGTTTTAAGAAAAAATAATATGATATATAGGGGGTGTTTGCAAACCACAAGTTGAGGTTAAAATAGTCACCAATACAGAAAAAAACCTTTTAGTCCCACTCTAACCCCTTAATTTAAAAAAAATATATATATATATAGCACTCATGGTTTCAGCCTACACTGTAAACGTGATAGTGTAGGGACAAGAGTGACAGCCCCATTTCAGAAATAAATGATAATTTTGCCCCTTTAGACCTATTTTGAAAAAAATAAAGTTAGGGACAAATTTGTCATTTTAACTTCAAACATCATTTCAAACACATTTTTCAATACACAACTCGAATAAAAATCCATCCTATCTTCCCAAACCCAAAAGCTAAGGGCTATTTTGGGAAGATGGTTATAATCAGCTTTTTGGTTAAAAGCTGATTATAATTAGTTTTTTGTGAGAGAGGAAAGTGGGTTATAATCTGGGAAGTGGATTATAACCCACTTCCCAAAAGACCCCTAAAATAGTCTACTAAAATAGCTAAAAAGCCAAAAAGTCTCTAAAATAGACACTTCCCAAACATCCACATAATGGGTAAATTAGAAATACACCTCTTAAGATTTGATTAAAATACAAATCGCCCTTGTAGTTTTGAAAATTACATTTCATCTTTGAGGTTTTTAATTTTATAACAAATCACCCATTTTATTAATTGATCATCAAGTCAATTAATAGTTTTTAATAATGTTAAAAATATGTTTCAATTAATAATTTAGGTAATTTTATTATGATATAGGAGAACAATTATGAATTTCATTTTTTTTTAATTCTATTAAATAAAAAATTCTAATAAAGGGATATTTATAATTTTTCAAACCACAATAGGCAATTTATATTTTAAGCAAAACTCAGAGAGTGTATTTGTAATTTACCGATGTATAATTTTAAGCCTCGTTTGGAAACAGACTATTTTAATAATTTTTTGACTTTTTACGAAAAGATGTATAAAAAAAAAAAAGAATAATGTGATAGCTTATAATGATTTTTTAATTTTTTAACGAGTAGTGATTAGTAGCTCGAAAATCAACAGCGCGAATGGCTTGAAATATTCTCTTACCGGTAAGAGAATATAAAAAATCTCTAAAACGACGTCGTTTTGGGGGTTTTTCATATTCTCTTACTGGTAAAAGAATATTTCGAGCTATTCGCGCTCTACATAATCGCGCTCTCACGCATTTTCCTTTTTTAACTAAAATATATAGTTGACAAATGATACCTTAATTTTTTGTTTTATTTATTTATTTATTTATTTTTCCGACTCTTAAACACAAAGTAATAGGGTCTACGACGGTAATAAATGTGTACCGTACCCATGCACTTATGTGTGGATGAGAGGGTGTTGTTCAGGATTGTGGATAACACCTCGAGTTTAGCTTTGATAATTTTATCTATTTATTTTGTAAGGTTTTATAAGGTTGGTAATTATTTTATTTTTAGTTTTCACTTTATATTTATAAAAATTTTGAAAGTTATAATAAAAACTTATTTGATAATTTTTTTTGATTTATAAATGGTTGTTAAAGTTTATAAATTTGAGAAAAAAACGTAAACTCAAAAAATGAGTTTACGTTTTCAATTTTTAATTTTTTTTTTCAAATAATTTTTTTCAAATATTTTTTTTTTCAATTAATTTTTTTTCAGTTATTTTTTTTTCAATTACTTTTTTTTTCAAATAATTTTTTTTCAATTATAATGTGTGTGATCCCATTATCATAAATAATAAAAATAAATATAAATATTTTAGGCCTGAACAAACATATTTTTTAGTTTATGTTTTTAAATTTTTTTAAATATTTTGTTCAAACCAAACACATTTATAATTTATGTTTTTCTAAAAATAAACAAAAACCAATTTATAAAATTTTTGTAAACATAAACAAAAACGTAAACGTTACCAAACGCTACCATATTATTTCATATAAAAAATTAGATTGATTCAATAATCTTAGCCTATTCAATTTATCAGGTTTCTTTCCAAAAAAATGAACAACAAATGATCTATTTTTAAAAATATATTTATTGTTTTTTTTAAAAAGAAAAATGCAATAAATTACGATTATCAAATCGATCTAATTTTTTGTGTAAATAATATATACAAAAAATCTTACAAAATAAATGGTTTGGATTGAAATAGGACCTGAGGCGGACAGATAGTGCCTAGACAATACCTTGTAGTCTAGATCTTGGACTAGAGAGAATCCAGACCCGTGAGGGGAAAAAAAAATGGAGCATTTTTAAATCTCATTCTTAAGACTTATGTTCTATCTAACCCGTATTCTTTTTTAGTATTCTATTAGGTCATATTTGGTATAAATATGACCAAATTACCCTTCTAATTTTTTTTACACTTGTTTCCATTTTGAAATTAATACATAATAAAAAATAACAACAATTCCTTATTCTATGAAAAAAAATATATCTTATCATTTTAGGAAAAATCCTCTCATTCTAAGGAGAAAATCCCTCATTTATTCCATGGAGAAAAACTCTCCATTATTCTAGGGAAAAAGATCTCTCCCCTATTCTACATAAAAAATAATTCACATTTTCAAAATCCTAAATCATCTATTTTCTGAAAATCTCTTACTAAATGTTGATGTAAATTTTCAGATTGCAAATGTATGGTGATAAATAATATCTCCTCATGGAGCCATACACACACACACACACACTCAATGTTACATCAATATGTGAATATCAATATTTGGGTTCAACTACCAGTTTGTATTACAGAATTAATGTGAACATTCACATCTCTATGTACACAATATTTTTGTGCTAGTATAACTACTAATATACAATTAACCTTCGAAAAAACAAAACACATATCAAAGTACAATGTGAATGTTCACAATAAATAACAGACATACAACTAATCTTCAAAAATATAAAACTTATATCAAAATACAATGTGAATATTTATAGTTTACAATTATCATACAACTACCCTTAAAAAACTATACTCATTCCAATGTGAATATTCACATTTCAATGCAAAAATATAAAACAAAATTTTAAAAAGTAAAAATCGATTATTTCGATTGTTCAATGGTAACAAAAATGATTATTCAATCAACAAGCATAGTAACAAAAACAACAAACATACAACTAACTTTTGACAAAACAAAGTTCATACCAAAATACAATGTGAATTTTCATAATTTATAATGAATATACAATTAGACTTCAAAAAATTGAACTCATACTAATATGAACATTTACACTACAACGTTAAAACACGAAAAGAAGTGAAATTGACTATTTCGATTGTTCAATGGCAATAAAAATGATTGTTCAACCAAAAAGTATAGTAACAATCAATATATAACAAATTATCAAACAATATATAAAAAATCACCAAATAGTTCATATATATTGATGCATATTTTTAGAAAAATCTATATGTAATCAACTTTTACATAATACTAGCGAATAAATTATATAATGTTGGTAATTACACAAATTGACGAAGAGGCTACGGTATTGTTCATCGGTTTACCATCATCTTTGTTGGGAGTCTATCATCATCTCTATCATTGGTCTACATGAATAACTTACATTATCTTCCAAATGTTCTTCCATGGCAGGACCTTATTGTAAAATAATGGTGCATGAAGATCTTTGATCAAGTGAATCCCTTACATTGAGATAAAGAAAATACTAAAAATAATATTTTTTATATTTATATACAGTATTATATATATATATATATCATATATGAAATATATGTAATAATAATTTTCTCTCTTCGAAATATAGGATATAATACATATATATATATTATAATAAAAGTTTATAAGGATAAAATAGTTCACATAATACTTTTAGTATAAAAAAAAAAGACTTATTGAAATATAAGTTTAAATGTATGGGACTGGGTGGAATACAAGAATACTTTGTGGACTTATTGGATTATAAGTCCTTTAAATGAGATTTATAAATAAATCTCTCTCTCTCTCTAAAAAAAAAAAAAAAGAGAGGACAAAATATGTTAAAATAGTCAATAAAATAAAATGTTACATCAAATCATAATCATTTCACTTTTTTCTCACAACCATCAAATCAACTATAAAAAAAACCATCTTTCCAAATACAACATTTTTTAACTAGGCTAAAATAATCAAAAGTAAAAAAATCAACTAAAATAGCCAAGTTCCCAAACAGACCTTTACATAATTCTATTGATCGTATTTTTATTTCTAAAAACAAGTGAGCGAGTCTGTGTACATTTATTACTGTGCAACAACTATTATTATATGGCCTATTAGATCCATTTTGATGATCTTATTTCTAAAAACAAGTGAGCGAGTCTGTGTACATTTATTACTGTGCAACAACTATTATTATATGGCCTATTAGATCCATTTTGATGATCCAAATTGTTTACTTTTTAGAACATATCGAGTATAACATATTTGTAAAAAGTTAGGTTTATCGGGTATCAGTAGCTTTTTCATTAAATATGTAACGTCCTCAAAATAAACTCATAAATCATGCATTCGTGACATCCATAGACATAAGAGAAATAAACATATTTCTATTCATCAGAGTATTTAGTCCAAAAGTATTATATGTTGACAACAAAAGTAAATGCCCTACGGACTTACAACTTTTCAAGTCAACACTTGGTTACAAAAAGAGAGTACTAACTTTACACAAGATAAGCCATTGGCTTGATATACATGTAATACATTAAAAAAAAAAAAAAAAAGAAGAGTCCAACAGCCTCAAGCCTTCCAAGCTACGTCCTTGGAGGGGACATAATACCTGTACCTGAAAATGATGTCCCATATAGGGTGAGCCAACGCCCAGTAGAGATATGCTAAACATAATATGAACAATAACTAAAACATTAGCATTTGATAAATGTTTAACTCACATAAATCAATTCACAACCCATTTCTATTACATGACAAATGTGTCCATGTTTCATTCCTCTTTTCTTTACTTAACAGATTTTCAATTCATAAATATGGCTCAGAACCTGGCCAAACAATTCCCATGAGACCACAGCTCATATCAACAATACTACCAGACTTCACGATAGATACACATATTTGCTATATCAGTATCACATAAAATACTTCTATACTTCACAATAGATACACATATTCGCTGTATCAACACTTCAATAGATACACATGTTTGCTGTATCAATGGAGTTCATCCCCTATCTCCTCCCAAATAACATCCGGTTTAGGAGTCCATCCCCTATCTTCCCCTAAATCGTGGAGTACATCCCTTATCTCCTCCCACACAACACAATGTATATAAGCATCTATCATATACATGTTCTATCAATACACAAATTTGATGTATTGTTCCATTCATTATATTCAATGACATATTCAATTGATTAGTTTTAATTCGCCTAATCATCATGCAATGTCTACAACAATCAAGACTATCCTCCACCGATAGCCCAAAACAATTATTTCTAAACATATAATAATTGTATCAACAGATAGATTATCAACAATTTTCACAGGTGAGTGATTAACAATTCCAACTCCATTCCAACTCCACCATTCTATCTTATAATGAGCCAATTTCATTATTCCCAACTCAATTTCACATATCCACAATTTTTCTAAATTAATTATACCAATTAATTTATTCAACAAATTAGGGCTTCCTCCCCCATTTCTCAATATTGACCCAAAGGTCCAAATACCAACAATTTACAACACTAATCTCATGTTAAGACCCAACATACCCATGTATTGGCCCAAAGAACAAAACCCCATTTTTCACATTTTGAAACCCTAACGCCCAAACTTCCCAACTCTCAACATTTAATCAAAATGACTACAAGTTTATGTCAAAGGCCATAAAAATGAGTAGTTATCCCTATCTCAAGAGATGAAATTCAAAGGAGAAGATGAAGAAATCTCGAAATGCTCCCAAACCCAAGATTTTCGGATTGATAGGAAGCCCAAGCCAAGCTCTACACTCTTTGCAAAGACACTTAGGGAGTAGATCACTCAAGCTAGATCAATCCCTAGAGAGAAGGTATATTCTAGAGAGAGGAGCTCTCAAAAGAGGGTTTAGAAAAGTAAGAGAGAGAAAGGAAATGTGAAAAGTGATTCAAAATCACCTAGCTGCCATCTGATATACGACTAGTCCGCTCGAGCGTTAAGCACAAACACTAGACCTGCTCGAGCGCCAAGACACAAAAACAAAATACACCCGCTCGAGCGCAAATGAAAGCTCGCTCAAGCGTAGATTACCATCTTCTAGTACTTTTACAGACGATGAACACCCGCTCGAGCGTCAAGAGGCCCGCTCGAGCGCTACCCACTCGAGCGTAAGTAAATCCGCTAGAGCGTGAAAAACGTACCTGCAGTAGTTTTGCAGAGGCACAAAATACTGAAAGTGTGTAAACTCCGCTCGAGCGCAAAAGGACCCGCTCGAGCAGACCACCAAAAAACTGGGCAACAAGGAATGGCACTAAAGCTCAACCAACCTGTTCGAAACACGCCCAACACATCCTAAGACTCAAATATATGGAATTAAAGGATGATAACAAGATATATACAACAATCAACTCCACAGAACCTAAGTTCGAAATACAACAATCAAAGGAGGAAGAACCAAGATCGTTATAAAATAACATTTGTATTTAAAAAATGGACAAATTACTAACACACCCTTGAGGTTTACTTAAATTACAAATTACTCCTTGTGGTTCTAGAAATTACATTATGCCCCCTAAGATTTCTAATTTCATAACAAATAGGTCTTTTTATTAATAAATCATCAAATTAATTAACAGTATTTAATTATGTTATACTTTTATTTTAATTAATAATTCAGATAATTTTATTATGGTATAGGTGCACAGTTAGAAATTTTACTTTTCTAATTAATTATGTAAACAAAGAATTTTGACAGGAAGGTATTTGTAATTTTCCAAACCATAGGGGACAATTTGTATTTTAAGCAAATCTCAGGAGGTGCATTTGTAATTTATCCTTAAAAAATAGATGGCAAATGCAATTTAAAGTATAAAACTAAATATATGTGATTTAATGAAAATGCTATTAATGTTGAATCAATTTAATTTTTTACAAATATATTATACTCGATATACTTTAAAAAATGAATAGTATAGATAATTTATATGAGTCTTGGAATAAGCCCAATAAACTGTATAACTATAATTTTTTGGTAACAGATTTGGTAGTAGCTACTCTAAATCTGAAAAAATAGGGATATAAAATGAGATTATGTATATATATATATTTGGCTATAAAGTGTCTATAATTTCCCCCTTATTAATCTTGGGTAGGGATAATAACGGGACAATGAACTTTAAGATTGATAGTACTAATAGACGTGGGATATCATATGATATATCACAAATAATACTTGACAGGTGAAAATATTAAAAATGCAAGTCAAGTGTAATGATCTTAAAACCGGGTTATAGTCTCTTACTCAGAACGGCCAATAGGACACTCTGGTGATCTCCTCAGGAGGGCGCTGCCTTGGACCTGTGGGAGCGTGGGAGGATTTTCCTGTAACAAAAAAGAAAAAAAGAAAAAAAAGAAAAAAAAAGGTGTAATGATCTAACTATATTTAAGAAAATTAAATTATATATGTATATATCTATGAAGTATGGATATTTTGATAAATATGATATACTTATACCGGGTATTCTGCATATATATTTGGTATGCAAAATATATACTAAATTTTTTTTCTTAATTTTTGTCATACTCCAAATATACCTTAGTATATACTCAAGTTGTATCTTAGTGGAAATAATATTTTCTTCTAATACAGAGGTAAACTCAGGGGTTGTTTGGGATGAACTATATAAGTACATTTTTTGAATTTTTGGCCAAAAAAGTAGAGGAAAAAAAATATGTATGTTTAGGATAACTTTTTAATTTTTTACGATATCAACTAGCAAAATTATCTTGCTACCCTTATGAGCACTGACATGCTAATGAAGGTCCCACGTAAGTGCATTATGCTGCACTTTTTTTTTTTTTTTCCCCACCAAAAAGTGTAATGTTGGAAGGGGACAAACCAATGGCATTTTTGTCTTTTTACCCTCTGTCTATTTAGCCTTTTTTTCTGCCCAAACATGTGACTAGGCACCCTGTTTTGTTTCAATTTTTTGAATTCAATTTTTTGAAAATTAAGTTTTTTATTTTTTGTACTTTTTTTTTTGTTTTTAGTGAATTATTTTAATATTTTAAGTATTTTTTTAACTTTTTAGATACACTTAATATAAATAAAATTAAAAAGTATAATATTTGTGAAAAAATATTTAAAAAAATTCACTAAATACCAAAAATATAAATAAAAAAATAAAAAATCAGTACATTTTCGTATTTTGTGTATTTATAGATTTTTTTTAAATATTTAACTTTTTATGTATATTTAGGTTAGGTGCATCTAAAAAAAAGAAATTTACTTAAAACATTAAAAAAAAATAGTCACTAAAAATAAAGCAATACGAAAAACCAAAAAAATTAATTTTTCAGAAAGTTGAATTCAGAAAATTAGAATCAAACAAATTGGACTTTTTATTGTTATTTTTTTAATATTGTTTGAGATGATCTAAATAAGTATACTTTTTGACTTTTTATTAAAAAATGTGCAAAAAAATAAAGAGGTGATGTGACCCAAATAAGTGTACTTATCTAAATAAGTGTTGTTATTTAGTTTATGTCAAATAGTGGCTATTTGATAAAGCTAAAAACTAAAAATTAAAAATTAAATATTAAAAACTGAATATTGAATTTTTTAAGTTGAAAAATTGTTTGATAAAAATTTAAGTGCTTAATTAAAAATAAGTTGTTTGATATATATAAAATCAAATTTGAAATTTATTATTTTTAGATTATATATTGTGATGGCGGTGGTGGTAGGGTGGCAGTGGTAGTGGTTTTGGTGGTGGTGGTTTTGGTAGTGGTAGTGGCATGGTGGTGGTAGTAAATAATTGTGGTGTTTATGGCAATAATGACAACGGTGATGAAGGTGATGGCAATAGTGGCAGCCGTGATAGTGGTAGTGGTGGTAGAAGTAGTGATGGTGGTGATAGTGGTAGTAGTGGTGGTGGCATGATGGTGATGTTGGTTGTAGTAGTGGTAGTTGTGGTGGCGGTGGAGATGGCATGGTGGTGGTGGTGGTGGTGGTGGTGGTGACAGTGGCATGATGGTGGAGGTTGTGGTGGTGGTAGCGGTAGTGGTAGTGGTGGTGGTGGTTTTAGTGTATATTGATAGTTATGTTTAATATTTATAAATTCAGTCAAAATTAAGTAAATTATATATGACTTAATTTTTTTTTTTAAATTTTAGCCTATACTTTAAAAGGCACTTAAATTTGTAAGTGATATCAATTATGGTTATCAAATGGACTTAATTGATTATCACTTAATCAATTCAATTTTAAGTGCTGAATCATGCTATCAAACACCCTCTTAGTATGTTTTTAAAATTAAGTAATGATTTGTAAGTTATTTAATATAATGATAATTTTGATTTATACCTTTACTTTTGACATTAAATGTGAATTGTAAGTTAGATATTAATAATATTAACAAACTATATCATTTAACCAATTTTTGTATTATTTTAAATTAAAAATAAATATTTTTTCAAACATATTTAGACTTTACTCCTAACCTTACTTTTATAGATTTTACAGTGTCAATATACTGGTATCGTATTGGTTTCTATATGTGCTTCATATATATATATATATGTATATAAAAATGCAAGTGAGCGGTGAGATTTGTTCATCGAAATTAGTCGAGGTGTGCATAAGCTAACCAGAACACCCAGTTATCGAATATATATATATACAATGAAATTTAATAAATATAAGAGAGACTTATGTACAAGTCATGATAGGTGGACTTATTACCTAATAAGCCATGTGATAGTTAGCGGCGTTGAAAAAAAAAAAAAAAAATAAAAAAAATCACTAATTGTTAGTTTTTTGTGAAAGTTTAAAAAAATTATCACAGAAAAAACGTCATTAATTATTACTTTTTAGCGATAGATTTACAAAATCTTCACTAATTGTTAGTTTTAGCGACAGATTTAAAAAATTGTCACAATAAACTTTTAAGCGATGAATTGATAGAACATTTTTTTTTTTTTTTTGATCAATGAAAGTTAGTTGTTAGTAGTTAAATTAGCATCTATGAGAGTTAGCCTATACACTTTTGTGAAGTACCAAGTGCTAGTCTCTTAATTCAACTCTCCTTATGGAGAGTTGAGCCTATGACTTTCCCCTTGGGATTAAGCCCTTAGGAGAGTCACGGTGGCCAATTAAGTTAGGCTTAGTTAATTGAATTGATAAGAATTAATGAGAATTAAATCCAACTATTAGGACCTGTTGATAATTTAATCTAAAAATAATTAGAATGAGACATAATAGAACCAGAGGATTCCCCCTTCATCCTTATTGGGGGAAAACCTGCTCGAGGTGAGACAGGAAATGTGACTAAGGTGGGACGGGATAGGGGGAAATTATAAGGGGAACTACATGTAGGTAGGAGAAGAGGAAAAAAATTACAAACATATGTGGAGTGCAAGTATGTCTATGATGGAGTGCATATGAAAGGCTGTGACTTGCACCCTGTCATGTATTGATAATTTTTTTTCCTTCTTCCATCTGCATGTAGGTCTCTCAAAATTATATTAGTCATATTATAAATACGGGATAATTATTGAATATAAATCCTGAGTTACCTCTGTGATTCTATGTAATAATACTGCTCAAATAGTGTAAATAAAACTTGAAAGAGAATATGATGTGGAATAAAGGAGGGTAGAGTAAAGATGAGGCAACCTGATTCTTTTAGGACGTTTCACCTCGTTAGAGAGAGAGAATGAGAATGTGTGTGTGTGATCTTTTAGCTCCAGTGTCAAACTAGAGTGTCTTTGAAGGTGTATATATGTAAAACTATACATGTTATGCATATGGTGGTATACCACCAACCTGTATGTTTTCTACTTAACTATTTCTTGACGTACACTTTTAATCATGTCAAGCAACTCTCTCTCTCTCTCTCTCATACACCAAATATATATGGAGGAAATTGTGAATAAGTTGGAAGACCAAAAAAAAATTCTAAATTGGTGGAAAATTTTATAATTTCAATTATTAAAATTGTTAAACTTTATTATTGATTTGACATTTATTTTAGAAATATGGGTTGAATTGTAATTTCCGTATATATATATATATGCAAGTAATTTACCAATATATATATATATGTAAGTATAAAACCCACAAAAAAGTATGTACCAAGTTATAACATTTGATTTGTAGATTTGATTATCACAAATGTCATTATTCAATTTTATGGGAGTCATAATTATAATAATTAAAAAAATTATAACTAAACAGGCGTTGCCCAACATGCCAAGGCCGGCATGCCTTGCCACGGCGTTGCCTAGCATGTCATGCCAACGTCTTGGCCAGCATGCCATGCTACGGCGTTGCCCAGCATACCAAGGCTGGCTTACCCGTTGACTCGTACACATGTCAGACTCCTTGGTCCGTGTTTCAAGATGGGCCGAATGGGGAGCTTGCAGGCCAGCGCCAGGAGCGCGCAGATGCCGAAGCACGCCCGAGGGGGTGCGCTGCCAGCCACGATCGAGGCGAAGGCGTCTCCGCGGGCTTTTCGACTGCCCAGGCTTTGGCCTCTGCAACAATCTGCACCAGTCCACGCCCTACTCATTAGGGCCTGGCACTTGCCCCAACGGCCGGGTATAGGTTGCGCGCTTAAGCGCCATCCATTTTTGGGGCTAGTTGATTTGGCAGGTGAGTTGTTACACAAGGCTATAGACTTGTTGAATACATCAGTGTAGCACGCGTGCGGCCCAGAACATCTAAGGGCATCGCAAACCTGTTATTGTCTCAAACTTCCGTGGCCTACGCTCTGGATACATTAACATGAGATAACATCATAGGATTTCGATCCCATTATGTTGGCCTTCGGGATCGGAGTAATGATGAACAAGGGTAGTCGGGGGCATTCGTATTTCATAAGGTATAATCAAAGAACTTTTAGATCATAATTAGAATAATGTCATAACCAATATCACAACGAGTAATGACTAACCTCACAATAAGTCATAATCAAACATCACAAAGATAACAACTAAATGTGCATGTGAGTCATAACACACCGTGTGCCCACAGAATTTCCCTCCCTGATTAGTTATACATATAAAACTAAGGCCCTGTTTTGTTTTGGATTTTGTAAATAATTTTTAAAAGCCCAAAATTAAAATTTCATTTGTTTAGAATTTTACCAAAGCTATTTTAAATTTATCTCTATCCTCAAAATTATTTCAAATCAAATTTATCTCCATTATCCAAGCTACATTAATTGAACCGATATTTATGTTGAAGTATGTTGGTACATCATATTTTCAAATGAATCAAAAAAATTTAGATGAAATTTTATAAACAATTTATTTCTCAATTCATATAAAAATAAAAATAAAATGAATTTGTATTTCAAATTAATAAAAAATATTATTTTAAATAGTGAAAAAAAAGGTGTTAAATTTAAATTTGGACGACCAATGTGGATTTAGTAAATAATTTTTAAACCTTTGCTTGGTTTTGAAGTATTCAAAAATAAATTTTTAATTTTTAATTTTAATTTTTTTTATTTATATTGAATTTTTTTAATATATTGGCCAGGTTTTTTTTTTTTTTTTTTATTTTTTTAAAATACATCTAATATAAATATACTTTAAAACATGAGGAAAAATGTGAAAAAAATTGTCAAAAATTCAATAAATACAAAAAAAACATGAAAATGTATTAAATTTTTTTCTATATTTTTTAGTATTTAGTGATTTTTTTTGAAAAACAAAATCATAGCATTTTAAGTTCTAAGAAATGAAAAATATTAATTAAAATATTTAAAAAGTTCACTACAAACAAAGTACATTTAGATTAGGTGAAAAAGTACATTTAGATTAGGCTCATCTTAAAAAAACACCAAAAAAGTTTAGTAAAGATAATAAAAAACTCAAAAGCTAGTTTTTAAAATTCAAAATCAAACAAGTTTTGTATTTTCAAATTTTTAAAAACTATTTTCAAAATATATAACTAAAAAATTTTCAAATTTGGTAACTTGTTTTAAAAAATATCTTTCAAAATTGATTTTGAAATTAAACCAGACGGACCCTAAAAATATATGTTTTATTTGGGAATTGACTTTTTTATTGGTTTTCTAATTTCTATAAAAAGATGTGTAAAAAGTAAGAAATTCAAATTGGATGAAAATTTATCAATGTTTTAAATTTAGAAAAAATTATTACAAACACTTATATAATACTAGTGGTCACTCGTGCGATGCACGAGATTTTAAAAAGTCAATAATTACTAAAAAAAATTTACTATTTGATCTTATTTCTTAATATTTTATTTAGTTTGTGTATGTAAATCTTACTTCATATCATTAAAAAATATTTAATATTTCACATTATTGAATTTTTTTTAAAAACTATCATATGTTAAGTAAATCATCACATATATAATAACTAATTTATCTAAGAATTAATTCAGACAATCAAAAGTAGAGTAACAAAGGCATATTGTAATTAATCAAAATGACTAATATATTAAATAAAAGTAACACTAATTTTGTTTAATCAATAGTAGATGTTACATTAATCATCCCATATAATATAATAAATTAAAATAAAATTAATTTTAATTCCCATTACATGGTTAAAATTTTTTTACATGCTATTTGTTTTTTGGTTATATTGATTCATTAAACACAAATAGGTTTGGAATGATTAAAAAGAAAAAAAGGTTTGGAAATGCATGAAACTTGAATTGATAAACATAAAGAATATAAATATTTAAATTATTCAAAAAAAAATAAACATTTTAAATATGAGATATCTTTCATTTGCTCAAACTTTGAATCTAAATTAAAAAAAAAATTTTAAAAAAGGAAGAAATTTATGGTTTAATTCTCAAAGGAAATGAGTTCTTAAAAATAAATTTAATCATGAGTTATTTCAATAAAATAATCAACAATAAGAAATCAATTGATGAATACATTTAAAATATAAGCTCATATTCAATAAATTTTGACGTGTTCTTCATTTTCAATCTAACATCTACACCCAAAAAAAATTAAACACAAATAATCAATAAATGAGAGAGTTACAAATTGATAATGGTAGCACTTTTATAAAAATTTAAAAAAAAAATCTCAATTAAATGACACATTATTAACAAAAATAAAGAAATAAGGAAAAATACAAATTGTAACAAAAAAATTTAAAAATAAAATAATAATATCCTTTTTATATGAACTCACTTTCTCACAAATGCAAAAATTCATGCAAGTACACATTTTAAATGTAGGGGTACTTACCAATTAGTCCTATTCACTAGACTTATTTATCTACAGGTCCTAACTAATAAATTTAACACTATAAAAATAAGAGAGTGATAAATTTATCACTAAAAATTTATTCATAAAAACAAAGAGACTGATAAATTTATTCATAAAAAAAAAGACTGATAAATTTATCTTTATCACTTAATAAATTTATCAAATAGGACTTAATGGGTATTAAGTCTCCAAAGTAGGACCTATTGGGTAATAAGTCTCCAAAATAGGACCTATTGGTAGTTTACCCTTAAATGTAAAGCAAATATTTAAGATTTTTAGGCACCAAAAAGGGATTAGAAATGGCTCAATGTTGATTGTTTTCCCTCGATCTTCTGTTCATGATTGGTTTTGCAGGAACTTGTTTTTATATTGAAAAGATTATGCTTAAACAAAAGATATAAATGGAATTTTATCATGTTTAAAATTTGTATGGATAATTAATTGATGATTTTAAAAAATAAAATATTAAATTTAACTTGAAGATAAACTTTAAAAAGATTAAACTAAAATATATAGAATTCTATAACAAACTAACAAAAGATAAATATAAATCGTTAAAAAAATTATTATCTTTTTGGGATATATATCCCAATCTCAATCCTTTTTTTTTTATTTAAATATTTTGTTATCTTTTATTTAAATTATCATTTTACAGTTCAAATCTAAATAACTATATTTTTATTTTTGTATATTCTTTCATCACTATTTTTTTGTTGCTCATATATAAATAATTACCTTTTATTTTAAAAATTATTTGACTCGTTCTATTTTTTTATTTAAATATTATACTTAAACAAAAGATATATATGGAATTTTATCATATTTAAAATTTGTATGTATAATTAATTGATGATTTTAAAAAAATAAAATATTAAATTCAACTTGAAGATAAATTTTAAAAAGATTTAACTGAAATATATGAAAATTCTATAACAAACTAACAAAAGATAAATATAGATCGTTAAAAAAATTATTATCTTTTTGGGATATTTATATCCCAATCTTAATCTTTTTTTTATTTAAATATTTTGTTATCTTTTATTTAAATTTTCATTTTGCAGTTCAAATCTAAATAGTTATATTTTTATTTTTGTATATTTTTTCATCTCTATTTTTTTGTTATTCATATATAAATAGTTAACTTTTTATTTTTAAAATTAATTGACCCGTAATATTTTTTATTTAGTTTTTTTTTAATCTTTTATTTGACTCTTTATATTATTTTTGTGGTTAAAATTTAAATAGTTATCTTTTTATTTTTTATATTTTTATCTTTACCTCTTTGTTGTTCATATCTAAATATTTATCATTTTATTTAAATATATATAATCCTTCTATTTTTTATTTAGTTATTTTTTTTATCTTTTATTTGACTCTTTATATTATTTTTGTGGTTGAAATTTGAATAGTTATCTTTTTATTTTTTGTTTTTTATATTTTTATCTTTACCTCTTTGTTGTTCATATCTAAATATTTATCATTTCATTTAAATATATATAATCCTTTTGGCTTTTGAGATTTAGATAATTGACAAATGATTAAAAATTTAAAAAAATGGGAGAAGAGACTTGAGAGGTAACACGTAGGAGAGATAATTCATAAGAATTTAGTATTAAGGCTTTGAAGAATTCTTATACTCTACTACATTTGCTTATAGATATAGTATAGATAGATAATAGAGATCCTCCATTATAATTTTAGAATGAGAGATCACAATTCAAAAAATTCTATGATATTCACCCCTCATATGCCTCAGTTATGATGTTTTGTGATCTCTGGTTATAACTTGATTATAACTTATTGTGATGTTGGTTATGATCATTATTTTGGTTATGATAAAAAAATGTTTTTGGTTAGACTGAGGTTTGTCTCCAGTCCAAAATCAGATTGGAGCGTGCTGTTGGGTTCTGTGGGCTCATTATGGAGCCTACATCGATAATCTAAATCGTTCAATGTGAAGGTAGGGATAGGCAGATGTCGAGTTGGGCCAAACCGGGCTGACAAATTCAAAATACCACTCAGGAAAAGGAATGATTTTCAGTTGTCTTTCTAAACAAATCGTTCAATGTATAGGTAGGGGTAGGCATATGTCGGGCTGGGCCGAGCCGGACTGACACTACATAATAAGGAACTTTGTGTCTGCCCAAACTCAGCCCGACCCTAATATCAAGCCTTTACATCTACCTAAGTCCGGTCTAAGAAATAATTATAAATCTCAAATCAACTCATCGGGCTATATGTTAAAAAAAATTTAAAACATTCCATAATTAAATTTAATCACACAAATGTGGGTTTCAATAAAATCAATAAAGATAAATTATACATCCCAACAAAAAATATATATTTTAAGTATTATAATTATTTATTTATTTATTTTAATAGTGGACCAGGCTATGCTGGGTTGAAAATATAAATCACAAACCTAGCCCATTAATATATCAAGTTGAAAATGTTGGCACAGACTGACTCCATGGGCTAAAACAACCATCCCAAGCCCTAGAAAAATAGGGATGTGCCAGGCAGGCCAATGGACCGATACCCACCCTTTGTGTAGGGCTCATCGAGTACTCCATCCCTGCAGAAAATCACATTGATCGAATATCGATAAATAGTTGATCAGATCAAATTTGTGTCAACGGTAACTATGATTTAAAAAAAAAAATTTCTTGACACAAATGTGTTCTGATTAAGTGGATTTTGATATTTGATCAACGTGATTTTTTTATAGGAATAAAATACTCGACGAGCCCTATACATTGAACGGTTTAGATTATCAACATGGGTTTCGTGGTGGGCCCACAAAAACCTGCCAACATGCCCCAGTTGAAAAACCTAACTAGAGAGAAGCTTATCCCTTTGATTATATTTATGTGATGTTTGATTATAACTTGTACGGGGAGCAAATATTCGTCGTTGTCCGTACTCCTTGTGTCCAAGCTTTTCTTCACTCTGAATAACCTAAGAACACAACGACAGTGAACTGCCCGGCGGGTGTGATGCCGGAAAACCCCTCTGACGATCAAGTTAGCACCCTTTTAGAGAGAGAAAGAGAGAGAAGACAAAAGAGAGATAGAGCTCTGGGTAGCTAGAAATCTAGGCCTCTTATATGGAGGTGCTGCTCAGTCTATATAGTCTCTGTGCGCGTTACTCTGCTTATCATTTCCTGGACTCGTGGCTGTACTGCCCTCTCTATTATTTACACGTGTACCCGTCAATACCGCCAAACAACATTGGCCAAACTGCCAAATGGTACTAACGGACACCATTGGCTGGTCTCTCTTCTCGCACTCCAATTGGACCACTTGGCAATTTCCACCGAACTAGGCATAGCCCGGTTAGTTCCAACCTCAATTCTGGCCGACCTTCAGGGTCAAGCTCAATAACTAGCTCGGTTTGCCCAACTGTAGACCGCCTGAGAACTCCCAGCTCCGCGCGCAAGGGCGCAAATCGTTTGTTCTTAGCTACTACAGTTCGGACTCGTGTCACGGTTCTGAATCTAATCTCATAGAGTGCAATGTGAGACCGATAAATCACCAAAGAGTCTAAATCCGGCAAATCGTTTTGGAAAATCAATTTTAATAAAGAAGTGCCAAACATGGACTGCTTTTTCAGGTACAGAGTCGCCACCTAAATGTTTTATTTTTGAAAAATTTAGGAAACCCTGACTCGTGCCTAAGGCCACGTGTCCGTCATCACCGAAGTTGCCTCGGCTTGGGAACTTGGGTACGAGAGGGGAAGGTCATGCAATGAGCACCCCCTGCTCGCCCGATCAAAGATCGGCCTTTACTAACATGATATTTTGTTTTTGAAAACACATGTGTTCTTATTCCGGTTATTAATCTAGAATTACTATGTGATGTGCACAGCATACAAGTATAGACTAGATCGCCTAAGTTGGAACAAAACATCTCATGTTCGTTTGTTTGAAAATGGTTTTGAATGTGCTACTTGCAAGTAGGCTAAGATGCGGATTTTGTCACCCTCAAGTGGGTTTAGAAAACATGATTTTGCCAGTCTCAAGTGGGCTTAAAACACACATTTCGATGAATTGTTCCAATTCAAGCAATCCAACCTTCACCCACAGGCATTCAAGCAGTTAATCACTTAAGCAGTTAGCCTCATGGCAAGCATCTCACATGGCAACATACACATCTCATGCAGTATGCTAAAGCATAAACACTCACAGTGTACTCCGAGCCAAAACAGAGAACTAGTTAGAAATCATGCATGGTCCTAGTTCATGTTAAGATGGCTAATGCAACACATGCGAAAATGAAACTAAGATAGGCTCGGCTATTCTAAGATGTCATGTGAAATGCAACTTGATAACATGCTGTTGAACACGTATTCAAGTAAATGTATTGAAATACAATGCAGTTAGTATGATGCGCTGAGCCCGGTGCATGCAATACAGATGAATGGATGCACGCATGCGAAGCATAAGGATGCCAATTGAAACATGCCCTAAAACTAACCATCGTAAGCGGTTAAGTAAAAGGGAGAAAGAAATGGAGGTTGAAAGACATACATCACACACACACACGCTTATTACAACAATACGCCCTCTCGACGGAGGGTCCGAATAATAAGCTAATTAGCTAATCTAAGTTAATTAAACTAAGTATTACAAAATGAAACTAATTAACTAATCCTAGTTAACTAAGGCCAGGTTTGGGAAGATAAGAAAAAGTCAAAAAGTCAAAAACTTACTCAAAAAGTTAAAAAGTTAACACTATTCACAAAAAGTCAACAATTACGGCTGCACAACTCCCAATCCTAATTTTCCCCTACAAACCAATTTTTACAATTTTTTAATACACATTTTTTCATAAAAAGTCAAAAAGTTAACCCAAACATCCATATTTTTTCCTCAATTTTTTAGTCTAAAAAGACAAAAAGTGCACTTATTTAGGATACCCCAAACAACCCCTAATTATTACAAAACAGGCTAATTAACTAACAAGCTAACTAACTAGTTATTACAGACACAAATGAATAGTTAAGCACATTAACTACTTAAGTACAAAGCCAAAGCGTAAGCTAGCTATCTAAGCAAAGCAATAAAACAGGAGCCTCAAGGCGAGAAGCGTATGCATGCTCGGTCGCCTCGTTCGGAAATCCATCGCGATGCCCCAATTTGCCTCTGTTTTCAATTGTTCTTAGAACTTTGCACAAAGCTCCAGATAGCTTCAACTCCATCACGGGAACCTGTAGGAACATGGCCGACCAGTTGTTGATGGGGGAGACCACCTGCCGACCACCTATCTTTGCTACAGACCAGAAAGTGGTCGGTCAGCTAGTTTTACTGGTCGGTCGACCAAAAAATGCTGCACTTCTCCAATTTGCTGCAACAGAGAACAAGAAGGGGCACGTCAATGTATTTGCAAGATATGTGTGCATGACCACCCTCCCTATCATTTCATGATCTCAAGGGAGTGCGGTTCTCGACCCTCGGGCCACCAATCACGCATCTCGATGCATGATGGCCAAAGAGGCAAGATTGCACATTTCAATGTAAATGAATGCACAAAAAGACACATAAAGCCTTGACCTCTATCATGCACGATCAAGAGGGTCGGCGGCCGAGAAATGAGGCACATTTCATCACTTCAAGTATGAAATGTCCCTCGTTTCTCATGTTTGGATTAACACCTAATCCAAACAAATACAAAGCAACTCAAGCATGCAAACATGTAATGCAACTCAAGCATGCTAAACACAATGTAATGCATGCATTCATAATGCAATGCAATATGAGGAACCTAATGGCATGCATACACAATGCAATGCAACATAAGCAACCTATCAATGCTAATGGCATGCATACATAATGCAAGGCAACATAAGCATTTCAACACAAAGCAAACAACAATACAAGCATGATGAAATGCAACATAAGTATGCATTAACAATGCAAACCACAAGCATGCAAAACAAAATGCAACTCAAGCATGCAAATATGATGTTGAATGGACTTAAACTAAAAAGGGACAGACCTCAATCATGCCCAAATCAGTGGCCATAATGCTAAAATGATGGCATGAAATGCAAGATAAATGCATGCACATGTAATGGCCCATTAACTAGGCCTAAGAGCACAACTCTCAAGAGCGCTCAAGGAGTGAAAAATGTGGAAGTGTAACAACACTATAAGCTCTGAAATTAAGTAAGAAATGATGCCAAACCATCCAATCAAAACAAGTGTAGCATACTAGAGTCCTTAAGGCATAAGGCTAGCAAAGAGGACTACAAAGGGGTCATGCAATACATGGCACAAATGCATGAACCAACCATGGACAGAGCTCAAATAGGTACCAAAGCATGCTGAGATGGGGGCTCAAATGTCTAAGCATGCATGCATACACACTAGGCCATAAGCAAGGCAACAATGCACAACCCTTAGAGGCACTCAAAGGGTGAAAGAAATGGGAACATGGCAATGCTACATGCTCTGAAATGTCATGTTAAATTATGCCAAATCATGCACATGATACAAATGAAGCATGCTATGGTGCTCAAAACTCAAAGCTAACAAGACCAATTGCACTACAGCTATGCAATACATGAAGCATATGACCAAGGCAACCCAAAACAGTCTTAGAGCATGTTAAAATGATGCTAAAACATGTATGGAAAGAGGCCAACATAAACTAGCATGGTGAGCATGAAACATGAAATATGCAAGGCCAAAAGGGAGGATTACACTACACCTACTAAGACCAAGCATGAGATGGCTTCGCCAACAAAAATCAGAGTTATATCATGGCAAAATAACCCCAAAAACACATTGAAATGATAGCTCACAAGCTTAGGCATGAAGGCATATATAATGGCTCATGTTTAAGGCATAAAGCACAAACTCTCCGATGCATTAAAAGAGTGAAAGATGTGAGTGTATGGAAATGAAACATGCTCTGAAATCACATATAAAATGATGCCAAATCATGAAAATAGCTCAAGCAATGCATGCTAGTGGCTTGGAAACTCAAGGCTAGTGAGCTAGAATGCACTATGGCTATACAAAGCAATGTATGCATGGCCAAAACAACATAAATCAGACCTTAAACATGGTAAAACATGAACAAAATCTTCTTAGAGTTGAGCCAAAAGCATACTAGAATAATGGTCAAAAGCATGATACACATTAGGCTAGTGAATGGAAATGCACTTCAAGTGCATGGAGCATGCATGGGGCTATCAAACCAAGCCAAAAAAGATTTAAGGCATGTTAAAACAACACCAAAAACCTACTGAGATGGACTCAAAACATGCTAGAAAAACATGCTACTTCATGAAGCACACAAAGCTAGTTTGTAAGGATTACACTACAAGTGTAAATAGCATGCATGTGGTGACAAAACCAAGTCAAAATAGTGGTATGCTGTATCAAAATAACCCCAAATACATGCTAAGATGGAGTCAACATAAGCTTAACAAACATGCTCAAACATGAGGCAAATGAAGCAAGGATACAAGAAACAAGGAGAGGGGATGACCCTCTCCTATTTAAGACCTCAAAACACAAGTTTTACCATTGAAAATCCATTGGATTTCAGTGGTCAAAAGGCCAAGAGAAAGTGATCTCAAGGGCCTAAAGTGATGGTGTAAAACAAAGCCAAACAAGGCACAAGAGGGGGTAGACCACCCCTAACACAAAAGAGACCTTAAACAAACATTACAAGCATACAAAATCAGAACTTTTTTCAGTAGAAAGTTAGGCCTAAAACAACACGCAAGTAGGGCCAAAAGCTTAATCAAGAACAAGGGATTAAGAGGTTAGAAGCTCACCCTCGTAGAACCACTTTAGAGCAACAACTCTAGCAACTATTTTGGATCAAAACCAGTCCAAAAACTCCAAAACCAACCTCAAAGGGCCTCAACAACAAAAGGGTGGTGTTTGAGTGTGTGTTTGTGTGCAAAAGTGTGATGAAAATGCACTTTAAGGCACAAATATGAAGAGAAGATGCAAGATAGATACGAAGATGTATGTATATCTCTCAGCCCTTTTTTTCTCAACCTGGAGAAGGGAAGGAAGGCCTCCCTCTTATAGAAAATCAAACAAGAAGCTTGTTGAACACACTTGAGGCTCTAAGTCATCCCTCCATACACATGTATGGAGGATGACTTCTGTGCCTTCCAGCTGTCACAGCTGGCAAAAAAAGATCTTCAAAAAGGTGCTGGAAAGCAGCCGACCACTTGAAGTGGTTGGCCAGCTACTTGTAGTGGTCAGCCGACCACCACAAGTGGTTTCCCAGAAATAAAACTGGTCGGCCAAGGGGAGGAAAGGTCTGCACACTGAAAGCAAGCCAATGGTGTGGTGGCCGACCACTTTTGATGGTCCAAAGGTCACAAAGACCAGTTGGCCGACCAGAAAACTGGTTGGAGGGGAAGAAAAGTGGTTTACGGGGAGAGAAACTAGTCTCCCACCCTTATTCCACCCTCCAAATAAGGAAAACAAGGTTAGGTTCAAAACCAAACCAAAAGGGAAGCAAGACAAGGAGCTCGGCCGAAGGCTCCGGAAACTGGCCTACCAGAGAGAAAAGTGGTCTACGGACCTCTCTCTTCCTCCAGGCAAGGTCAACAAGGCTTGGTCCACAAACCGAGCCAAAACACAAAAAGCTCAGAGGCCCGGAGGCAAGACACTCAACCGAAAACTCCAGAAACTCGAACGAGCACAACATGCACTATCAGTGAGCGCTCAATCGATGACGTCTGAGTCTTAAGGTCAGTCAAAAATGGGATGTCTACACCAACTCTGTTCGTTCTCGCTGACCTTGCTCGGCCTTGGACCATTGCTTCACCTAGCTCGGCTTAGCCCGGTCCAACTTCTAGACTTTGGACTAACTCAACCGCATGATCTAGAACCTCAGACAAACTGCCATTAGCTATGCCAACTTGGTCGCGTAATCCAACGGCAAGGCCCAAGTCACAACTAGCTCGGCACATTTGCTTGACGCAAACTCCCCTCTCAATTGCCCCTTACATCTGTCCGTATTCGCGTGACCAGAATTAAATTATTAGGCCCGCTAGACTCTTTGCTTGGTGGTTCACTTTGCTCAGTCGTTGGCCTTAAACTGCTTCTGTTGTAACATAAATGAGATTACTCAACTTTAGCTCGGTTTAGGAACTTCTAAGTTGGCGAGCAAAGTTAGCTCGACCACTTGCTTCTTGGAGAGCAAAATTAGCTCAGCAAGGAACTCCAAAGTTGGCGAGCAAGGTCAGCTCTGCAGTTTGCTTTTTGGCAAGCAAAATCAGCTCGGCAAAGAACTTTAAGGTCAGTGAGCAAGGTCAGCTCGACAACTTATTTCTTAGCGAGCAAAATCATCTTGACAAGGAACTCCAAGGTTGGTGAGCAAGGTCAGCTCAGCGACTTGCTTCTTGGCGAGCAAAATCAGCTCGGCAAGGAACTCCAAGGTCAGCGAGCAAGGTCAGCTCCTCAACTTGCTTCTTGGTGAGCAAAATCAGCTCGGTAAAGAACTCCAAAGTTAGCAAGAAACGTTAGCTCAACCACTTGCTTCTCGACAAGCAAAATCAGCTTGGCAAGGCACTTCAAGATCGGCGAGCAAGGTCAGCTCGGCGACTTGATTCTTGGCGAGCAAAATCAGCTCAGCAAGGAACTCCAAGGTTGACGAGCAAGGTCAGCTCAGCCACTTGCTTCTTGGCGAGCAAAATCAGCTCGGCAAGGAACTCCAAAGTTGGCGAGCAACGTCAGCTCGAGAACTTACTCCTTGGCGATCAAAATCAACTCGGCAAGGAATTCCAAGGTTGGCGAGCAAGGTCAGCTCGGTCACTTGCTTCTTGGTGAGCAATCAGCTTGGCAATGAATTCTAAAATTGATCAAAACCATCATCAACCGTCTTGTCGAGCAAAATCCGTTGTGCAAGGAATTCCAAAATTGATCAAAACCATCAACAAACCTCCTACCGAGCAAAATCCACTCTGGCTAAGAATCCCAAAGTTGATAAAATCCATCAACCAAACCTCTTGCCGAGCAAGATCTACTCCGGTAAGAAATCTCAAAGTTGATAAAATCCATCAATCAAACCTCTTGTCGAGCAAGATCCGCTCCGGCAAGGAATCCCAAAGTTGATAAAATCCATCAACCAAACCTCTTGCTAAGCAAGATCCGCTCCGACAAGGAATCCCAAAGTTGATAAAATCCATCAACCAAACCTCTCGTGAGCAAGATCTGCTCCAACAAGGAATCCCAAAGTTGATAAAATCTATCACCCAAACCTCATGTCGAGCAAGATTCGCTTCAGCAAGGAATTTCAAAGTTGAACAAAACACCAACTTCTATCTTGCCGAGCAAAATCAGCTCGGTAAAGAATTCTAATCCATCAAGATGATCGTCAGTTGCCCTTTGAACAGTGCTAAATCTACTTGGCGAGACAAAAATACAACATTTTTTAAGAAAACGGTCTACTTGTTTCATTGCGCCAATGACAAAAAGGGTTACAAAAATAGAAATAAGAACAAAACTTTAGATTGGCAGAGTTCGATGTTTTGGAAATAGATTGGCCATCTATATTCTGCGAGTTTTATGCCCCTTTCCCTCGGCCTTCTTACTGACGTCTTCCAAAATTGAACTCCCTAGATCTCTTCCATGGTGGTTTGCATGACCACCCTCTTGTTCGACTGTGTGAACCTTTCCTACTACTCATCCTCTACTACTAGATTTTCCATCACAGTAGCTGCGACCGCATCGTTTTTGACTCGAATGTGCTCATTAATGTGTTGCATGAGCAGTTTCATGGTCGATGATTGATTTACGAGTCTCTCAATTGATGTCCAATTGGAAGACCGCACTTATATTGAGTGATTGCAAGGTTGGTCAGGCAATCAAGGATCTCGTTGAACGTCTCCCAATACTCAGCATTATACGTCTTCAAAGAGTTGCCCGGTTCCGTCCCTAATCCCAAGAAATGGTCAACTTTCTTGGGCATTGTGGTGTTTATCTTGAATCTGGTGACAAATACCTCTGCCAACTATTGCCACCCCTCAATGCTCTCATCTGGCAGCCTCTCAAACCATTTTAGGCCCAATTCGCCTAAACTCAATGGAAAAATAAGGCACATCAATGCTTCGTTCCGCCTGTGTCTAGCCATACCTTGTCAGAAATGGCTTACGTGCATGTAGGGATTGGTTTTTCCGTCATAGAGTGTGAACTTGGACTGGTGGAACCCAATAGGGAACAACGTTTTCTCTATCTCAACGAAAAAGGGGTGGCACTCAGCCTTGCTAACTCTTTGTTTTGGTGGCATGTGTGCCACCAAGCGTGGTGGTGGTATGGCGACCTCTTAACTAGCTCGCCCTCTAGGGGCCAACCACTGCAATGTAGGCATCCTTTGCACTTTCCACCGGCGAGTGCATTCCTCCAACACATCCCTCAGGTCTTTCGACCGGTCGGAGCGTGAATATCTCAACGCCGTCGTCGAACGTAAGGGGTGGTAACTGCTATCCTGCGTACGAGATGTCACTGCCGGGGCGATGTAGTCTCCAATTCTGAAGCTTCCCATGACGGAGAGTGAAGTGGTGCGGCGTCTATTTTGACTGTCGGGACGACGAGAATGGCCGTGCTCACTGTGGTTTCCCACTCCAGCGACGCCATTTCCCTTAATTTGGCATTTTATGGTCTTCATCTTTGTCGTCATCTTCTTGATAATGATATCCTGGTCTCTCAGCTTATCTTCCAAGTACTGAGTGTGTGAGTCTCACCGTCGGCGACGCTCTTTCGGGCTTATAGAGCGCTCAAAACTCCTTGCAAGCTTGTCTCGCGCATCTCTGGGAAGTCCTTGCCTGGAGGTCTTCAAACCAGCCATCATTGAAATGACGGGTAGACCATCTCTGCGTCGAACAGATTCTGGCATGATGTCGTTGATGGCAGACAGCGGAATGTCATTGTGGTTCGTCATAAAAGATGACCGAAAAAGCTTGGAGGGCAAGATTTTTTCTGTCAAAAATTCCTACAGACGGCGCCAATTGTACGGGCAACAAATATTCATCGTTGTCCGTACTCCTCGTGTCCAAGCTTTGCTTCACTCTGAATAACTTTAGAACATAATGATGGTGAACTGCCAAACGGGTGTGATACCGGAAAGCCCCTCCGACAATGAAGTTAGCACCCTTTTAGAGAGAGAAAGAGAGAGAAGACAAAAGAGAGATAGAGCTCTGGGTAACCAAATATTCAGGCCTCTTATACGGAGGCGCCGCTTAGTCTATATAGCCTCTGCGCGCTATTCTGCCCGTCATTTCTTGGATGCGTGGCTGTACTGCCCTCTCTATTTTTTACATGTGTACCCGTCAATACCGCCAAACAACATTGGCCAAATTGTCAAATGATATTGACGAACAACACCGATGGTGGGTTTCTTTTCTCGCACTCCAATTGGACCACTTGGCAATTTCCACCGAGCTAGGCATAGCCCGGTTAGTTCCAGCCTCAATTCCGGCCGACCTTCAGGGTCAAGCTCAATTACTAGCTTGGTTTGCCCAACTCTGTTCATACCCACTGACCTTGCTCGGCCTTGGACCATTGCTTCACCTAGCTTAGCTTAGCCCGGTCCAACTTCCAAACTTTGGACTAACTCAGCCACATGATCTAGAACCTCGATTAAACTGCACTCAGTTATGCTAACTCGGTCGCGTAATCCAATGGTAAGGCCTAAGTCACAACTAGCTCAGCCCATTTGCTTGACGCAAACTCCCCTCTCATAACTCATTAATAATTTTTTTTAATTATGATTGAAAATGATTTAATTATGATATTTGTAATAATCAATATCTCAAATGTTATAATTGATCTATGATAGAGACTTCCTTTTGTTATAATTCAAAAAAATAAAATAAATGAGTTATATCCTTTTGTTATAATTCAAATAATTAAAATAAATGAGTTCACTTTTCATAATTGATATATGATAGAGGCACCCTTTTGTTATAACTCAAAAACATAAAGAGCTTGTTTGGGAAGAAAAAGCCTCAGGCGTTTTGGTTAAAATAGTCACACAAAAAAAAAAAAAAAAAAAATTAGCCCAATAAGAAAAAACATCATATTCAACCCATAATCATTATATTTTTTCACTCACAAAAGTAAAAAAAAATCATCCAAAACGAGACTTTTTAGCCTCAGGCTAAAATAGCCAAAAAGTCAAAAAGTCAATCCACATCTCAAACGAATCCAAAGTAAATGAGTTCACTTTTCATAATGACTTTTTAACCAAAATTTAAATCCTCCCTAATGAAACATGAATATTCATATGCAAGTATGGTTTGATTAGTTTAGTTAAAATTTTGGAGGTCTTTTGACAAACTAGTTAAAAGTTAATTTTTAACTTTTAATTTATTTTGGGTCACATTAGTTTTCACATTTTTTATTCATAAAAAGATAAAAATATTAAAAAAATACCAGCTTCTCAAATCACTCCTTAAACCTTTATACGCATTTGACTTATATGCAAGTTTTTCTTCTTTTCATTAGCACAAGGAACATACACAAGCAGAAGTTACATCTTGTGCCATTGGCGTGCATATGGTAAGAATTGAACCTATAAATTTGTCAATTATAAGTTGGTCGCTTTAATCATGTAGTCATAGAGCTCGTTTGGGATGTTAGGTTTGGAGCTTTTTTTAGCTAAAATAGTCACAAAAAAATAAAATAGGCTTTTTAGTCCAATAAGACAAAACATCACATCCAATCCATAATCATTACATTCTTTCTCTCATAAAAGTAAAAAAAAAAAAAAAAAAACACATTACAAGCGAGACTTTTTAGCCCCAGGTTAAAATAGCCAAAAATTCGAAAAGCCAACTCACTTCTCAAACGAACCCATAAATGTTTATTGAGGATCCTCGTACATGATGAATAATCAAATTCCAATTAAAATGGCACACAGTGAAATGTAGATTTAAACATCAAAATAGTTAAGTTGGGAGCAACGACGGAACTAACAAGAGACTAGGCTCGTTTGTTTTCAAAGGATTTCAAAGGATGGATGGAATTCATAGTGAGTAGATTGTTAGTGAGAGGATTGATAGTGAGAGAATTAAGTAAAATTGTTTGTTTTGATGATAGTTATTGGTGTAGGGATTGTTAAATTATTTTTATATAAAATAATAAAACAAATAAAAAAATACAAAAAGGTAAACATTAATGTTCAAAAAAATAAAATAAAATGTCCAACATGTAAAAAATATATAACACAAATAAAAAAAATAAAAAAAATAAAACAAATAAAATTATGATTTTTACTTAACAAAAAATATAAAAAATTATTAATGTTAAAAAAAAAAATACCCAACATGTAAAAAATAAAAAAAATAGTCAGGTGTAATATTTTCTAATACCAAGTCTCAAGCTTCCATCCAAATCTCTTCCCTAAGGCCTATCCTAATCCAAAGGGGATTATAAATCATTTTTTCATCTCTCAAAATAAACATAATATTAGTAAGTCTCACCTTCATCTCAATCCCAATTCCTCTTCTATTTTTCAAAACAAACGGAGCTTAGGGTCACGTGCCCTTGACTTTTCAATAATATATATATTCTTGGGTAAATTACACTCACCTCTTCTGAGGTTTCTGACAAATACAGGGATCTCCCCTGTGATTTAAATAATTACAGAAACCTCCCCTACTTTAACTGACAATATCAAGGTTCCCCCCTTCCGTCAGATTGCAACAAACGATGTTACTTACATATATTAAATGACCATATTACCCCTTCATTTGAGAGCAAAAAGATGAAAATACCCTTTGTTCCATCAGAGCCATCTTCCTCAAAGCCTGAATTCTGAATAGAGAGTGAGAGATGACCCTAAAGATGTCCCACTTGGGGAAGCCATGGTGGAATTAATTTTTTTAATCAAAATAAGCAAAATCCAGATGATAAAAAGCACTAATTTAGATATATAGATGTAGAGATTTATATAAAGTAATATATATATAGATATATAGATGTAGAGATTTATACATCTGTAACAAAGAGTTCAGTAAGTATTTGATACCAAGGAATAAAGAATAGGGTTTTTTTTTTTTTTGATTTCATCCTTTGCCATTTCTCATGGCTGAAACAAAAGATTTTTTACTTCATCTTTTTTTGGGGCACTTACCAATAAGTCCCATACACAAAGTTCAAAATCCATTTAATCCCAAAACAAAATATTTGCACCAATTAGTCTTACATATTTTTAATTGTTACCAAAAACTCTTTTTTTATTTTTTTTATTTTTTAATTTTTATAACTTTAAAAATGTTGTTACATCCAACGACTTCTATCAGACTCACCGAAGACTCGTCGAAATATTCAACATCACCAGAAAGTCGTCGGAGCATCATCGGAAGTTCGCCAGAGTGTTTTGAGCATCACCGGAAGTTCGTCGGAGTGTTTTGAACATCATTGGAAAATGTCAAGAACGTTATTGGAGACTCACCGGAATATTCAGAATATTGTTGGGAAAAAAAAAAGAATAAATGGAGAAATTATAGTTAAAAAACATAACAACAACAAACAACAATGGGAAAAATTATATATTATTTTTCAATTTTTGTAGGGTTTAAACAAAAAACCTATAATATTGATCAAACTGAAAGTAAGCTTTGAAACTGTAAAATGTTACAGTTTCAAAGCATTATTCTATTAAGCTGAAAAACATGTTATGAAACTAGAAAATTTTACAATTCTAAAGAATATTATGAAACTGTAAAATTTTGCAATTTTAAAGTATGATTCATTTCAGCACCAAAAAATCTGAAACTGTAAAATTTTACAGTTTTCACCGCCTATAACTAAAACTTAAAAACAAATTATTTAGAACTTGAAATTTTTCTCCATTAAAATAGAAAAATAGGCGCTTATAACAGAGAAAAGGTAGAAAAATTGAGAAATTGAAGGAAAGAATAGATATAGAAAGAATATTGTACTCTGGCAACTATTTTTGGTTCAGATCTAGTCGGATCTCATGTAGATCTACTCAAATCTAATGTAGATCTCATCTTTTTCACCATCAATGAGGATGAAGTCACGAGTTGATGTCGGTGGTTTGTGGTTGCCGATGAACCCCAATCAATAGTGGTCGTCGGTCACCGATGATTATATATTAGAAAGAGAAAGAGAATAAGGAAGGTGTGATCACTGGTCGTCAGACATGACAAAGAGAAGGAAAAGAAAACGCCGAAAAAGAGAGAGAGGAAAACGTAAAGAATGAGAGAGAAAACAGAGAGAGAGAGAGAGAGAGAGAGGAAAACGTGTAGGACTTTTGGGTCTACTCAAATAGTTGTTGGATTAAATGATGTACACAAATTTCAAACAAGACCTACGGGGTAATTTTCCCTTCCTTTTTTTTTTTTCACCTTTGATACAACAACAGGCAATAATAGCAAGCCCATAACAATCTTTACATACACCATATTTTACCAAAATAGCCATAAAATTAACAATCTTTACATCCACATACTACAATCACTGCATGCCTCATCCACATAAAGTATTACAATCTGTGGTTCTTAAAATATAAAAACAATCCAAACCACCAAAACCATGAACAGAGCAGTAGTAGAGATTGTATGTCTCTGTATTGTTACATCTATATCTGTTTTTGAAAACAAAAACCAACCAGCATATATCATATTTTCTATTTATTATTTTTAGAGATAGATTTAAAAACCAAAAAATATAGATAAATAATACGTTTATTTTTTTCAATTCAAAAAAGATATTTAAGTTGAAAACTTTTTTTCAATAGAATATTTAAACTCTTTTTTAATTGAAAATACAAACAGAATATTTAAACAAACTGAAAACACAAAGTCTTATAAATTACTAGGGGTGCTCGCGGTTTGGCGGTTTGGTTGTAGCCAAAGGAATCTCAAATCCGCCATCCATCCGCCAGATTGGCGGATTAGAGAAAATCAATCCGCAACTGTTAGCTACATATTTTGTAAAAGCCAATTACAGTTCGACACGTGGCAGAGTAAGGGTAATATAGGGAGACTACTCAAGTCTTCGATCCTGATCGTACACGTGGCAGTGAAAATTGGTTCTCACGTGATCTGAGTAGCGCTGGTTCAGTAACGAGATACAAGGTGACGTGGCTTCAACGGTTACTCATATTCAAATTCAAATACAGGAGGGAAGCCCAACTGCAAGTGATGGCGTAGTGGAACTACTTCTAAGGTAGCATGATCAGCGATCATGGAGGAGCAGTTCGACGGTTTGAAGTGCAGTTCGATGGTCATCCTTGAGGAGTATAAATAGCAAGGAGGTCCCCAGAAAAAACCTCCAGACTCAGATCATACAAACCAGTCTTACTTTACATATTTTCTTTTCCAGTTTTTACATTTCCAGTCTTTACCTTTCCTGCACTTTAAATACCTGTTCTTTACATTCCTGCATTTTAAATACCTGCACTGCACTTCATTCATAGGAGTAGTTTCAAGTAGATTCAAGTAGATTGTCGCTGTAAACCTCTACGAGGCTGAGTTTGGACCATTGTAAGTTTTCATTTTAATGAAATACTTCCATTGTTCTTCATATTAACTGTTATTTCTCTTAATTTCTCCTAAGTCAAGCCACCAGTAAAAGTTCTCTTCATTGAGGCTGAAAGAACTAAAACACAATCGTCTGATAATTGGTTGGCAATTATAATTTCTGTAAGGACCGATTGATCCTTGCTGGCACGCTCGCATTTACAAAAATACCCTTCGAAAGCCAAAAAGCCAACATATATTTTTGGCACGCCCAGTGGGACCAATTTAAAATGGCTAGACGAAGACGATAAGGAGAAAATGAACGCTTCGAAGAAGGCGTAGAAGGAGAGGTAGAAATACCTAATCCAGAGGATAATGTGGTGACACATCTTGTGGAAACTCCCATGTTATCAGAACCTATGGTCGAACAGACCAGTATTTCTGGACAAGAACCATATGTTCATAATATTGGACGAAACCAAGGAATTGGACCATCCACTGTTCCATCTACTCAGCCAACAAATCCATGGGATGGCCTAGTAGATGCCATGGGACAACAATTAATGAACACAATGGAAAGGTGGGCAACATCCTTTTTGGATCGAATGAATAACCACCAACCAACAAATACAAGACACACAGAGGAAGTTTTAAATGTCCCTCAGCAAAGATTGGCTAGAGATAAACAGCCTATGCAAGTTAATGGGCATTCTAATGGTCAAACTAGTAATCAGAATTATGAAAGACCATCGCCTCAGTCTTGGTATGAACCCATTTCGAGACCTGTAGCAGGTCAAAATGCCTCAATACTCAACAATGAAGCCACACAAGTTGGTGGATTTGGTCAAGTACAAGAAACCGGCATAAGAATGGTTACAAATCCCACGTTCGAAGCCATACCTGGCACAAGGGGGTACACTAATCCCTTATTCGAATTTATACCCGGGGGGTTGGAGGGTTTTCCTACAAATGGCAGAGATACAACACCTATTCCAGTACCTTTCGCAGGTCCCTTCGCAGGTCAGGCTCAAAGGGGTTATCCATACCCCCAACAGCAACCTGTACCACAGGGACAACCAGTCCCAAATGTACCACCTTACGGACCAAGAGGACCACAAGCACAAGTTTGTCGACCAAACCCTGTGTTTGTTCCTCCGGTAGTGGTTCAGCAGGCACAAAATATGGTCCCTAGGGACCAAATTGTTGATATTGTTAGGGAGATGTGTGGACCGATGGCTCGGGGGGTCCAGACTCCTGTATACAGAAAGCCATACCCAGAGTGGGTGGATAGGGTACATGAATACCCAAGGGGTTTCAGGATACCAGATTTTACCCTTTTCTATGGGAGTGGAAATCAATCAACAGTAGAGCATATTGCTAGATTTGCTGCTCAATGCAGTGAATTTACTAATCATGACTATATGAAACTGAGATTATTCCCAAATTCTCTAACTGGGGGAGCATTTGTATGGTACATTAACCTTACACCTAGCTCCATTCAAACTTGGCAACAAATGGAAGAGGCATTTCATGCCCAATTCTTCCAATCGGAGCCAGAGGTTTCTATGGCAGACTTGGCAAGATTGAGTCAAAGGCCTGAAGAAAAGGCTACTCAGTTTATTGCCAGATTTAAAAGGGCTCGAAATAAATGTAGAGTCATCCTGCCAGAGCCAGAATTCGTAAGATTGGCTCAAAATGGCTTAGAATTCAGGCTTCGAAAGAAGTTTGACTCAACTGAATTCAGAGATTTGGTGGAATTAACTTATAAGGTGTCTCGATATGAAGCATTATTAGAGGAGGAACAAGATCGAAATAATGCATCGTATAAGACATATTATAGAGATCCTAATTATGAGATCTATGCAGCAGAGATTGTGGGCAAAGAACCTATAATCTGTGAAGCATTAATTCATAAGGATACAACAATTGACCAGCAGTTTAAGAAGAAAGACTTTCACAGGAAGTACTCTTTCGATTCAACTAAAGCAGATGACATTTTTGATCATTTGCTTGCGGCCAATTTCCTTAAGTTACCAAAGGGAGTAAAAATGCCATCTTCAGATGACTTAAAGGAAAAGTATATTGTAAATGGCATAACTCTTGGTCTTACTCGACTAAAAACTGCATTGTTTTTCGAGACAGGATCCAAGAACAAATTCGGAAAGGAAGTTTGAAATTCCTAGCCAAAACAGAAAAGGCAATGGGGATTGACAGTAATCCATTTCCAGAAGTTGGAGAAAGTGCAGCTAATGTTGTTGTACCAAACTTCCAGAATTTATCTCTGCAGGAATTGGAAGAGGTCAATGTGCAGATGCATATTGCCAACCAGACAACTACCAAGAAGGACACTGGAAATCTACCAGCCATTGGACAAGGTTTCTCACGCCAGAGGGGAGACTCTGATGAAGAAACACTGGATGATGATTCCTTAGAAGCAGCTGTAATGCAGAGGATGTGTCCCAGGTGCAGACTGAGTTACAAATGGTTGAAAGGCCTTCCAGTTGATGGGAAGCAATATTACAGGGATGTACAGAGACGTCCTAAATCAACCAATGCTTACAACAAAAGGCCGTATCCGGCTAGTGACAGGCAGCGGCCATTAGTGGTTGAGCCTGCGGTGGACAGAATGCATGCTAAAGGCAAGAGACCCCTGTATGAGTCCAGGCCACCTAACTATTACAGAATGGAGAGCAGTCATTCTGAAAGAAGACTGGAGAGGAGTTCAGGTTCTGGGAGCAAAGCCAGAGATTGGCCCCCTAGACCAACTTCACGCAGGACAGAAAGTGGCTACTTCCATCGAAGGTCTGAATCAGGCTCGAAACATGAGGTCAGAGCCAAGCACTTACCTTCACAGCCAGTTTCGAAGATGGCTTCGAAGGTAGAAGGAAACAGTTCAACATCTGGATCAGTAAGTTTGTGGGTACCTGGAGTCCCAGACTGATTTGTAATGCAAAACAAACCTAGGGAAATGCCTGCCTAGAGAGATGTTGGAAACCAAGGCAGGATGGTCAAGCCTCCTTTGGTGGCTCCGAACAATTGGGTATTGTTTAAACACCCAAAGACAAAAGAACCAGATATGGTCCCAGTCATTTCAAGATCACAAAGGAGAAAGATTCAACGCAGGTACACCCAGTACTAGCAAGATCTGAAAGAAAGTGGAGAGAGTTCTTCACTGGTCAAGACAGAAGGAAAGAAGAATCCAAAGTCAGACCATGCCCCAAAGCCAATTCCACAGAACAAAGTGGTTTGCAGCAGGGAACAGTTGGCCAAGGTTCATTTTGAACTAAAAGCTAGAGAGAAGGCTAGCTTAGTAGGGTTGGAGAAGGCTCTGATGGAGAGTGGTAGCGAGACAGAAAAAGAGATTGGCATAGGCCAAAAGAAAGAAATGGTGGAAGAAGAAATGTTCGAAGCCTTCATGGCTGAGCAAACATTTTTGGTCGAAAAACCAGTCGAAGAAAACCATTCGAAGGAACCTGTTAGCAGTGAAGTGCCAGAATGCAGCATGCAGGATGCTTCTGAAGTAACTGAGCAAGGTAGCCAAGAGGGGAAATAGGCACAGCCAGCCATCCAGTTTGGCTCATTTTCCCCAGTATCAGTCAATATGGTACACATACTACCTCATGAGTTCCAGGCTGGAGATGAGGACCAAGACGACCAAGACATGGATCCTATCCCTGTCTCTAGTGAAGACTCACAAGTGAGTATGGTACAAGATAATTTCGGGATGGCTACCCCAATGGAAACTGAATATGAGAGCGAAGAGGAGGTGAGCATTAACCTCTCATATCCTTTTGAATATCCCTTGAATTCTATGACACAACATGTCAAGCCTTTGTACATCAAGGCTTTCTTCGATGGAATATAATTGAACCGAGTCCTGATAGATAATGGGGCAGCAGTGAACTTGCTACCGAAATCTTCTTTGAAGAAATTAGGGAAAAAGAATCCTAGGTTGATCCCAACCAGCACAACCATTGCTGACTTTGCTGGAGACAAACAGATGGCTCAGGGGATTCTACCCATTAACTTGAGTGTGGGAACCAGGGACTGCATGACAGCATTCTTCGTAATTGACAGTAATGCTAAGTACAATGCTTTACTTGGGAGAGATTGGATCCACACTAACAAATGTGTGCCTTCCTCTTTGCATCAGAAAATCATGATGGCTTTGGGCAATGGAGAGACAGAGGAGATTGATGCAGATCCTCAACCTTTCATAGCCTGTGCAGACTTCGCAGAGGCCAAACTGTATATTGAGGGAGTAACACCACTCAGTATACTGAGGAAAGCTGATGGCTCAGCCGAAGTAATAGCTGATGAGGAAGTGACACACCTGAAGCACTTAGTCCAGGAGAGTGCTGATGAAGAGATTGTCGTTAAGGATGACAATGATGCCTGGTTGTAGGCAAAGAGATGAAGAACAAGAAGCCAAGTCTTTGGCTCTAATTAAATTCTCAACATTGGATGTAAAATCAATAATCCAGAAAGTACAGAAGCAAGGGAGAAAAGCCATGATAATTGGCTGCAAACAGGAGCAGCCACAGGTCAGAGTTTTGACCCTTGGTAAATACTGTGCATTGGACATTGAAACAAAAGTCCAGGAGATACAGGAAGAGGATGCCTTATGGACGGCTTTTGTCTATGAGGAGGAGGGCAAAGATGTTGAACTAAAGAACCTGGAAGCATAACAGAGCGAGAAGGTTGCTTCGAAGGTAGAAGAAACCAAGGGAAAAGCTTCAATAAGTTCCCAGACACAAGACCCCTTAGAAGAAGTAAATTTAGGGGAAGGTTCTATACAACAGCCCACCTATATAAGTGCTTGTTTGAATGTTCTGGACAAGGACCAGTTGTTGGTTGTTCTAAAGAAATACAAAGATTGCTTTGCATGGTCTTATAATGAACTACCAGGATTGGATAGGTCATTAGTGGAACATAGGCTCCCTATGAAGCCTAACTTCAAGCCATACAAGCAGAAACCAAGAAGAATGAGTCCAGAAGTAATTCAAAAAGTCAAGGAATAGATTCTTAGACTACTCAAGGCAGGCTTTATTAGGACAGCCAGGTATGTTGAATGGCTATCTAATATTGTGTCTGTAGTCAAGAAGAACGATAAAATGAGGGTATGCATTGACTTCAGAAACTTAAATCTAGCAACTCCAAAAGATGAATACCCTATGCCTATAGTGGATCTGTTGGTAGACAGTTCAGCAGGGCATCAAGTTTTATCAATGATGGATGGACACTCTGGTTATAACCAAATCTGCATTGCAGATAAGGACATCCACAGGACAGCATTCAGATGTCCTGGGAATATTGGCACCTTCGAATGGGTTAAAATGCCATTTGACCTGAAGAATGCTGGAGCTACATATCAGAGAGCTATGAACACTATCTTTCATGACCTCATTGGAGGGTATTTGGAATGTTATATTGATGACATTGTAGTTAAATCCCAATCCATGGAGGAGCATTTGTTTCACTTAGAAGCAACCTTTGAAAGAATGAGAAAGTTCAAATTGAAGCTCAATCCTCTTAAGTGTGCTTTTGGCATATCATCTGGAAACTTCTTGGGTTATGTAGTGCACAAGAAAGGGATACAGATTGATCAGAATAAAGCCAAAGCCATCATTGAAGCTAGGCCTTCATCAAGTAAGAAAGAATTACAAAGATTCCTTGGACAGGTTAACTTTCTTCGAAGGTTCATTTCTAACACTGCAGGGAAAACTAAAGTATTTTCTTCCTTGTTAAGGCTGAAAGATGAAGAGGAATTTGTGTGGACAGCAAAGCATCAAATTGCTTTCGAAGGTATCAAAGCCTACTTGGCCAACCCTCCAGTGCTGATGCCACCAAAGGGTAATAAGCCCTTGAAGTTGTACATAGCTGCAGCAGAAGATTCACTGGGAGCTTTCTTGGCCCAAGACAATGAAGAAGGCAAGGAGCAAGCTGTTTGTTACCTTAGTAGGTTTTTAAATTCTTGTGAATGTAAATATTCAGCTGTAGAAAAGCTGTGTCTTGCTTTGTATTTTGCTGCAATGAAATTAAGATATTATCTTTTACCTACAACTGTCTTGGTAATTGCAACCACAGATTTGGTTAAGTACATGTTATCTAGACCTATGTTGAGGGGAAGAATTGGCAAGTGGATACTAGCCTTATCAGAATTTCATTTAGAATATGTCCCTCAAAGGGCAGTAAAAGGGCAAGTTCTGGTCAATTTTCTGGCAGACCATCCATCTCAAACAGAGAGCTAAGAGATAATGGAACTTGGCATGGCTAGTGTTGAGCCATGGCAGATGTGGTTCGATGGATCGAAAGCCAATGGCTTAATTGGAATTGGTATTGTGATTAAATCTCCACAAGGGGTAGAGACCACACATGGTTTCAAAGTGGATGAAGCTAGCTGTTCCAATAACCAGGCTGAATATGAAGCCTTAATAGTGGGACTGGAAATCCTTATTGGATTACAAGTACATGCAGTTGACATATTTGGAGACTCTTAATTGGTGGTTAACCAAGTGAAAGGGATTTTCAAGTGTCAAAGCATAAGTATTTTGTCATACTATGTTGTTGCATTACATTTGCTTTCTCAATTTCAAATAGCAAATGTAACTCATGTTCCAAGATTCTTGAATAATAGAGCTAATGATGTGGCTCAGAAAGCTTCGAACTTCAAGAGAAGGGATAATGCCCAAAGGGACATAAGCCAAACAACATATCAGAAATTGATACCACCTTTGAATAAAAGGAATGTGGTCTTGGAAGTCAATCATAATGACTTACAAGAACAAGATTGGAGACATCCAATAATGCAGTACTTGGCTGGTCCATCTTCGAAGGCCAGCAGGAGAATTAAATTGCAGTCCATGCAATACATGATATATGGTAATGCTCTCTACAAAATGGGGGGAGATGGTTTGTTGCTAGAATGTTTAGGTCCAAAAGAAGCATTAACAGCTATGGCTGAGGTTCATGAAGACATCTGTGGTGCTCATCAGCTTGGTGTGAAGATGAGATGGCTGCTTCGAAGGCATTCCTACTATTGGCCAACTATCCTTAAAGACTGCATAGAATATGCAAAAGGTTGCCAGGCATGCCAAAAGCATGGCACAATAAGGCATGTGCCCATAACTGACCTACATGCAGTAGTGAAGCCTTGGCCTTTTAGAGGATGGGCCATGGATATGATTGGAAAAATACACCCACCTTCTTTGAAGCATCATTGTTTCATTCTAGTGGCCACTGATTACTTCACTAAGTGGGTCGAAGCCAAGCCATATAAGGCTGTAGACCAGACAGAAGTCATTGGGTTCATTAAAGATTTGATCCATAGATTTGGCATCCCACAAACCATAACCGTGGATAATGGGACTGTGTTCGATGGGAAAATGGTGAAGTCTTTTGTGGCAGAGTTTGGAATTAGCCTCGTTAATTCCACACCCTATTATGCACAAGCCAATGGTCAAGCTGAATCATCCAATAAGTCCTTGAAAAAAGGAATACAAAAGGTTGTGGAAGATAATCCTAGGGATTGGCATAACTTGTTATTGGATGTTTTGTGGGCTTACAGAACTTCTCCAAGGTCAAGCACAGGAGTCACTCCTTATGCCTTAGTATATGGGCATGATGCAGTGTTACCTGTGGAGATTAATGTTAAATCTTTGAGGGTAAGATGCCAAGACCAGTTAGATCCGGAACAGTACCATCAAAGTATGTGCTTGGAATTAGAGGGCATAGATGAAGCCAGAATTTTGGCATTAAATAGCATTCTTTTCCAAAAGAAGAAAGCAGCCAAGAATTACAATAAGAAAGCCAAACACCTTGGCTTTGATGAAGGTGATTTGGTATGGAAAACAATACTCCCAATAGGAATTAAAAGCCATAAGTTTGGTAAATGGTCACCTAACTGGGAAGGGCCATATCAGATTCATAGAGTTCTGCCTTTTGGAGCATACCATTTGAGAAATTTGAATGGTTATGTGCATCCCAAAAAGATTAATGGCAGATATTTAAAGCCTTATTTTCCAACCATTTGGGAAACAGAAGGGATAAAATAAACACTGTATACAAGAACACAAGACCGCTCAAATGATAGACAAAAATTTGTGCTTTCATAAAGAATTAAGTATATTTTGCCACAAATTGGCCCAAAATTCATTACAATGTCTTAATCGTTTTTGTACAATAGATTTCCTATTGCTAAGTGAGGGAGCTAGTTGAATAGCTGCAGCCATCTCTTCCTTTCGATCAGCCAGTCCTTGGTTGGTGATCTGCAATTTTGTATCAGTTCGGACTAAGGCTTGATTTACTGCAGCTAGCTCCTCTTCAAGTTGAGCTTTCCTCTCCAACAGCTGGACTCGAAAGTGGGAGGCATAGGAGTGTTGTTCCTTAAGCTTTGATACTTCGGTATGTACTTGGGAAACAAAACTCTGGTCACCAGCTAATTTCTCATCCTCAGCCTTGGCAGCTTGGCAAATGCTGATGTAAAAATCGACAGCAGTTGCTGCCTGAGATAAATGACTTGAAACATCCATGCCTGATTGCTCAGCAAGTTTGCAGCACTGGAGGAACCCATTTCTGATTATAGGCCTCTGTAGAGCCTCGAAGGGAATCCTCGAAAAGGAAATCAGCAGTTCCAGACATGTGTCTAGGTCTATTGAAGGTGCAGAAGGCTTGCTGCTGGAAGAAGAAGAACTCTCGAGAATTTCCAACAAAGAGTCAGCCAAGATTAATGGCTCAGCTTCAACATTGAATGTTGGAGAGGTAGAAGGTATGTCAAAAAGACTAGCTAGTCTTGCTTTGAAGACATCTACCTCATCCATAGACATGAGGGGTGCAGAGAGAGTTGTGGTGGAAGGCGTAAAGGACTGCATGGGGATAGGAAAAATGGATGAAGCATCTTTTGCAGCCTCTATGGTCTTAGCCACCAATGAATCAAGTGAAGAAGGGCTCGAAGTAGGTAAAGATAATGAACCATGAGTTGGGGAACTACCAGCACCCTCTGTAGGAGAATCAACTGCCATTAGAGATGAAATAGCAGTTGGAATTTCTGTGAAAAAAGGAGGAGCAAGGCTCGAAGGAGAATTGGACTGAAGTAGGTCAAAGGTCAAGAAAGGGAGGTATAATTCTAAGCTAAGAAGGAGAGATGCAGGAATACTAGGGCTCAAAGAAGGTACATCTAATGTAGGCCTTGGAAGTGGGAGTACGATTTGAATAACCCTGACATTCTGCATTTGATCAACCTCAACTGAAATTGAGGGAGGCCTCATTGGAAAGATAAACGCAGTAGTTGTTGCTGCAAAAGGAAGAAGTGTAAAGCAATGTCAAATTTCAATACCAAAAGCTGACAAAGGAAGAACAGCAGAAGCGTGAAAGAAATTACTTGTTTCAGAAGTGTTGGCAATAATGAGAGAGCTGCGAAGGGAATAATGTTCGGCAGTCTGTTGCCTTCTTGCCGTTTCCCTTTGTAATGCATCAGTAGCAGCAGCTTCATCTCTCAGAAATTGTTGCTGCCGTCTCTTTTCAGCTCTCTCAAAGACAATCATAGCTTTGGAATGTTCCTGCTTTACTGCCTTGGCAGCTGCTTCATGAATAGGGTCTTCAACCAAGTCAGTAGCAGGAACAGTCACTTTCTTTCTCTTCCTTCTTGGCAGAGATACTACCGGCTCCTTTTCAACCTCCCCTTCTTCAACTTGGGGTTCAGATTCTTCAGAAGTAAGATCTTTACCCATTGTTGTGGTAGTTGCCTCGGGAGTAGGATGTTTGATTATATCAGAAGAAGAGACAGCCATCTTTTGTCTCTTTGTTCTTTGCAAAGGCACTTCTGGCTCTTGCTCAAACTCTCTTTCTTCTGCCAAAGATTCAGATTCCTCAGGAGGGAGGATTAGCTTCCTTTTTTGTTTCTGTTGTTGTTTCTTTTTTAGAGTAGCTAAAGTTTCAGCTCTCTTAGGGGATTCTTCTTGCGGGGACCCTGTACCAAAGAACGTGAGTGTGAAGGAAACAAACAAAAGATTCAAAAGAAAAAAAAAAAGAATATGAAAATGCTTACCCTTCTTCGAAGTAGCTCTGGTAACTCTAGCTGGAGGGGGTGAAGCTGCAGGAGCAATTGTGGCAACTTCAGGAAGAGGAGAAATGTTCTCAGCTGTTGCTGATTTAGCCTTCGAAGGCACTCCTAACCCTGTTAGTAAGTCATGAGGGTGTACAGATAGACGCACTTCCATATTGACTGTCCACCAGTTCTGGAATCTTTTCAAAACTAAGCCAGATGGAAGAAAGGGGACAAATTGGAACTCATTCAATTCCTTCAACAGTTTAAGTATTGTCGTCTCTAGCTTGGATTTAGATATTCTCAAGTCCCTAGCAGTAAGGTGGACATTCGAGAGACTGCAAAGAGGAACTGGTATCCCTTGAGTGAGTCCAAATTGTCTGGCGAACTGAGAAGGGCAATACACCTCAGATATGCATTTATAAGCTCGAGGGTTTAAAGTGCCAATGAACAATTCCCTTGGTAGTAGTATAGAGGCCCACATATCTTTATGAGGAGAGATGGAGCATTCTTTATCAGCCAGAAAAGTTTGCAGCCAGGTTGGTCCTTTATTGGCTTTGAAAGGACAAAAGAATGAGGCAGATGGAGAAATAGAGAGTTGGTAAAAGAAAGTAAAGTAATAAACAAAGGAAGCAGGATAAAGGGCAATCCTAGCATACTTTTCCCCGTAGGTACTAGGATCCTGAATAAGGAATTTTAGACACTTGGGATGTAGGTCAGTGAAATAGGCGAAGAGCCAGAGTTGGAGCACCCAGAGGGGACCTCCTTGGTTAGCATCAAGAGGTTTTTCGCAAAATTGAGAGCAGGCTCTGTAGGCATGACCTAAAAGATAAGGGGCAAGAGCTATGTGTTTTTTCAAGACAAGTGCCTTCGCAAGTGGAGCAAACTCAAGTATAATCCTCTGAGATGAGGTGCAAAAGAGGAATTAACACAACCAGTATAAGATGAAGGAAAACAGTTCTCTGTCCCTCATAGGACCTTCCCTTTTATTTTCAGCCTTTACGAAGTCACTGTAAGAAGAGTTTAGGGCTGGAAGAGAAAATTTGACAAGAAGGTCCGGGTAGTTGGGAGAAAAAGGAGAACCATGGGGTGAAAACCCTAAGAGATGGCAAATATCAAGAACGGTGGGGGCCATCATGCCGCACCGAAATTGGAAGAAATTAAAAGCCATATTCCAAAAGCATAAGGCAGCAGGAATCAAAAAAGGGTCTTCAGGGATAATGAACCTAGAAAGACGAAGGGCATCGAGGATACAGAGCTCTTGCAGGTCATCTTCTCTCGCAGGTACAACTCTGTCATACCATTCTTCTCATTCAGTCCTCAATGTCGGCCAGCAACAATGAGGACGATTCACCCTCCAATTCCCCCAATCAAGCCCTCCTTCATAGAGAAGGAAATGGTCCTCCAAACGAGGGTATAGAGCTGGGAGTTGAGCAGGAGCTTCCCGAAAGATAGGACCTAGGACGTACTCCTGCTTGTTGCTATGGCGAGGAACGAAAAGACGTCCATCTATGGTGCTTGGCCCACTAGTTGTTAGCTTGGCGATTTCTTCATCAATACATCGTTCAAAGCCATGGTGGGGCTGATTCGGTCGCCAGCAAGCACTTTAGCGAGGAGGGATCCATTGGTAGCAAGCAGTAAGGAAGAGAGGGTTAACAGAAGATCAGTAGAAAGAAGGGTTTGTGCGTTAAAAGAGCAAGTGATTTCAGAGCACGAAACAAAAGGGTTTTAAAAGGCCTTTGTGTCCAGAAAATGTATCCCGTAAAACGTTAAGTACTAAAAGTACGAATACGAGGAGTCTCTTCCGATATTGATAGTTTTGGAGGGAAGAGCACATTTCGGATGGTGATGCCAGCTTCGAAGCATGATACTTGGCTTCAAAACTAGGTTTTGGCGCCAAAATCAAACAGCAACGGCTTCGAAATACAGAAGTCGGCTTCGAAGCATACTAGATGCTTAAAAATGTAAGGATACTCAAGGATGGGTTTACTTAGAAGAGATCAAAGACCTGTAATAGGTTTCTTAACAAAAGTAGTACCCTTGAGGCAAAGCTTAAGGCCTCTTAGGGATGTGATTCGTTGTTCGAAACATCTAAACCAAGAGTTGGTTTGAATTTACACAGAGAATTGTTTGTTCGGTTAAAACAGTGTACCCCAAGGGCAATTTCCATATTGTTGTAAGTATGGGCTGTCGCAAAACTAGTCAGTATTAACCATGACCATATTTTGGTTATGATTAAAACAGGCTTTGAGGGGAAAAGATTGTTAAAATTCGAAGCACCAATTTCAAACAAAAATCAACAAGAGTTGGTAACCACAGTCCATAAATTGGAGAATTCATCCCAACATCCTTATTGGAAATTGATTAGATCTATATTCGAAGGATAAGATTGTTAAATTCAAAGCACTGTTTCTAAGATGATATCAGCCAAAACTGTCAACTTTATTCCATAAATTGGAAAAGTCATGTTGGTTCTTAGTGTTTTCATTTTCAAACAATTGAGTCCACATTCGAAGAATAAGATTGTTCAGTTCGAAGCCCTGGATTGGCTTTAAAAGGTAAATGGAAACAGGATCAAACAATGCCAAGTGAAGAATTCTGTTTATATTAAAGCCAAAGCAATTACATCGAATGACCCTATCTGGGTATAAACTCAAGCTCATAAAAATAAGGAATAGAATAAATAACAAGATCATGAAATTTAGTCCAACAATGATCAATGAATTTTTGTTCTTTCTTTATTATATCTTCTATTTCTTCTAACGTTGGCTGCATAAGTTGATGTGCTCTCACTTCGTAGTAGAGCTCTTCAGCCTTTATTTCGAAAGCTTCCTCTCTTAATCTTTGTTCCACTTCGTCTATGACCAAGTCATCCCAATACGCAGAATCTTTATTCTTAAAATCATCGAATTCTTCGATGAAGTTCTCTGCTTCGTACTGGGCATGAATTCGCGGAGACGAAAGTTGATCCAAAGATTGTGTAGTGACCATGGAATATCGATGCCAGTAGAGGAGCACTGGAAGTTGGTCCAGAAACATATGAAGTTCTGCTTGGGCAAGGGGATTAAGGACATGGCCCCTGGTCAGAATATCACAAGCCCATCGAAGGTTCTTGAGAGGGACTTCGTCCTCAAGAACATTGAAGGGCAAATGAGAGAAAGCTGCAAGCAGAAGTTGAGCTTGTTTTCGCTCAGCTGGAGTGGGGGAAGGTGGAGGTTTGTAAGGTGGGAAGACTTTTTCTATAGGAAGGGCAAGCCTTAGTCTCTCTGTCCAGCAAAGAGCTGGCGGAGGAGAAGGTGTGGATGCTTCTGTTTCAGAAGATGGAGAAGGAGATGTGGATGGAGAAGAAGGTGTGGATACTTCTATTATGGGAGATGGCACGGGAGCAGAAGGAACAAAGGCATTAATATAATCGAGCCAGTCAGAAGAGCAAATCTTCGCCTTCTGGGCCAGGAACGATGGGTTGTACCCTTGTGCCTCTTCTGGGCGTCGGGCAACAAGCACTGCCTTTGTAGGCATGGAGGATGTGTACCATGCCACAAGCAGGTTCTCCTCCAAACTACGTCGATGGTCAATGGGCACGTAAGGGTAGACCACTGAACTTCGAGCATAGGAAGGGAACTTCAAAGGGTCAGTGAACTCAACAAAATGATGGTTGATTCGTTCCCTCAAATCATAAGCCTCAGGTGTTGACCAGCTTGTCCAGCCAGAAACCCCAGAAGATGAAGAAGTTGTAGCTTCATCCCATGCAGAATTTTGTGAAGAAGAGTTTCCTAAGTCCATATTTGCAACTTGCCAAATCAAAGGTTTGAGAGCAGTTTGTTCGAGGTACAAGGGGGAGTTAGAGGAAGAACTTCTTGTATTTGTGTCTGCAACTTGTTGAATCGAAGGATTAAGGACAATGTGTTTGTAGTCCAAAGGTTGGTAATTTGCAAAGGCTCCCATAACCTGAATATAGAAAGGCGGGTAAAGGTGGCTAATGAATGCGTGGAGGTTCTTTCGAGGAGAAGCAGCATTACTCAATGGCTCTTCGTATGCTAAGGTATTGGGATGTTCAGCAAATTGAAAGAGAGTTAATGCAAATGATCAGCAAATAGATGACGGTTGTGTTTCTAGAAGATAGACTCCATGCACGTTCTAAAAGCGCGGGAAAAAAAACTGTGATCCACTAATATCACCAAGTATTGGGTATATTAGTGCGGGGGGTAATGTTGGCTACATATTTTGTAAAAGCCAATTACAGTTCGACACGTGGCAGAGTAAGGGTAATATAGGGAGACTACTCAAGTCTTCGATCCTGATCGTACACGTGGCAGTGAAAATTGGTTCTCACGTGATCTGAGTAGCACTGGATCAGTAAAGAGATACAAGGTGACGTGGCTTCAACGGTTACTCATATTCAAATTCAAATACAGGAGGGAAGCCCAACTGCAAGTGATGGCGTAGTGGAACTACTTCTAAGGTAACATGATCAGCGATCATGGAGGAGCAGTTCGACGGTTTGAAGTGCAGTTCGATGGTCATCCTTGAGGAGTATAAATAGCAAGGAGGTCCCCAGAAAAAACCCCCAGACTCAGATCATACAAACCAGTCTTACTTTACATATTTTCTTTTCCAGTTTTTACATTTCCAGTCTTTACCTTTCCTGCACTTTAAATACCTGTTCTTTACATTCCTGCATTTTAAATACCTGCACTGCACTTCATTCATAGGAGTAGATTCAAGTAGATTGTCGCTGTAAACCTCTACGAGGCTGAGTTTGGACCATTGTAAGTTTTCATTTTAATGAAATACTTCCATTGTTCTTCATATTAACTGTTATTTCTCTTAATTTCTCCTAAGTCAAGCCACCAGTAAAAGTCATCTTCATTGAGGCTGAAAGAACTAAAATACAATCGTCTGATAATTGGTTGGCCATTATAATTTCTGTAAGGACTGATTGATCCTTGCTGGCACGCTCGCATTTACAAAAATACCCTTCGAAAGCCAAAAAGCCAACAACAACCGTCCGTTCGTCATCATGCATTCGTCCAAAATGCGGCGGATCGGTTCGGTTCCGTTCGGTCGGTTTTGGCGGATCAGTATATCCGCTGCTCATCCCTATCTACAGTAAACCCCATAAGTTTGACTTAATTACACTAAGCTCCTTTAAAGTTTTAATTTATAACTTTATCCACTTTTTATCATAAATTTGTCAGTCGTATGAATACAAAAATGATATTATTATTTTTTTTACATTAAAATGTATATTTTATTTTAGGTATCTTTATATCTTCATATCTTCATAATATCTACTAAAAAAAAGATCAATATAATTATTTCAAAATTATAAAACTTACTATATTTTTAAAAAAAATTTCAAAGAAAATCAATATAATTTACCCTTAAAAAACAATATCCTAAGATGAGTGGTCTCTACACACACCCAAAAAGTTTGGGATGTCCTAAATAAGTGCACTTTTTGACTTTTTATAAAAAGATGTGTAGAAAAATAGAAAGGAGATGTTGATTGATGTGACCCAAAAAAGATAAAAAGATAAAAAGATGAACTAAAATAGGTTATGCCAAACAAGGCTAAAATAAAATATGAGTTGCCTCCGATACTACCAAATAACTTCTCCAAAAACTAGAAGAAACTAACATGGGTTGTTTTGGAAGGGCGATTGCAAGAAAGAGTCAAGTGGTCATATAATTTATTATTTGACAATTATTTTTTAAAATTTTAATAAAAAATATTAAATTAGTCACTATGTCAGTCCTTATTTAGAATGAACTTTTTAATTACACTTTTTTAATTTTTTTACCAGACTAAAAACAGTATCATTTAGAAAGAACTTTTAATTTTTTTTTTTATAATTTTATGAAAGCAGAAATAAAATGATTATAATTTAAACGTGACATTTTATCTTATCACATTTTTAGGGGTTGTTTGGAGTGTCCTAAATAAGTGTCCTTTTTGTCTTTTTAGACTAAAAAATTGGGGTTGAAAATATGGATGTTTGGGTTAACTTTTTGACTTTTTATGGAAAAATGTGTAATAAAAAATTGTAAAAATTGATTTGTAGGGAAAAATTCAAATTGGGAGTTATGCAGCCGTAATTGTTGACTTTTGGTGAATAGTGTTAACTTTTTAACTTTTTGAATAACTTTTTGACTTTTTAACTTTTTTGGAAGTACCCAAACTTGGCCTTAATTTATTTTGTAATAGATTTTCCTAAAGGAGACATGAATTTGGCCGAACATCACCACCACGAGGAACAATAATATTATGCACACATAGAACCATACAAAATTAAACACAAAAACTGTTTATTCGGATGACCGACCTATTGATTAGCCGGATGATCAAGTGATCCATCAATCAAAATTTATCGACCGCAACTATCATCTGTCAACTGAAATTGTCATCTCCTCGGCTATCATCTTCATTACTGTGACGAGGAGTGTTTCCATTACCTAGTCTTGTATATAATAGTCATATCAGCCCCACATTTGCTCTGTGGCTATCATTTGATTGAGCGGTTAAGTCATGCTTGATTGAGGGGTCAAAGTCACGCATTCGGCTTCTCCGAGAAGCCACAACAGAAAACTTAGCTCGCAAGTTGTATTTTGGATGAATTAAACTAATAGTCCCTATAGTTTGAGACTTGTATTATTTTGATTCGTGACTTTTTAATTGTGACACATTTGACCCTGAATTTTAAATCTTGTTCAAAATAAGGACAATTGTAGATACTATTGAAATTTTTTAAGGACAAAATCGTCAATTTGATAAAATATAAATTAATTTGACAAAATATAAATTAATTTGACAAAAATAAATGTCAAAAAATTATTTTTGAATTTTCAAAAATTATTTCTAGCTACTAAAGATAAAATTGATAAATTTTTTAGACATTTATTTTTTTTTACCAAATTAATTTTTATTATGTACTTGGATGATAATCATGTAAAATTAATTTTTAAAAATTAATCATGTAATTTTTATTAATTTTTATCAATTTTACATAATTTTATTTTTGGTAGTTAGAAATAATTTTTAAAAAATTTTAAAATACTTTTTTGACATTTATTTTTAACAAATTAGTTTATATTTTATTAAATTGACGATTTTGCCTTTGAAATTAAGTAATGGTATGTCCAATTGTTCTTATTTGGAACAAGATTCAAAATTCAGGGTCAAATGTGTTACAATTGAAAAGTCAGAGACTAAAGAGACACAAGTCTCAAACTATAGGGACTATTAACTTAATTTGTCCTTGTATTTTTTTAAGACAAAATTATATTGGCCTCCCATATATTTGGACAAAATACAAGTAGCATGACAGTTTTCCAGCATGTTTGGCATGATCTATGTAGCATGTTATTTATTTATTTATTTATTTATTTTTAAATTTTAGCATCTTTTTATTTTTTTTTATAATTTTTTTCATAAAAAATCAAAAAAACATATTTATTTAGATCATTCTAAACAATTTCTAAGAAGACAACATGATAAGTATTTTAACATAAATTGTGTGGAGTAATACTTTAAAAGGTAAATTACACTTTTTCCTCTTTATATTTGGTTACTTTTTCATTTTGGCCTTTGAAATTTATTTTTTTCTTACTTTCACCCTTTATTTTTCAAATTTTTCCCGATTTACTCCTAAAAGTAATTTCTGTTCAAAATTAAACAACAAATGTCATAAAATGGTCACATAACATAAAAACTATATTATTATATTATGATTTAAGTTTATATCAGATATGCGAGTTATATATAATAAAATATTTTTATGTTACGTGACTATCGATATATCATTTTCTGACTAATTTTTAATAAAAAATAGTTTTAAGAGTAAACTGAGAAAATTTTGGATTGTTTTGGGAATTGGCTTGTAATCTGGCTTTTTGACTTGTTACAAAAAACGTGTCAAAAATAGAGAGATAATGTGACAAAAAATAAGTCAATTAACCAATAAGCTGGCTTATAAGCTTGTTCTCAAAATGGCCTATTTGAAATATGAATGGCCAAAGTAAAAAATAAAAAATATACTTTAAAGACTAAAGTAAAAAAATAATCAAACATAAAAAGAACAAAATGTAATTTATCCTATTTTAAAATTACCAAATAACTTCTCACATGGCAAAACAACTAATTGATCGTTATCTTAAATCCTAACCCATAGGTAAAAGCAAACTGTGGTCTCTTTGGCAATTAGATTATTAGCTAATTTATTAGTTTTCTCCTTTTAATTTTTTTGAGTCATATTATCTATCTATTTTTTTGTATGTTTTTTTTTATAGAAATTTTTTTTTTAAAAAAAAACCCAAAAAATTAACTTTTAACTTACTTTCTGAAATAGGCCAAAGCATAGGTAAATTACACTGATCTCCTTCGAAAGTTGAAAAAAATAGTAAATCTCAATATTTTTGGTATAATTACATTGTATCATTTTAAAGTTTTAATTCACATAATATTTAGTCAATTTTTCATCAATAGTTCATTGATGACATAGATTAAAAAAAAAAAGAAAAGATATTGTCATATATATATATATTTTATTTATCATTGTATCCTCATATTATTTATATTAGTTTTAGTTAGTATTTTAATCTTATTAAGATTTCGTTTGGAATGCGTGTTGGCTTTTTAGCTTTTTGATTTTTTAGCTATTTGTCTGGGGCTAAAAAGTATTGTTTGAGATAGGTTTCTTAGTTTTTTTGACTTTTATGAGAGAAAAAATGAAATGATTATGATTTGGATGTGACATTTTGTCTTATTGGATTGAAAAACCTATTTTGCTTTCGTTTGGCTTTTTTGACTTTTGTGAGAGAAAAAATGAAATGATTATGAATTTGATATAATATTTTGTCTTATTTAACTAAAATAGCCAATTTTGTCCTGTATGACTATTTTAGCTCAAAGTAGTATTCCAAACATAACTTCTGTCTTTTTGTAGCTATTTTAACCCCAACCCACCTTAACCCAACTTTCCAACCGAGTGCTTAAAAGGGCTAGGCTCCATTTAGGATTGTTTTGGAGACTGGTTAAAAGTTTTCTTTTTAATTTTTTTGACTTTTTTTTTTAAAAAAAAAAGTGTTAAAAAATAAAAAGATGATATGATTTTAAAAAAGTTAAAAAACTAAAAAATCCAAAAAAAGCCAAAGGTGCCTGGATTTGTGGGATCTGTCATGTGTTTCATTTTATGATCAAAGTTGTTCATTTGTAAGGTCATTTATGTATATTATCTATATAAAAAATTAAGTCGATCTAATAATTACAGTCTATTTAATTTGTCACATTTACCTCCAAAAAAATAGATGGTAAGTGTATTTTTTAAAATTGGCCACCTATTTTCTTAGTGACAAACGCGATAAATTAAATATATTACAATTATTAAATTGACTTAATTTTATTTTGTGTATAATATACCCAAAATCTCTATAACATGAATAATTTAAATTATCAAAACAAAACTCACCGATCAACACCCTTTAGGCCAGTCCAATCTACATCAAGACTGGAGGCAACTCAGACCCTTTTAAAAAGCGTTCTCTCTCCCTATGTATTAGATATAAGAGCATCTCCAACCCTGAACCAAAGTTTTCATCAAATCTGAGTAAAAAAATGACTTTTTCCTTAATCTGATACCGAGTGCTCCAACGGTTGATTTTCATCAAATTTTTATCAAATCTGTGCCGGGATAACCGGTTGGTCGACCGGGTGGTTGACCATTTAAGCCAAAATTTTTTTTTTTTTTGATTTTTTTTTTTTTGAACTTTTTGAACCTTTTAGTGGTTGACCGGCCGGTCCACCGGCTGGTCGACCGGTAAGGCAAAAAAAAAAATTTTTTTTTTTTTCAACTGTTTGACCTTTTTTTTGGAACTGTTTGAACCTTTTGGTGTCGACCGGTTGGTCAACCGGCTGGTCGACCGGTTGGTCCCCCCCAACGGTTATGCATAGTGTTTTGATGAAATGCGGAGCCTATCCTCATTTTGGTGAAACGTTTGGTGAAATCTCGATTTGATATTAATTTGGTGAAACCATTGGAGCATGAAAAAGTGTTTTTTTCACCAAATTTTAAATTTGATGCCAGATTTGATTCAGGGTTAGAGATGGTCTAACACCCTCGATATATAGGATATGCAATTTCATATGAAAAAAAAAATGATTTCTTCATGTGATGTAATAATCGTTTATCTTTGATTGCAAATTACTATAAAAGAATTGAAGGTTTAACTAATTTCATTCAAAATTCTTTAAAAAAAAAAAAAAATTCAAAAACTGTCTATTTTTCAAATGGAACTCATTTTTTAAAACCTTTTTATGAGGGGGATAAATATCAAACAATACAAGGTGAATCCGCTAAGCATTTTCGTATAAGATTCTACTTTTTGGCTAAAAATTGAGAATCATTGAATAAGTTTGGTAAAATATTTTTTGCTCTTTAAACTTTTTAGGATTTTTGTTTCTCAATTCCAAATTAAATAAATAACGTAAAAACAAACTTCTCAAATTACGGTGAAGCATAGCATAACTTTCTTTTTTTAGGAAAAAATGATTAATGTAAAAAAGAAAAAGTTTATAAATGATTAATGTAAAAAAAAAAAGAAGTTTGGGGTTACTGCTGCGCATGGTGCGCTGCAATAACTGTTGCACATTTTATTGGACTCATTTTAGTGCTTAATTCGATAATTTAAACCATTCACATTTTAAAAGATATCGAGTAGAACATATCTATAAAAAATCATGTTGATCAATACCATTGGCCCTTGTCATATTTATGTGAAAAATTATAACCCATAAATTATTAATAGGTCCTAATAATTGGATTTAACTCTCATTAAGTCCTATTACTACAACAAAATTGATTTTTTACGGCATCACATCAACGACATACAATAAATGCAAGCCGTAGTTTCTTACTTTTATGACTTAGGTGTTGTTCAAGATGATCTAAATAAGTGCATTTTTTGATTTTTTATGAAATATGGGTTGGGTATGGGTTGGGTTTGAAGTGATGTGGTAGAGAGGTGATGTGACTTAAATATGATGATGTGACTTAAATAGGATAGTGACTTTTTGACTTTTTTAGTTTATGCCAAACAGGGCCTTACTTTTTTTGTATGTCGTAAATAATTTTCCAACCACGGCCTACATAATCAGGGGCGGAGGCAGCATAGGCCGAGGGGGGTCACGTGCTCCCCTTCAGTTTTGCATTTTTATTTTTTTATTATTGTCATGTATAAAATGTATTCTTTTTTTTTTTTTTTTTTTTCTTAACATATTCTTTGGCTAATGATTTATTATATTGTTCACAACAAGTAGTTATTTGATACTTTGGGAACACTATGTTGTATTATTTATGTAGTAGTTTAAATCAATAGTGTAGCGAAAAATATTATAAATTGGATATAATTAACTCATTATTTTCAAGTAGTTGACATACTACTTAGTGTGATTTGTGATTTTCTATGCTTTGAGCATCACATAGGTAACGTCTTATGGTACTCTAAGACTGTTTAATGATTTTTATTCAAAACACATCATTTATAAGTAATATCATCTCTTTAATTTTTTTTTTGTCAAATAAAAATGAAATAGATTCAATAATAATTTGTGCTATAAATGATGCGTTTTTATTTTTAAAATTAGGAATTTTGATCCATAATTTTTTGTGTTAAAATTTCAAACTTACATTATCATCTCACACCGAGTTATTCCACACTATTATACAATTTTGATTTGTTCTTATTAATAATGAATATGTAATTTTTTATGTTTAAATTTATCTCATAAAATGATTATTATCTTAATGTTGCTCAAGAATTTTTTTAAATAAAAAATTATAATTAATAAGTGTCCCTTCTAACCTAATTTTCTAGCTCCGCCACTGCTTCCACCGGCCTTCAAAGGCATACACCACCGGGACAAGGAAGAGAAGAAAGGTTCACAATGACTAAGATGGCGGTGAAACAAGGTGGCACAAAACAGGAAAAACAAGGCCAGTTCTTGTTGGTGGGAAAGGAGACCAGAGAAAACCAATTGGGTTATGCACCAATACCATCTTGGCAATAATGAGGGAGAGAGATGGTGTAATAACTCGAAAATTTAAATTGTACGTTAAATTTTATATTAATATTATGGTTGTATATGATGATATATTATTAAATAAATAATAACAAATACAGAATCTAATTTGGCATTAGATTATCAAATATGAGATTAATTAGAGATTATTATTTGAGGCCAAATTAACAGAAATATGGAATTATAATACTAGTTGGGCCAAATTAAAGTTAAAGATAGTAAATAAATAAATATAAAAGTAAGTGTAAATAAATAATAATATTGATACCAATAATAATGATAATAATAGGTGTGGTAATAAAATAAATAATTAAATTTCTGTTGGCATACGATAGTGTGTAATTTAATTAGGAATTAATTTATTTATATAGTTATATTAGAAAATTGGGCCAAAAGAAAAGTAATCTTAAATATCTATTAAAGATAAGTATAAATTTATATAATTTATGAATCAAATCTTTTGAGGATACGCGAGCCACGTATGCTCTTTCCTCCCTATTTAGGGAGGAGGTGATTCACCTAGAAAGGGAAAAGAAAGAAAAAGGAAAAGAAGGGAGAAAGGAAAGAAAAAAGAGAGAAAGGAAGGAATGAGGGAAAAGGAGATGAAGAAGAGGGATAGAAAATAATAGAAGTCGAAAGAGTCTTTAGTAGTGGAAAGAAATAGTAAGGTACTAATTTTAAGGTGAGTTATATTATATCTTGAGTTAACATAATATATTTTACGTATGTTTTGACTTACCATAATTTATTTTATATAAGTTATGTTTTATAAATTATTATAAATTAGATTACTATTCCACTTAACCCTATTTGCTTAAAATGAAACCCATGGATACGTGTGTTTAACTTTTAATGATTATTTGACTATAACCTTATAAATAATTATGTTTTGTAAGTACCACCGCGGGAGTCCTACGCCTTGGGAGACTTAAATAACCATTGGTCTTTGTTTAACCACTTTGTGGCCCTCTATTGTGATGGATCTATTGACCTCTGTTCTGTGCGGAACAAAGTGTTGTGCGGAGATAAGTGCTACACTATTGTGGGAGCCACCTCTTGAATCCGTACCTCTGTTCTGACTATCATTCTTGTGACATCTGTTCTGTTCTATTCTGTACCGTGGTTATGGTTATTTATTTACATAATCTCAGTTTTGCTACTTAAATGATTATTTGTTCAAACTAAGTTATCTTAAATATTTTAGTTGCATAACTATCCATAGTTATTTTGTGTTCCTTATACTCTTGGTATAATATTTCTCACTCTGCCATGTGCTTATAGCTGTTTACCAATTTTTAGGAAACAGTGCAATTTAGAAATAACTTTTGAAAAGTCTTAGACGCGGAGCTGCGGAATAGACACAAACAATACTTTTATAGATATGTTTATACGTAAATATCGGCCTTTTTGGTCAATAAATTTTGTAATAAAAATAGAAACTTCAATGATTATTTTGGTACCCTCACTTGAATATTATTTCCGCTCGCGTTTACTAATTTGTTCAAGAATTGGCTGGAGGTAACTTCAGTTACTGGCCATCACGATACTTAACCCTTGGGTATGGGAAGCGGGTCGTGACAAATGGTATCAGAACAATGATTTATGAAAAAAATAAATAAATCATCATTGGAGCATAGGACACACGCACATTGAAAATGTAGGATAGCGGGTAATTAGTACCTAAATATTATATTTTATTAGTCAATTTAATTATATTATAATTTCATATGATTATATATATATTAAAATTATTTTTTTTTGTGCATAATTTGTGAATGATATTAGATATAATTTATATTTGCTATAGCAAAAGAAGGAAAAGAAACAAAGGATGTCGGGCTCAAGCACCTACCAAAATTATAATATAATTAAATACATATAACTTTCAGTTAAAAAAAAAAATCATTTCGAATTTTTAAAAGTGGGTTCAAATTTAAAAAAAAAATACTAATTTTGAAACTATTTTCCATCAGTGGAAAGTTCACGGATAAAAGAAATGGGAGTTCATCTCAACTTCCTTCAACTCCTGCATATGATTCTGTTATTTCATTTCCTGTCGCTTGTTTAATTATGTTCTCATTTTTTTTTTCCTTTTCAGAAATAAAACCAATGAAATTTTTTTAAAGTCACCGGTTGTTACTCAGTTTGGTCCAAAACAATTTTTGACAACTAGACAATGAGTTGTTTTTGGATAAAGTTTTTTTGAGGTAATATTTCTATCAGATTAATCATCTAATAGATATTTATCAGAGTACGTAGCGGATAGCTCACACCTATGACAAATTTCGAGGACGAAATTTTTAAAAGGAGGAAAGACTGTAACAATCCAAAAATTTAAGTTGTTCCTTAAATTTTATACTAGTATTATGGTCGTATATGATGATATATTATTAAATAAATAATAATAAATACAGAATTTAATTTGGCATTAGATTATCAAATATGAGATTAATTAGGGATTATTATTTGGGGCCAAATTAACAGAAATATGGAATTATAATACTACTTGGGCCAAATTAAAGTTAAAGATAGTAAATAAATAAATATAAAAGTAAAAGTAAATAAATAATAATATTGATACCAATAATAATGATAATAATAGGTGTGGTAGTAAAATCAATAATTAAATTTCTATTGGTATACAATAGAGTGTAATTTAATTAGGGATTAATTTATTTATATAATTATATTAGAAAACTGGGCTAAAGTGTAATTATTTTAAATATCTATTAAAGATAAGTATAAATCTATATAATTTATGAATCAAATCTTTTGAAGATACGCGGGCCACATATGCTCTATAGGGAGGAGGTGATTCACTTGGAAAGGAAAAAGAAAGAAAAAGGAAAAGAAGGAAGAAAGGAAGGAAAAAATAGAGAAATGAAGGAATGATGGAAAAGGAGAGGAAGAAAAGGGAAAGAAAATAATGGAAGTTGAAAGAGTCTTTCGTAGTGGAAAGAAAGAAAAAGACATTAATTTTAAGGTGAATTATATTATACCTTGAGTTACCATAATATATTTTACGTATGTTTTGACTTACCATAATTTATTTTATATAAGTTATGTTTTATAAATTATTATAAATTATATTAACATTCTAATTACGTGGATTATTTTCTGAACCCTATTTGCTTAAAATGAAACCCATGGATACATTTGTTTAACTTTTAATGATTATTTGACTATAACCTTATAAACAATTATGTTTTGTAAGTACTACAACGGAAGTCCTACGCCTTGGGGGACTTAAATAACCATTAGTCTCTATTTGGCCACTTTGTGGCCCTTTGTTGTCATGGGTCTATTGACCTCTGTTCTGTGCGGAGCAAAGTGTTGTGCGGAGATAAGTGCTATACTTGGGAGCCACCTCTATAATCCGTACGAGCCACCTCTTGAATCCGTACCTCTGTTCTGACTATCATTCATGTGACCTCTGTTTTGTTCTGTACCTTGTTTATGGTTATTTATTTACATAATCTCAGTTTTGCTACTTAAATGATTAATTGTTTAGACTAAGTTATCTTAAATATTTTAATTGCATAACTATCCATGGTTATTTTGTGTTCCTTATACTCTTGGTATAATATTTCTCACTCTGCCATGTGCTTATAGCTGTTTACCAATTTTCAGGAAGCAGTGCAATTCAGAAATAACTTTTGGAAAGTCTTAGACGTAGGGCTGCGGAATAAACATATACAACACTTTTATAGATATGTTTATATGTAAATATCGGTATTTTTGGTCAATAAATTTTGTAATAAAAATAGAAACTCCGATAATTATTCTGGTACCCTCACTTGAATATTATTTCCGCTCGCATTTATCAATTTGTTCAAGAATTGGTCGGAGGTAATTTCAGTTACTGGCCATCACGATACTTAACCCTTGAGTTCGGGGAGCGGGTCATGACAGATGGAAATGTGGTGGATTCGAAAGTTTTCTACCAAACACAGCCTAAACAATGTGGTTCAACTTCAAGCCTTACAGATTCAGTGTTTGACCAAAAATCAAGTCATGTAATTGAGAACACACAAGGTTATGTGGAGGATATTATAATCCAACTACATTGATATCCTATGATATTGGATTTGGAGGGCAAAATAGGGAAATCACACCTCAGCCAGTGACGGAGCCAGAAAATCAAATTAGAGGAGGCACTTATTAATTATAATATCGAAAATTTTTACAAAAATATTTTATGTAAGCTTTTAAGATTAATTTCGAGAAACATCAAAAAAATAATGTTATTTATAACTAGTGTATCATGGACAATATAAAAAAAAAATATAGATATAAGTCTTAAAATAAATTTTGTAATGATAAATTATTTTTTTTATACAAAATTTGATTAAAAATTCAATGTAATGGTAACACCACGTCATCATTAGCATGTGATATCACCAACTAATAGTAAATAAACACATAGAGAGTAAACCTCACATGTCATATGTAAGTAATAATCTAATAAATTTTATATATTTATAGTAAAATTATTTATACTTGCATGTCAATAATAATGATATCACCATTACATGTAAAATTTTTCAAAAATTTTTCATAGATAATATGATTTATAATAGTTTCTTCATTTTCAATCAAAATAACCATTATTGTTCTCATAATTTTTAAAATGTCATTAACATTTCACTCTAATAATATTTTTGTAATTTTTTTTATTTAAAATATTTTCTTTATATTTGCAAAAAAAAAAAAAAAGAGCCCAAAATCCAGGGGGGCACGTGACCCCCCTAGTCCTCATTTCCCTCCGCCACTGGGTGGAAGAAGTTATTGGAAAGTAAGCTTGATAGCCATCTTCTTGACAGCCACCCTAGACAGCCTCCCTAAACAATCTGTGTTCAAAGATTGCTTCATGAAAATTTGTAGGCTTAGTTGAACATGCATTTAATGCTAGCCGTATATGCATTAAATGCTTTCACACTACTAAACTGTATTTGCATTAAATGTGTTCACACTGCTAGTTTATCTATAAATAGCTAATGTATCAGAGTGATATGTGTGTGGGAGAAAGAAATAAAAGAGTGCTCTGTTTGTTTGTTTTCTCAGAATTATTTTGAGTGAATTTAAATTTCAGTTTGGTTCAGTGTTAATCCTCTCATTGTGATTTACTAACAGTGGTTTGCACCCCACTCTCACCAACAGTGGTATCAGAGCCCAAGATTGCTTGAATTTGTAGACATTCTGCAAAATTTTCAAGAACAGAGCGTCGTTTCAAAATTTGCCTAGAAATCAAAGTTGTTGAAATTAACTTTTGATCACACCAGTGTGTAGGTCTCATTGAGACGATCACACTGAAAAAAAGAACGTTGAAAACCAAGCTTCACAATGCCCGCACGTGCCATACACGCCTCTTAACGCTGTCGCCACGCGCCTCCACGCGTCTTCTTCGCCCGGATTGCAGAGTCTAACCCGTCAGCGTACAATCCGATCCATTAGCCCAGATTCGGACCCGCATCCAAGAGCTAACATCATTGACGACGTCACTGCTGACGTCACGCCAAGCTGTTCAGCCAAGCCGTGAGCCGAGCTGAGCCACAAGTCGAGCCAAGCCGCAAACCGAGCCGCGCCTCCAAGCCGCTGACATCATCGGATTCGGAAAAATTATTTGGTGCTTCTCAAAAGTTCCTGATTCCGCCGATTTGAGCTGTTCAATTATTTTTGCTAGATCTAAGCCACTTGAAGTTCGTTTTTGGTGATCCAATAGTGCTTTCCAACTATTTAGAGTATTCCGAACACATTTGTACGGTCAGAGTTTGCAAATTACATACTGAAAAATTGCATATTTTTTTAGAGTCAACCAATGGCCAGCACAACTTCTTTCAGCCCCAGTTTCCAAAACTCAGCAAGGAGAACTATAAGAATTGGAGTATTCAAATGCAAGTCCTACTAGCCTCACAAGATTTGTAGGAGTTAGTGGATCGAGGATATGACGAGCCGGCTACTTTCAAAGATGAAAGAAATTTAAATGAACCTTAGAAAACGGCGTTAAAAGATTCAAGGAAGAGAGATAGAAAGGCCTTGTATCTGCTTTATCAAGGCATTGATGAGTCAAGCTTTGAGAAGATTTCAGCAGCAGCAACCTCTAAAGAGGCACATGGAGTATTCTTCGCAATTTACACCGTGGAATTGAGAAGATGATCAGAGTTCGACTCCAAGTGTTACGTGGCGAATTCGAGATGCTGCACATGAATGAGAATGCGTCAATTTCTGAGTACTTTAACAGAACATTGACCATTGTTAATCAGATGAGAAGATATGGAGAGAAGATGGAATCTCTTCAAGTGATAGAGAAGATTCTACGATCACTTAGTTCCAAGTTCAAGCACGTGGTTATAGCAATAAAAGAGTCCAAGGATCTCAGTGCCATGACCACCGATGAGCTGATGGGCACACTTGAGATTCATGAACAAAGGATCAACAAGAAGACTCCCTCAAGTTCTCTAGAGCAAGCTTTTCAATCAAAGTTGTCTTTCAGAGATGACAGAAACGAGCAAGGGGGGACATCACAAAGAAGCCGAGGAAGAGGTCGTGGTTCCAATAACCGAAGTTCTGGTTTTCGAGGAAGAGGCGGAAGAGGTCCAACCAGAGGAGGAAGAAGTCAACCACACTTTGCTCTAAGAGGAAGAGCAAGAGGTAGATGAGGTGATTACAACAACCGAATAGGAGTTGACAAAAGCAATGTTCAGTGTTACCAGTGCTACAAGTTCGGGTATTAAAGCAATGAATACCGAAGTAGAGCAACAACAGAAGTCGAAGAGCAAAAAAATTTTGCCGAGCAGGAAACAAACAAAGTTGGACCTATAGTCCTGTTTGTTCACCATGGAGACACTGAAAACCAAAACAATGTTTGGTATCTAGATTCGGGAGCTAGTAATCACATGTGTGGTGAAAGAGAGTTGTTCGTTGAGTTTGACGAGACTGTACAAGCACAAGTCTCATTTGGTGATTCTTCAAAGAGTCCAGTGAAAGGAAGATGTAATATTCTGATCAAGCTCAAGAATGGAGATTATGATTACATCTCCAATGTTTATTATGTTCCTGCCATGAAGAACAACATTTTGAGTATGGGACAACTTCTAGAGAAAGGATACGACATCAGCATGAAAGATTGTCATCTTACCATCAAAGACAATCATGGTAATTTGATTGCTCGGGTGAGAATGTCCAAGAATCGGATGTTTGCATTGAACATCCAACATGATGCTGCGAAGTGTTTAAGTGCCATCATCAAAGACAAAAACTGGCTATGGCATTTGGGGTTTGGACATCTTAACTTTGGAAGCTTGAAGCTGTTGTCAAGCGAGAATATGGTGAAAGGGCTTCCTCATATTGCTCATACTAATGAGGTCTGTGAGAGCTGCATTCTTGGCAAGCATCACAGAACTACCTTTGCCAAAGAAGTGAAGTGGAAAGCAACAAAGCCACTGGAGCTAGTGCACACTGATACGTGTGGTCCATTGAAGCTAATGTCAAATGGACAGAATAGATATTTTCTCACCTTCATTGATGATTATAGCCGGAAGACATGGGTGTATTTTCTTAAAAGAAAGTCGGAGGTGTTCAGTATCTTCAAAGAATTCAAAACTTTTGTAGAGAAGCAAAGCGGCTACTACATCAAGACGTTGCGATCAGACAAGGTGGAGAATATACATCAGATGCTTTCGAGAATTATTGCAAAGAGCATGGAATCAAACATCAAACAATACCATCCTATACGCCACAGCTGAATGGTGTTGTTGAAAGGAAGAATCACACAATCTTAGATATGGCAAGGAGCATGTTGAAAGGAAAGGGACTACCCAAACAATTTTGCCACAGCTGAATGGTGTTACTAAATAATCACTTGTTGCATATATGGTGACTTTGAATGTTATATTGTCATTAACATGATTAGGACATCACTTGTTACTAGTAAATTTTTTTTTTTTGGGTCAATCGGTACGATTATTTAGAAATATGAAGAGAATTAAATCAAACTAAATAACCATAGTCCATCAATACATATCTATAAGCCCAATAACTTGTATCAATAAACAACAACAAAAAAAAAAAGGTAATATCATAGGTACTATATGTTGATTTCATTAATAAAGTTTTCTTTTTTTGTTGATAAAAAAATAAAAATAAAAAACAAACAACACAAAAAGATTGACCTCCTCACATCCCAAGGAGTACACACAAATGGTTGAGGTGTACGCAAATTTGTCCAGACATCCAATTATCAAAAAAAAATCAAAAATAAAAAATAAAAAAAATAACAAGTGGTTACTTACCCATATAAATTCTGTTAATTTCTTATCTGTTTGAATTTTCTACTTTCGAATTCTTCTTTGGAATTCTTCTTCTTCTGAAATCTTACTATTATTATTATTATTATTTTTTTGCGTGGGAGAGAAAGCCGTATGGATTAAGTGTAACATTTTCAATATTAATTTTGGGAAAACGCGGTCAAAATTGTCATAATTCTACGTCGTCATGCATGATATGATATAATCCTAGCTAACTATTTTTAAATCACACACAAAACATTACATTTTGAAATATCTATTACACACACATCATATCATCCGATATGGATATGGTATTTCCAAATACTTATATCGGTAGAAATCGACATCATATGCATGTTCGGGATATGTATTGCTTCATGATACGACATGTGTGGGGGTGCACAGCCAATACTACTAGTTTGGCGGTTACCAGGGACGGATCCAGGATTACGACTTTGGGGGGGCTAAAGTACGTTTAATCTCTAACCAATAAAATTTGAAGTTTAATACCAATTTCTACTAACATAAAAAAAAAAAAATCAATAATGTTACGATAAAATATTGAACTATATTCCTTGTCAACATAGTTGAGTACCAAAGGATGATCATACAATTGAGAATTTTTTTTTGCCCATATTCACTTACAAAAAGTAGTAACTATTTCTACATGCATTTATTTACTAAAATTAGGCATCTTTAATTGAGCTCGACGCTCTTTCATAATATCAAAAGCATGAATGATAGAGTATCAAACCCTCGAGCAATATCTTTTTCAATGTTCGTAATCAAGTAACTAGTCAGAAAATCATCTTCCATCCTATTCCTAAAAGTCATAAAATATATGGCAGCACAAAATAACATTTAGATTTTTATCCAAATTCTTAGAGGAAATCAACACATCATAACCTAAAAGCCTATTCAATTATCAAGAAATCACAAAACACAGCACCTACCAATTACAATAAATCATAGTATTAAAAAAAAAAAATTCACAATATTTAGTTAACAATTGTACCAATAACAATTATCAGATATTCATCGCAACTCCTAGCTTCTCCACCCTATGCCAGCCTCTCTGCCACAATTTCACCCAAAAAAACAACCAGCTTGCATTGGCTCCACATTGCCATTAAATTATTATTTATTTTAAAAAAAATTCAAAATCAATTGCTAACCCAGATAATGTTAGAGGTGGTGGGTTTTGATTTGTGTGTTGAAAGAGTATATATGTATTTATTTTTTCGATTGGCATAGTAAAATAAAAGTGTTTGGAGAGAGGAGCGAAATCTATTGACAGTAGGGGTATAATTGTGGGTTATGTGACGTAGGAAGTTGGGGATTTGGGTTATCAAGTTTGGGATACCAAAACTAAAACTTGGGTTGAAGATTTCTAGTTGTCTGCAAGTTTATGGGTGACCAATAACAACCAATAACAAATTAATGGCAAAATAATCGCATTACTCAGTCTAAAATCACAATCAATCATAATATTCAGTCTAAAAACAGAATAATCACATTGAAGCTGAAGGGATATCAGATAACTTACCAGTGAGAGTCCACAGTTCCACCGTCCATGCCGACCAGCTCTGACGAAGGCCGACCAGCTCTGACGAAGTCCGACAACAAAGCTTCTCCGTTTCTTCCCTCGTCTCTTCGCTCCTCTCCTCTCTTTTGAATTGCAACAAGTCTCTCAGATCAGTTGTTTTCTTTTCTTTTTCTAATCTTAGTGCTTTGTTTGATCAAGCTTCTCCAGCAAGCCTTATAGGTTATATATTTGTAAAAGTTTCATATTTTACACTTTGACCCATTAAAGTTTCTAAAATTTTACTTTCATCTTGACCTAATTTAAAAAATACATATACATGAAATTTAAAATAGATTATTATATTTGTTAACTAATTCAAAAAATAAAATAAAATTCCAAATAGTTTTAAAAAAATTTTTTTTTGGGGGGGGGCTACTCTATATAATTTTGACATTATCTAAAAAAAATTTGGGGGTGCGAACTCCTATAATTTTAAATTATTTTTAAATTTCTAATATAATATATGATATTTTTCAAATTTTTGGGGGTGCGGCCGCCCCCCTCCGCCCCCCCCTTAGATCCATCCTTGGCGGTTACAAATCTATCTCTAGTGGTTAATGATTTGCATCACTTGATTCTCAAAATACATTACTCGATACTCCAAATATTATTACTCTACGACTAATACCAATTAATCTTCTAATATCGCTAATTAAAACCTTGCAAGGGACATTTCTCTAATAACTAGCTAAAAAGTCTTGTTATTACAAAAATTTGGCATAAACTCAAGATTTAACATTGCTAAGAGCATCTCCACCTAACTTTAAAAACTTTGTATGTCAAATTATTTTGAAGGCTTAGGTGTCAAATTAACATATAATATTACATCTCTGAATATAAAAAGAATGCCTCACCCGATATGTTAAATTTATTACTTTACTAGTTTTACTTTAAACTTTATTTATTTTAATATTTTTTAACAATTTTTATAAGTCTTTACTATTAAAATAATGAACATAAAATAACTTCGCATCTTCTTTTTGCTACGTCAAAATAAAATAAATTATTAAACATATTCACCCTGTTTAGTTTCAGTTTTTAGAATTCACTTTTCAGAAAATTCTATTTTTTTTTTTGTATTTTTTTTGTTTTCACTGATTTTTTTTATAAATATTTTAATCAATTTTTAGAGACACCAAACATAAATACACTTAAAAAGTATAATATTTGTGAAAAAAATCTTTAAAAAATTCACTAAATACCAAAAATACAAAAAAAAAAAAAAAACAAAAATTCAATACATTTTTCATATTTTTGTGTATTTTTTTAATTTTTTAAAATATTTTTTCACAAATATTTTACTATTTAGATACGTCTAAGTAATGTGCATCTAAAAAAATAAAAAAAATTGCTTAAAATTTTAAAAATATTCACTAAAAATAAAAATAAAAAATACGAATATTTTTAAAATTGCTTAAAAATTTTATACATAATATTATATTCACTAAAAAATATTTCACTAGAAATTGCTTATAAAATATTCAGTTATCTACAAACTTGAATGAATGGTCTAGATGCATTTTTTATATGCACCCACAACACAAATTGAATCTGAGCCAATCATCTTCATTCTGGGTAAACTTCTGGTTGAATTTTTCTGGGTTCAAAGCTTTACTGTTCTAAAATTAAAGGGGCAACATGAACACCATCTTATATATGAGAATTTAAGATAAAATACTAGAGGAAATGTCATTTCAGTAAAACTTAGAAAAAAAATTCATATTAACGAAAAGCTTTGCAACATTAGAAGATAAACTTATAAAGTTTTTCATGAAACTGATATTATTTTTTGTAAGTTACCACTAAAACATTATTTCCCCAATATACTACACCTTGTCATTCTGCAAGTCAAATATCCTACAAAAACTTCATGCTCATATTAACATTTTGTCGTGCCCTAAATCTAATGAAGCTATTGAAGAAAATGGCAATGCAGTGGACACACAACTAGTCCACTTCATATTTGGGAATAATATCCTATCCATGAGGTGCTATAATGAAGCTTGTGGAGCAGAGTGATATAGGACAAATGATGATATATTAAGATCGTATTTGGATAATGAATTTGAGTAAGGCTTTGAAAAAAAAAAAAGAAAAAAAAAAGAAAGTGTGGATGAAATAGTAATGAAACATAGTTACATTTCACTTATATTTCAACCACCTTTTCTTTTTTCTTGTATAAATTCTAACAAAAATTCATGATCCAAACAGTGTAAGGTATACTATGATATTATCATAACTTCGTGGTATGGTGCAATTTT
>JAXFYN010000295.1:0-37175 GCA_036172215.1 Camellia granthamiana | reverse complement strand
CCAATCTTTTTCTCAATACACATACAAGTGCATGGATACAATATATATTTGTGGAAAATGTTATGGATCTCAAATAATTTATCAAAATTTCTACCAAACCTCTCACATAGGTGTGGGACCTACACAAACCCACAATGTGTGTAAGTTTCATACCCATATGAGAGGTTTGGTAGAAAATTTGATAAATCATTTGAAGTCTCTAGCATAACTCTACATTTATTAATGTAAACCCCTATTACTTTGTGGTTAAGAGTCAAAAAAATAAAATAAGAAATAAAATTATATAGCATGATATTATTTTTTTCTTAAAACAAACATGAAACTGCGGGCCATCTTGGCAAGCTGGTTAAAAGTCATTTTTTTGATTTTTTAGCTTATTTGGATCACATTACCTTTTTACTTTTTTACAAGTTTTTTTAAAAAAAAAACTAAAATAATCAAAAAGTCAACTTTTAACCAACTTTCCAAAACAACCTTGCATATTCATACATGTGTGCGCATACACTGCGAACAAAGCCAAACGTGATGACCAAGCTACCTATCATTTTATAAGATCAATTCTTTTCCTGTATTTTCAATAGATACAAGAAATTCTTCTCCTCCTTCCCCCCCTTCTCTCTGTGTGGAAAACTTAGCAAGACACTACAACAAAATGCACCTTTGGTGATCAAAATTGGCGACTACAAAAAATTTAGTCGCCAAAAGTTGTAGAATTGGCTACAAAAATTTTTTTTAGTCCACAAAAGTACAATATTTAACTACTAAATTTTTTTAAACAGGGTATATTGATTATTGGCAACTAAAAAAAAAATTAGTCGCTAAAAATGCCACAATTGGATACTAAAAAAAATTTTAGTTGCTGTATAGTTAGTTTTTGGCTACTAAAATAATTTAGTCGCCGAATGAAAAACAAAAAGTTACTTTTTCATCTTTGGCGACCAAACTTTTGGTCACCAAAAATTTATGTTCAACGACAAAAAAAAATTTTAGTCGCTATATAGTTAGTTTTGACTACTAAAATTATGTAGTTGCCAAATAAAAAAACAAAAATTTATTTTCAGCGACTAAAAAATTTTTTAGTCGGCAAAGAACTAAAATATTTTGAGGGAGACATTTGAAATTTTGGAGGGATTTATAAAATTAATTGACAATCAAAAATGTTTAGTTGCCAAATTACTACCTTTAGTGACTAAAACAATATTTAGTTTCCATTAATTAATGTTTTGGCTACTAAAAAAACATTTAGTCGTTGTTTGTTATTTTTCTTTTATTTATTTTTCCCTTTTCCTTATATTTGCCTTGAATAATGTTTCAGAGCTCGAAAATTTGCCCCCCCCCCTAATCCCCCTAATGCCCAAAACGTTGTTTTTGGGCATTAGCCTTTTTTTTTTTTTTTTTTCTTTTTCTTCCATTTTCGACATTTTTCGAGCTCAAACACACAGGGGGAAGAGGGAGAGGGAGAGGGAGAGCGGAGAGGAGAGAGGGAAAGAGAGGGAGACACACACACACACATGGGCCCCTGCATTCCGACCAATCGGCCGATCGTCGCAGCTCCGCCATCGTCACAGATCGCCGATCGTCGCAGCTCGTCCGCCGTGCCGCCGTCGTCTGCCTCTGCTTCTTCTTCCCTTCTTCTTCTCTTCTTCTTCCCTTCTTCTTCCCTTCTTTCTTTATTCCTTTCTTCTTTCTTCATTTCTGCCTCTGCTTCATCTCTGATTAAAAAAAAAAAAAAAAAAATCCAAAGTTCAGGGGATTCGAGGGGGCGTGAATTCAAGCGACGCAGCACTGCTCATTTGCCTTAGCCTTTCACAAACTGATTGTTTCTTGCTCTCTCTCTCTCTCTTTCTCTCTCTCGATCTCGATCTCGCGTTCCGGCAATTGACCTCGGTGCCACCAGGGCCGACCTTTAGGCAGAGCTGGATCGAGCCTGTAAAGATTGGGGTGCGTTTCACGTGACGAACCATGGTGTTCCGATCCAATTGCTGAACGAGATGAAGAGAGTCGGTGTGTTGTTCTTGGAGGAGTGTCCAATGGCTGAGAAGATCAGGTACTCTTGTAATTCCAATTCCTTTGCTTCTGAAGGCTATGGAAGCCGTATGTTGGTTTCATCCAATGATACAGTGTTGGAATGGACAGATTACTTCGATCATCATACTTCACCTCTTTCTCGCTGAAATCCCGATCGTTGACCTCACTTTCCTCCTAATTATAGATCTGTTCTCGGCTTCTTGCCCTAGATCTTCTCGTTCGTGTTACTTAATTTGCTTTCACTGTTGTGTTTGGTTGCTGAGAAAATGAACAAAACGAAAAGAAAATTCCAAATCCAATGTGATTTTTGTTCTTTTTCCCCCAATACGAATTCTGTAAAAGCTAAAAAATAATAAGTATAATTAAAATTAAAATCGATTCAAAAATTATTCCAAGTTCTGACTCAAACTACTTGTATGAAGAGTTGTCTACTAAAGTCAAATTTTTTCAAATCATATTTCCCAGAAGCTTGTTTTGAAATAAATTTTCAATGAAGGGTTTGTTTTTGTAAATCACCAAATATTAATTCACCCCATTATCACTACTAGGTGTTGCTGGTGGAAGGAATGTGAGTGCTCGTAAGGAACATGGTTGCTGGTGGGGGGAAACATTGTTCTCTGCATTGAGCAGAGCAAGTGGCAAGGCTTTCAGTAACATGGATGTTGGATACAACAATGTTGATGTCAATGCTGCCACTAAGTATGGTGTTGCTGTTGGCAACACACCTATATGTTCATTTCCCTTTGATGTGTGTTTGTGTTTTTGGTGTTTTGTACTGGGTATACCAATATTGAACATGTTATGCTTGATAAAATGTTCAAGGGAAAGTGAATTGTATGTTTGTAGACATACAATTAATTTTTTTTTTTTTTTACATGAATTGGCTTGTATTCTTTTATAGATTTGTCGAGAACTCGCTTAAAGGACAGACTGTTGGCGTGATTGGAGCTAGTCGAATTGGATTCTCTTGCAGTGGATTCTCTCTGCATTCTCTCTGCAACAACTTTAGCCTCTTTCTGAATATTTTAATTTGGCAACTTAAATTACTTGTAATTTGATTGATTGATTGATATTTTAGTCAAATTAAGAGTCGTGTTTGAATAACTAAGTTCATGGGAGTGAGTAATTTACAAGGAATTTTTGGCTTCTTGCATGTTAAACTTTGTGGTCATGCAACCTTGGCAGCTGCACACCTTCTATTCACTTCTGGTTTGGTAAATGGCGATAAAATTGAGTTTCTGACACTATCGGGAGTTTTGACTGCTAAAAGAGTTCCAGAAGCCCAAAAAAAGGGCAAATTAGAAGATTGCTATTTAATTGAGTTGGATTTTCTAGTAGTTCCACTTACTGAATTTGACTCTGCTAAGGTTCCATCTATTTCCAAAGCATTGAGTGGTGCTTCTGTGATTGAATTAAAGAAGACAACTACTGCAGAAGATCTCATTGTATGCATTCTTTACTTATTTATTATTATTCATGGTTATGCAACTTCCTATTTTTTGAAGTAAATGATTGAATCTAAGAAGAAAAAAACTATAAATGAAAGATGATTGCTCCATTTTAAAATTAAATGGTGGGACTGATTTGATTTCTAATTTGGGTGCATTCTCAAACTTTCATTGCAATATCTCAAAAAGGGAAGTTAACCTAAACTGATATATGGATATTCATTTTGTACTTGCATTTTGGCAGGTGGTGCTCCCATCAGGAAAGGCTGTTGCGGATCTACAGCTGAATTTGATGAAATACAATGATGTCCTGGAAGGGGATTAATTATTACAGCGCTTGCAAAAGAAAAAGATCTGGGTTTGACTTTTTTAGCCGCTTCTTCTGTCCAAAATTGGGGGTCAATGAGATAATATATTGGCATTTGGTCACAACCCAAACTACCTCATGATTTAAACCAGTTCCTTTCATATTTCTAGGTGTATTTTGATTAATTGGGAAAACATTGTTTATTATATGTAAAAGAACAATTCCGACATATTAACTAGTCATGATTTGAAATGAAATTGCCAACACAAAAATGATACGAGACTACATTTTACCTTGCGCTGTACATTGTCTGAAGTGTCGGATTTTCCACTATAGCACTGTAAGAAAAGCTCCATATCTTGACTGTTTGGTAGACTTCTCAGTCTCTATTTCTTTAAATGTTTTGAGAGATAATTACCACCCAAACAAAAGGCTGCTGCATAACATATTTTTGGCATAATCCTCCTTTGGTGGATTACTAATAGTGATGCTCAAAATATAAAGAACTTACATTCAAAACCCACATATTCCATCATTTGGATTCTCTTGCAAAAGAAAATTTTGGAAACATTGCATGCAATTGTCAAACTAGAGTTTACTAGGCAGGCATGAGGTTCAATTTGGAGGTTGTATAAATTTTCATCAAAACAGAAACATTAAAATGATCTTAATGGGATTATATGCATAGTATAATATATCTAAATTATTAATTTTAATTTCAGAATTTTTATAATTTGCAGAGTATAATATATCTGAATTATTAATTTTATAATTGTTATAATTTGAAACTTAATAAGTGCTAATGGTTGATTTTTTTTTTTTCTCCTTTTTTGACAAATTGCTTTTGCGTGGGCTATTGTGGCTTCTGTATATGGAAGACATATATTTTGGAACAATCCTCTATTTTGAAAATCCAGTGTTTTTGTATGTAATATGTAATTTAGATGGATTATACTTGGTTTGTATGGATTTATATGATATTTGGAATATGATGTTACAAGTTAAAATTTTTGAATAGTTGATAATGAAATGGGTATTATTAATAATAGATTTAGATTATAATAGATAGATGTATTATTCTGTATACGTACAAGTTATAGGTTGCATTACTAATGAAATGCATATAATTTAGAAATTAATGAAAAATATTCAATTTATGCATTTTTAAAAAATTAATAAATAGAGCTTGAGCTTTTGGCGACTAAACATTTAGTAGCCAAAAAATAAAAAAGGAACTTATTGGCGAGTAAACAGTTAATAGCCAAAAAAAAAAAAAAAAAGTTTTTGGCAACTAAAAGATATTGGTAGCTAAATTGACTGAGAAGATAGTGAATTAACTATTTTATCTTTTGATTTCAGTTCAATTTCTAAAAAACATTATTAGTTGAACGAACTTGACATAATGTAAAAAATTTAAGGATAAAATTAATGAAATTAGAACTATACGAATTAAATTGACATATGAAGCAAACTATAAGTACTACAAGTGTAATTTTGGTTTTTGTTTAGATAGATGATAATATTCTAACATGTAATATTATAATTTATTTTTCAACTTTGATGTCATGTTAAATTATTAATTATCGACCAATCTTAAAATTGGTCTGACTCACCTTAATAAACAAATAAAACATGTGCAAGTATTATATTTGTTTGGTAAACGACGAAGTTTGAACATATAATTCATTATATGTTCTAATAGCATCCACAGCAGACCCCCTAAATCATTTCCTTACCTATTTAGGGGATTAGAGCTCCCTTATACCACCCCATCAGCTTCCTTGTTAGCCACCCTAAACTAATATTTGCTACAGTTACTTATTTCTTGGGAGTCACTGTAGCTCCCTTATATCTGACAGTAGTCATCCATTCGAATGTCCCAGATGAAGTGATTTGGGAAAAATTTGCTTCGCCGGTTGTCCACCCAAACGTCCGGCTGGTCGATCTCCTGGACATCCGGCCGGTTGGCCGTCCCCTGGCCTCTGTTGCTCTTTCTTCTTTTGCTTTCTTTTGTGTCTGTTTAATAATTTTATTATTAAAAAATATTCAAATTCAAAAACAATTAAAAAGATTATTTTAGTAGAATAAAGAAAGAATATGGAGTTTATTGGGAGACGTAAATGAAAAAGTGATTCTTAAAATAGAAAATGAATTTTTTAATAATATTTTAGGATAAAATATAAGTAAACTGCTGAGGATGCTCTAATATCATGTTAAATTATTGATCATATACCAATTTAGATGCCAACGGAAAAAAAAAAAAAAGGAAAAAAAAAAGAGGAGGGGGGGGGGGAGATCATTTTATTATTATTTTTTATAAGCAAAAATAAAATGCATTAACTTAAAGTAGATAATTACAACATGTTCATTGGAATTTGAAGAACTTTTATGATAGAAGTTTTATCCTAACTAAATTAGCACTGACAACCTTAAATCTTAAGCAAAAACCGTATCCCCAAAAGAAAGTAAAAAAAACAAAACAAAAGTACTTACAAAGCAACTGGGTGATTTGGAGAGCCAACCTATGCTAGCCAAATAATAATAATATGATTTCAAGTCCTACCAATGTGCTTTCCTTACAGATTTTATGTAGATTGCCATTAAAAAGTTAGACCTAGTAGGAAAACTATTTGTTAGTCTATGAGTAATGATCCACTTAACAATGGACAAGTATCATCTTGTCAGATAATTTGTTTGAAATGATTTAAATAAGTGTACTTTTTGACTTTTTATAAAAAGATATGCAAAACCCAAAATAAATAAAAAGTATACTTATATACAATGTGGAGACACCTTGATCCAAGAGCACTAAACAATTTTTTAAATTAGTGAGTGATATTTTAAGTGAGACACACTACTATAAGCTACATCACGAACATAAAATTCTCAATAATAGTAGGGATATTGAACTTTTTATACAACACTTTACATAATTATAAGGTTTTTAATATATGAGACTCACACCCATGTAAGAAACTATAAATTTGTATAAAAAAATTAACTAACTATATTTTTAATGTAAAACTTTCTCCAGATTTTACGAAGTGTAATTTTTTTGTCATTTGCTTTTCCTTTCCCCTTTTTCGAAGTATTATTTTTTTGTCATTTGCTTTTCCTTTTCCCTTTTTGACATAAACTTCCCACCCTATAAGGTGTCCTGTACACTTCGGGAAGAAAAATAAGGTCATAGATATGGGTATGCTAAATTACTTATGACCAATTCATTTCAATTATTTTCAAATATAACATCTCAAACATTGTTAGCCATTTTAGCTAGTAAAAATATACTTGTAAATCAATGTCTTCTTTAGTTTAGTTATTTACTTTTGGAAAATAATATACAAACCCACTTTCTAAATCCATTTTAAAGACTTAATGATATATAAATGATATGATTGGTTGACGATTAGAGAAAATATAAGAGAGAGTGTTGTCTTTAATATCCTAATTGATTGTCACATCGTTTGGCTTGAAAATTAAATCTAATTTTTTTTGTCTTGAATAACAATGCTCTTCACTTTTTGCAATGCATCCTCCAATGGTATTTTATTTTTAGATAGCCACTTTCAATAACTATTTTTATTTTTTACTTTTAGATTTACACTCTGAAAAGAGAGGAAAAATATGGAGATATAGAATAAATTAGTTTTTTTTTTTTTTTCTCAATGTTTAATAAGTGTAGATTTCCTCTCCAAATGTAAACTAGTCAAAGACGAGGAGAGACAAAATTACTAGATAGAAAAGCAAAATGATGGGGAGATTCGTTAAAACGTTTAAAGGTCGTGTGTCTATTTAACTAGCATGTTGGAGATACCCTAAATCGTTGGGAAGAAAAAACGTTACAAAAAAATGGCGTAAAGTTGGTTATGACTGCCCAAATGATTAGTTTGGATATATATATAGGCCTTGTTTAGGAATTCAAGTTTGAGGTTAAAATAGTCTCAAATACTAAAAAAGTCAAATAGTCTCAAATAGTATCCTAAATCAATGATTTTTTTTTTTTAAAAAAAAAAAAAAAAGCAGCAGCTCAATAGGCAACCTACACTGTTACGTTGACAGTGTAGGCACAGGCTGTCCCATTGTTGGTAAATGACAATTTTGCCCCTTTAAAATCATTTTGGAAAAAGTGAGATTAGGGACAAATTTGTCATTTTAGTCTCAAACATCATTTCAAACACATTTTTCAATATAATAATCAACCAAAAAATTCAACACAACTTCCCAAATATAAAAACTAAAATAGCCTACTAAAATAGTCAAATAGCTAAAAAGCCAAAAAAGTAATCACTTCCCAAACAAGACCATAGTTTCATTAGCGGTCTAATAAGGTTTGCCCATGACTCTTTCTTAAGCACTGTATACCATAAATAAGATTTTTTTTTTTTAAATCAAACCAAAAAAAATCTTTATTAATGAAATTAAGAAAAAATACATCAGTAAAGGAAAAAGAAGTGCAAAAATTGCACCATACCACGAAGTTATGATAATGTCATAGTATACCTTACACTGTTTGGATCATGAATTTTTGTTAGAATTTATACAAGAAAAAAGAAAAGGTGGTTGAAATATAAGTGAAATGTAACTATGTTTCATTACTATTTTATCCACTTTTTTTTTTTTTTTTTTTTTTCAAAGCCTTACTCAAATTCATTATCCAAATACGATCTTAATATATCATCATTTGTCCTATATCACTCTGCTCCACAAGCTTCATTATAGCACCTCATGGATAGGATATTATTCCCAAATATGAAGTGGACTAGTTGTGTGTCCACTGCATTGCCATTTTCTTCAATAGCTTCATTAGATTTAGGGCACGACAAAATGTTAATATGAGCATGAAGTTTTTGTAGGATATTTGACTTGCAGAATGACAAGGTGTAGTATATTGGGGAAATAATGTTTTAGTGGTAACTTACAAAAAATAATATCAGTTTCATGAAAAACTTTATAAGTTTATCTTCTAATGTTGCAAAGCTTTTCGTTAATATGAATTTTTTTTCTAAGTTTTACTGAAATGACATTTCCTCTAGTATTTTATCTTAAATTCTCATATATAAGATGGTGTTCATGTTGCCCCTTTAATTTTAGAACAGTAAAGCTTTGAACCCAGAAAAATTCAACCAGAAGTTTACCCAGAATGAAGATGATTGGCTCAGATTCAATTTGTGTTGTGGGTGCATATAAAAAATGCATCTAGACCATTCATTCAAGTTTGTAGATAACTGAATATTTTTTAAGCAATTTCTAGTGAAATATTTTTTAGTGAATATAATATTATGTATAAAATTTTTAAGCAATTTTAAAAATATTCGTATTTTTTATTTTTGTTTTTAGTGAATATTTTTAAAATTTTAAGCAATTTTTTTTTATTTTTTTAGATGCACATTACTTAGACGTATCTAAATAGTAAAATATTTGTGAAAAAATATTTTAAAAAATTAAAAAAATACACAAAAATATGAAAAATGTATTAAATTTTCGTATTTTTTTTTTGTATTTTTGGTATTTAGTGAATTTTTTAAAGATTTTTTTCACAAATATTATACTTTTTAAGTGTATTTATGTTTGGTGTCTCTAAAAATTGATTAAAATATTTATAAAAAAAATCAGTGAAAACAAAAAAAATACAAAAAAAAAAAATAGAATTTTCTGAAAAATGAATTCTAAAAACTGAAACTAAACAGGGTGAATATGTTTAATAATTTATTTTATTTTGACGTAGCAAAAAGAAGATGCGAAGTTATTTTATGTTCATTATTTTAATAGTAAAGACTTATAAAAATTGTTAAAAAAATATTAAAATAAATAAAGTTTAAAGTAAAACTAGTAAAGTAATAAATTTAACATATCGGGTGAGGCATTCTTTTTATATTCAGAGATGTAATATTATATGTTAATTTGACACCCAAGCCTTCAAAATAATTTGACATACAAAGTTTTTAAAGTTAGGTGGAGATGCTCTTAGCAATGTTAAATCTTGAGTTTATGCCAAATTTTTGTAATAGCTAGTTATTAGAGAAATGTCCCTTGCAAGGTTTTAATTAGCGATATTAGAAGATTAATTGGTATTAGTCATAGAGTAATAATATTTGGAGTATCGAGTAATGTATTTTGAGAATCAAGTGATGCAAATCATTAACCACTAGAGATAGATTTGTAACCGCCAAACTAGTAGTATTGGCTGTGCACCCCCACACATGTCGTATCATGAAGCAATACATATCCCGAACATGCATATGATGTCGATTTCTACCGATATAAGTATTTGGAAATACCATATCCATATCGGATGATATGATGTGTGTGTAATAGATATTTCAAAATGTAATGTTTTGTGTGTGATTTAAAAATAGTTAGCTAGGATTATATCATATCATGCATGACGACGTAGAATTATGACGATTTTGACCGCGTTTTCCCAAAATTAATATTGAAAATGTTACACTTAATCCATACGGCTTTCTCTCCCACGCAAAAAATAATAATAATAATAATAGTAAGATTTCAGAAGAAGAAGAATTCCAAAGAAGAATTCAAAAGTAGAAAATTCAAACAGATAAGAAATTAACAGAATTTATATGGGTAAGTAACTACTTGTTATTTTTTTTATTTTTTATTTTTGATTTTTTTTTTATAATTGGATGTTCGGACAAATTTGCGTACACCTCAACCATTTGTGTGTACTCCTTGGGATGTGAGGAGGTCAATCTTTTTGTGTTGTTTGTTTTTTATTTTTATTTTTTTATCAACAAAAAAAGAAAACTTTATTAATGAAATCAACATATAGTACCTATGATATTACCTTTTTTTTTTGTTGTTGTTTATTGATACAAGTTATTGGGCTTATAGATATGTATTGATGGACTATGGTTATTTAGTTTGATTTAATTCTCTTCATATTTCTAAATAATCGTACCGATTGACCAAAAAAAAAAAAAAAAAAAAAAAAAAAAATTGCCAATAACAAGTGATGTCCTAATCATGTTAATGACAATATAACATTCAAAGTCACCATATATGCAACAAGTGATTATTTAGTAACACCATTCAGCTATGGCAAAATTGTTTGGGTAGTCCCTTTCCTTTCAACATGCTCCTTGCCATATCTAAGATTGTGTGATTCTTCCTTTCAACAACACCATTCAGCTGTGGCGTATAGGATGATATTGTTTGATGTTTGATTCCATACTCTTTGCAATAATTCTCGAAAGCATCTGATGTATATTCTCCACCTTGTCTGATCGCAACGTCTTGATGTAGTAGCCGCTTTGCTTCTCTACAAAAGTTTTGAATTCTTTGAAGATACTGAACACCTCCGACTTTCTTTTAAGAAAATACACCCATGTCTTCCGGCTATAATCATCAATGAAGGTGAGAAAATATCTATTCTGTCCATTTGACATTAGCTTCAATGGACCACACGCATCAGTGTGCACTAGCTCCAGTGGCTTTGTTGCTTTCCACTTCACTTCTTTGGCAAAGGTAGTTCTGTGATGCTTGCTGAGAATGCAGCTCTCACAGACCTCATTAGTATGAGCAATATGAGGAAGCCCTTTCACCATATTCTTGCTTGACAACAGCTTCAAGCTTCCAAAGTTGAGATGTCCAAACCCCAAATGCCATAGCCAGTTTTTGTCTTTGATGATGGCACTTAAACACTTCGCAGCATCATGTTGGATGTTCAATGCAAACATCCGATTCTTGGACATTCTCACCCGAGCGATCAAATTACCATGATTGTCTTTGATGGTAAGATGACAATCTTTCATGCTGATGTCGTATCCTTTCTCTAGAAGTTGTCCCATACTCAAAATGTTGTTCTTCATGGCAGGAACATAATAAACATTGGAGATGTAATCATAATCTCCATTCTTGAGCTTGATCAGAATATTACCTCTTCCTTTCACTGGACTCTTTGAAGAATCACCAAATGAGACTTGTGCTTGTATAGTCTCGTCAAGCTCAACGAACAACTCTCTTTCACCACACATGTGATTACTAGCTCCCGAATCTAGATACCAAACATTGTTTTGGTTTTCAGTGTCTCCATGGTGAACAAACAGGACTGTAGGTCCAACTTTGTTTGTCTCCTGCTCGGCAAAATTTTTTTGCTCTTCGACTTCTGTTGTTGCTCTACTTCGGTATTCATTGCTGTAATACCCGAACTTGTAGCACTGGTAACACTGAACATTGCTTTTGTCAACTCCTATTCGGTTGTTGTAATCACCTCATCTACCTCTTGCTCTTCCTCTTAGAGCAAAGTATGGTTGACTTCTTCCTCCTCTGGTTGGACCTCTTCCGCCTCTTCCTCGAAAACCAGAACTTCGGTTATTGGAACCACGACCTCTTCCTCGACTTCTTTGTGATGTCCCCCCTTGCTCGTTTCCGTCATCTCTGAAAGACAACTTTGATTGAAAAGCTTGCTCTAGAGAACTTGAGGGAGTCTTCTTGTTGATCCTTTGTTCATGAATCTCAAGTGTGCCCATCAGCTCATCGGTGGTCATGGCACTAAGATCCTTGGACTCTTTTATTGCTACAACCACGTGCTTGAACTTGGAACTAAGTGATCGTAGAATCTTCTCTATCACTTGAAGAGATTCCATCTTCTCTCCATATCTTCTCATCTGATTAACAATGGTCAATGTTCTGTTAAAGTACTCAGAAATTGACTCATTCTCATTCATGTGCAGCATCTCGAATTCGCCACGTAACACTTGGAGTCGAACTCTGATCGTCTTCTCAATTCCACAGTGTAAATTTCGAAGAATACTCCATGTGCCTCTTTAGAGGTTGCTGCTGTTGAAATCTTCTCAAAGCTTGACTCATCAATGCCTTGATAGAGCAGATACAAGGCCTTTTTATCTCTCTTCCTTGAATCTTTTAACGCTGTTTTCTAAGCTTCATTTAAATTTCTTTCATCTTTGAGAGTAGCTGGCTCGTCATATCCTCGATCCACTAACTCCCACAAATCTTGTGAGGCTAGTAGAACTTGCATTTGAATACTCCAATTCTTATAGTTCTCCTTGCTGAGTTTTGGAAACTGGGGCTGAAAGAAGTTGTTTGTGCTGGCCATTGGTTGACTCTAAAAAAATATGCAATTTTTCAGTATGTAATTTGCAAACTCTGACCGTACAAATGTGTTCGGAATACTCTAAATAGTTGGAAAGCACTATTGGATCACCAAAAACGAACTTCAAGCGGCTTAGATCTAGCAAAAATAATTGAACAGCTCAAATCGGCGGAATCAGGAACTTCTGAGAAACACCAAATAATTTTTCCGAATCCGATGATGTCAGCGTGATGTCAGCAGCTTGGAGGCGCGGCTCGGTCTGCGGCTTGGCTCGGCTTGTGGCTCAGCTCGACTCACGGCTTGGCTGAACAGCTTGGCGTGACGTCAGCAATGACGTCGTCAATGATGTCAGCTCTTGGATGCGGGTCCGGATCCGGGCTAATGGATCGGATTGTACGCTGACGGGTTAGACTCTGCAATCCGGGCGAAGAAGACGCGTGGAGGCGCGTGGCGACAGCGTTAAGAGGCGTGTATGGCACGTGCGGGCACTGTGAAGCTTGGTTTTCAACGTTCTTTTTTTCAGTGTGATCGTCTCAATGAGACCTACACACTGGTGTGATCAAAAGTTAATTTCAACAACTTTGATTTCTAGGCAAATTTTGAAACGACGCTCTGTTCTTGAAAATTTTGCAGAATGTCTACAAATTCAAGCAATCTTGGGCTCTGATACCACTGTTGGTGAGAGTGGGGTACAAACCACTGTTGGTGAATCACAATGAGAGGATTAACACTGAACCAAACTGAAATTTAAATTCACTCAAAATAATTCTGAGAAAACAAACAAACAGAGCACTCTTTTATTTCTTTCTCCCACACACATATCACTCTGATACATTAGCTATTTATAGATAAACTAGCAGTGTGAACACATTTAATGCAAATACAGTTTAGTAGTGTGAAAGCATTTAATGCATATACGGCTAGCATTAAATGCATGTTCAACTAAGCCTACAAATTTTCATGAAGCAATCTTTGAACACAAATTGTTTAGGGAGGCTGTCTAGGGTGGCTGTCAAGAAGATGGCTATCAAGCTTACTTTCCAATAACTTCTTCCACCCAGTGGCGGAGGGAAGTGAGGACTAGGGGGGTCACGTGCCCCCCTGGATTTTGGGCTCTTTTTTTTTTTGTAAATATAAAGAAAATATTTTAAATAAAAAAAATTACAAAAATATTATTAGAGTGAAATGTTAATGACATTTTAAAAATTATGAGAACAATAATGGTTATTTTGATTGAAAATGAAGAAACTATTATAAATCATATTATCTATGAAAAATTTTTGAAAAATTTTAAATGTAACGGTGATATCATTATTATTGACATGCAAGTATAAGTAATCTTACTATAAAGATATAAAATTTATTAGATTATTACTTACATATGACATGTGAGGTTTACTCTCTATGTGTTTATTTACTATTAGTTGGTGATATCACATGCTAATGATGACGTGGTGTTACCATTACATTGAATTTTTAATCAAATTTTGTATAAAAAAAATAATTTATCATTACACAATTTATTTTAAGACTTATATCTATATATTTTTTTATATTGTCCATGATACACTAGTTATAAATAACATTATTTTTTTGATGTTTCTCGAAATTAATCTTAAAAGCTTACATAAAATATTTTTGCAAAAATTTTCGATATTATAATTAATAAGTGCCTCCTCTAATTTGATTTTCTGGCTCCGTCACTGGCTGAGGTGTGATTTCCCTATTTTGCCCTCCAAATCCAATATCATAGGATATCAATGTAGTTGGATTATAATATCCCTCCACATAACCTTGTGTGTTCTCAATTAGATGACTTGATTTTTGGTCAAACACTGAATCTGTAAGGCTTGAAGTTGAACCACATTGTCTAGGCTGTGTTTGGTAGAAAACTTTCGAATCCACCACATTTCCATCTGTCATGACCCGCTCCCCATACTCAAGGGTTAAGTATCGTGATGGCCAGTAACTGAAATTACCTCCGGCCAATTCTTGAACAAATTGATAAATGCGAGCGGAAATAATATTCAAGTGAGGGTACCAGAATAATTATCGGAGTTTCTATTTTTATTACAAAATTTATTGACCAAAATACCGATATTTACATATAAACATATCTATAAAAGTGTTGTCTATATCTATTCCGCAGCCCTGCGTCTAAGACTTTCCAAAAGTTATTTCTGAATTGCACTGTTTCCTGAAAATTGGTAAACAGCTATAAGCACATGGCAGAGTGAGAAATATTATACCAAGAGTATAAGGAACACAAAATAACCATGGATAGTTATGTAATTAAAATATTTAAGATAACTTAGTCTAAACAATTAATCATTTAAGTAGCAAAACTGAGATTATGTAAATAAATAACCATAAACAAGGTACAGAACAAAACAGAGGTCACATGAATGATAGTCAGAACAGAGGTACGGATTCAAGAGGCGGCTCGTACGGATTATAGAGGTGGCTCCCAAGTATAGCACTTATCTCAGCACAACATTTTGCTCCGCACAGAACAGAGGTCAATAGATCCATGACAACAAAGGGCCACAAAGTGATCAAATAGAGACTAATGGTTATTTAAGTCCCCCAAGGCGTATGACTTCCGTTGTAGTACTTACAAAACAAAATTGTTTATAAGGTTATAGTCAAATAATCATTAAAAGTTAAACAAATGTATCCATGGGTTTCATTTTAAGCAAATAGGGTTCAGAAAATAATCCACGTAATTAGAATGTTAATATAATTTATAATAATTTATAAAACATAACTTATATAAAATAAATTATGGTAAGTCAAAACATACGTAAAATATATTATGGTAACTCAAGGTATAATATAACTCACCTTAAAATTAATGTCTTTTTCTTTCTTTCCACTACGAAAGACTCTTTCAACTTCCATTATTTTCTTTCCCTTTTCTTCCTCTCCTTTTCCATCATTCCTTCATTTCTCTATTTTTTCCTTCATTTCTTCCTTCTTTTCCTTTTTCTTTCTTTTTCCTTTCCAAGTGAATCACCTCCTCCCTATAGAGCATATGTGGCCCGCGTATCTTCAAAAGATTTGATTCATAAATTATATAGATTTATACTTATCTTTAATAGATATTTAAGTAATTACACTTTGGCCCAGTTTTCTAATATAATTATATAAATAAATTAATCCCTAATTAAATTACACTCTATTGTATACCAATAGAAATTTAATTATTGATTTTACTACCACACCTATTATTATCATTATTATTGGTATCAATATTATTATTTATTTACTTTTACTTTTATATTTATTTATTTACTATCTTTAACTTTAATTTGGCCCAAGTAGTATTATAATTCCATATTTCTGTTAATTTGGCCCCAAATAATAATCCCTAATTAATCTCATATTTGATAATCTAATGCCAAATTAGATTCTATATTTATTATTATTTATTTAATAATATATCATCATATACGACCATAATACTAGTATAAAATTCAAGGAACAACTTAAATTTTTGGATTGTTACAGTCTTCCCTCCTTTTAAAAATTTCGTCCTCGAAATTTGTCATAGGTGTGAGCTATCCGCTGCGTACTCTGAAAAATATTTATTAGATGATTAATCTGATAGAAATATTACCTCAAAAAAACTTTACCCAAAAACAACTCATTGTCTAGTTGTCAAAAATTGTTTTGGACCAAACTGAGTAACAACCGGTGACTTTAAAAAAATTTCATTGGTTTTATTTCTGAAAAGGAAAAAAAAATGAGAACATAATTAAACAAGCGACAGGAAATGAAATGACAGAATCATATGCAGGAGTTGAAGGAAGTTGAGATGAACTCCCATTTCTTTTATCCGTGAACTTTTCACTGATGGAAAATAGTTTCAAAATTAGTATTTTTTTTTTAAATTTGAACCCACTTTTAAAAAGTCGAAATGATTTTTTTTTTTAACTGAAAATTATATGTATTTAATTATATTATAATTTTGGTAGGTGCTTGAGTCCGACATCCTTTGTTTCTTTTCCTTCTTTAGCTATAGCAAATATAAATTATATCTAATATCATTCACAAATTATGCACAAAAAAAAATAATTTTAATATATATATAATCATATGAAATTATAATATAATTAAATTGACTAATAAAATATAATATTTAGGTACTAATTACCCGCTATCCTACTTTTTCAATGTGCGTGTGTCCTATGCTCCAATGATGATTTATTTACTTTTTTCATAAACCATTGTTCTGATACCATTTGTCACGACCCGCTTCCCGTACCCAAGGGTTAAGCATCGTGATGGCCAGTAACTTAAGTTACCTCCGGCCAATTCTTGAACAAATTAGTAAACGCGAGCGGAAATAATATTCAAGTGAGGGTACCAAAATAATCATTGAAGTTTCTATTTTTATTACAAAATTTATTGACCAAAAAGGCTGATATTTACATATAAACATATCTATAAAAGTATTGTGTTTGTCTATTTCGCAGCTCCGCGTCTAAGACTTTCCAAAAGTTATTTCTAAATTGCACTGTTTCCTGAAAATTGGTAAACAGCTATAAGCACATGGCAGAGTGAGAAATATTATACCAAGAGTATAAGGGACACAAAATAACTATGGATAGTTATGCAACTAAAATATTTAAGATAACTTAGTTTGAACAAATAATCATTTAAGTAGCAAAACTGAGATTATGTAAATAAATAACCATAACCACGGTACAGAATAGAACAGAACAGATGTCACAGGAATGATAGTCAGAACAGAGGTACGGATTCAAGAGGTGGCTCGTACGGATTATAGAGGTGGCTCCCACAATAGTGTAGCACTTATCTCCGCACAACACTTTGTTCCGCACAGAACAGAGGTCAATAGATCCATGACAATAAAGGGCCACAAAGTGGTTAAACAAAGACCAATGGTTATTTAAGTCTCCCAAGGCGTAGGACTCCCGCGGTGATACTTACAAAACATAATTATTTATAAGGTTATAGTCAAATAATCATTAAAAGTTAAACACACGTATCCATGGGTTTCATTTTAAGCAAATAGGGTTAATTGGAATAGTAATCTAATTTATAATAATTTATAAAACATAACTTATATAAAATAAATTATGGTAAGTCAAAACATACGTAAAATATATTATGTTAACTCAAGATATAATATAACTCACCTTAAAATTAGTACCTTACTATTTCTTTCCACTACTAAAGACTTTTTCGACTTCTATTATTTTCTTTCCCTCTTCTTCATCTCCTTTTCCCTCATTCCTTCCTTCCTCTCTTTTTTCTTTCCTTTCTCCCTTCTTTTCTTTTTTCTTTCTTTTCCCTTTCCAGGTGAATCACCTCCTCCCTATTAGGGAGGAAAGGAAAGAGCATACGTGGCCCGCGTATCCTCAAAAGATTTGATTCATAAATTATATAAATTTATACTTATCTTTAATAGATATTTAAGATTACTTTTCCTTTGGCCCAATTTTCTAATATAACTATATAAATAAATTAATTCCTAATTAAATTGCACTCTATCGTATGCCAACAGAAATTTAATTATTTATTTTATTACCACACCTATTATTATCATTATTATTGGTATCAATATTATTATTTATTTACTCTTACTTTTATATTTATTTATTTACTATCTTTAACTTTAATTTGGCCCAACTAGTATTATAATTCCATATTTCTGTTAATTTGGCCTCAAATAATAATCTCTAATTAATCTCATATTTGATAATCTAATGCCAAATTCGATTCTGTATTTGTTATTATTTATTTAATAATATATCATCATATACAACCATAATATTAATATAAAATTTAAAGTACAAATTAAATTTTCGAGTTATTACACTATCTCTCTCTTCCTCATTATTGCCAAGATGGTATTGGTGCATAACCCAATTGGTTTTCTCTGGTCTCCTTTCGCACCAACAAGAACTGGCCTTGTTTTTCCTGTTTTGTGCCACCTTGTTTCACCGCCATCTTAGTCATTGTGAACCTTTCTTCTCTTCCTTGTCCCGGTGGTGTATGCCTTTGAAGGCCGGTGGAAGCAGCGGCGGAGCTAGAAAATTAGGTTAGAAGGGACACTTATTAATTATAATTTTTTATTTAAAAAAATTCTTGAGCAACATTAAGATAATAATCATTTTATGAGATAAATTTAAACATAAAAAATTACATATTCATTACTAATAAGAGCAAATCAAAATTGTATAATAGTGTGGAATAACTCGGTGTGAGATGATAATGTAAGTTTGAAATTTTAACACAAAAAATTATGGATCAAAATTCCTAATTTTAAAAATAAAAACGCATCATTTATAGCACAAATTATTATTGAATCTATTTCATTTTTATTTGACAAAAAAAAAATTAAAGAGATGATATTACTTATAAATGATGTGTTTTGAATAAAAATCATTAAACAGTCTTAGAGTACCATAAGACGTTACCTATGTGATGCTCAAAACATAGAAAATCACAAATCACACTAAGTAGTATGTCAACTACTTAAAAATAATGAGTTCATTATATCCAATTTATAATATTTTTCGCTACACTATTGATTTAAACTACTACATAAATAATATAACATAGTGTTCCCAAAGTATCAAATAACTACTTGTTGTGAACAATATAATAAATCATTAGCCAAAGAATATGTTAAGGAAAAAAAAAAAGAATACATTTTATACATGACAATAATAAAAAAATAAAAATGCAAAACTGAAGGGGAGCACGTGACCCCCCTCGGCCTATGCTGCCTCCGCCCCTGATTATGTAGGCCGTGGTTGGAAAATTATTTACGACATGCAAAAAAAGTAAGGCCCTGTTTGGCATAAACTAAAAAAGTCAAAAAGTCACTATCCTATTTAACTCACATCATCTTATTTAAGTCACATCACCTCTCTACCACATCACTTCAAACCCAACCCATACCCAACCCATATTTCATAAAAAGTTAAAAAATGCACTTATTTAGATCATCTTAAACAACCCCTAAGTCATAAAAGTAAGAAACTACGGCTTGCATTTATTGTATGTCGTTGATGTGGTGCCGTAAAAAATCAATTTTGTTGTAGTAATAGGACTTAATGAGAGTTAAATCCAATTATTAGGACCTATTAATAATTTATGGGTTATAATTTTTCACATAAATATGACAAGGGCCAATGGTATTGATCAACATGATTTTTTATAGATATGTTCTACTCGATATCTTTTAAAATGTGAATGGTTTAAATTATCGAATTAAGCACTAAAATGAGTCCAATAAAATGTGCAACAGTTATTGCAGCGCACCATGCGCAGCAGTAACCCCAAACTTCTTTTTTTTTTTTACATTAATCATTTATAAACTTTTTCTTTTTTACATTAATCATTTTTTCCTAAAAAAAGAAAGTTATGTTATGCTTCACCGTAATTTGAGAAGTTTGTTTTTGCGTTATTTATTTAATTTGGAATTGAGAAACAAAAATCCTAAAAAGTTTAAAGAGCAAAAAATATTTTACCAAAATTATTCAATGATTCTCAATTTTTAGCCAAAAAGTAGAATCTTATACGAAAATGCTTAGTGGATTCACCTTGTATTGTTTGATATTTATCCCCCTCATAAAAAGGTTTTAAAAAATGTGTTCCATTTGAAAAATAGACAGTTTTTGAATTTTTTTTTTTTATAAAGAATTTTGAATGAAATTAGTTAAACCTTCAATTCTTTTATAGTAATTTGCAATCAAAGATAAACGATTATTACATCACATGAAGAAATCATTTTTTTTTTTCATATGAAATTGCATATCCTATATATCGAGGGTGTTAGACCATCTCCAACCCTGAATCAAATCTGGCATCAAATTTAAAATTTGGTGAAAAAAGCACTTTTTCATGCTTCAACGGTTTCACCAAATTGATATCAAATCGAGATTTCACCAAATGTTTCACCAAAATGAGGATAGGCTCCGCATTTCATCAAAACACTGTGCATGACCGTTGGGGGGGACCAACCGGTCGACTAGCCGGTTGACCAACCGGTGGACCACCAAAAGGTTCAAACAGTTCCAAAAAAAAGGTCAAACAGTTGAAAAAAAAAAAAAAAAATTTTGCCTTACCGGTCGACCAGCCGGTGGACCGGCTGGTCGACAACTAAAAGGTTCAAAAAGTTCAAAAATAAAAAAAAAAATCAAAAAAAAAAAAAAAAAATTGGCTTAACTGGTGTAGACACCCCATTTTTGACCGTCCTCAAGACTTGGACGTCACCGCTTGAACACTCGGTGATTATCCATGTTTGTGTTCGTTTGGAGTTCCCGGAGGTCTCGACTACGCGCCCTGCCTCAGGATCTCCGAACTCGATCGTTTTGTGTCTGGTTTTGCACCAAACACCTGTGTTTTGCCTTGGAGGGGCAGGGAATGCCTTGTGAGGCATCCCCACACACCACCGGCAGTGGCTAGAGGCCACCGGCTGGTTTTTGTTGCCACCGGCAATGTATGTTGCCGGTCGGCACTCTTTATTGCCGGTCGGCATTCAATTTTGTCAAAATGACATTTTTGGCCGGCCGACTACTGTTCAGCTGCTTTTGGAGATATTTTGAAACAGCTGGCTGGCATTTTCTTCCCCTCCATACACGTGTATGGAGGGATGCCCCTCTTGTTAGCTTACATTGTAAGTTTACAAGATTGGCTCCTCTATAAGAGGAGCCCTCCTCTCCTTTGCTCAGGGGTTAGAAAACATTAGAGTTTTTTGCTTAGAAAACACAGAGGAAGCTCTGGTTTTAGGGTTAGGGTTCAATACATATCCTATCTCTATATTATTCTTGTGTGTGTTTTAGTCCATACTATTGCACACAAGCACCTAGTGCTCCACCTTCCTTTGGCTACTGAGGTTCTAAGGGCTTGTTCTTGCTATTTTTGACTGGATTGAAGCTCAAGGAGGCAACAAGATCACCATTGTTGAAGAAAGGCTTCAAGGGTAATAAACTAGTCCTTTTTACCCCATTTTTGCATCTTATTTCTACCTATCTTCGAGCTGTTTTTGTGTCTAGTCTATAACATAAAAAAGTTCTGTTTTTAGGCCCTCTTGATTGTTTGTTAAGAGTGTTTTGTGGTTTGGGTGTGTTTGACCACCCTTAGGCCTTGAAAGGCCCCATTTTTGTGCTATTTTGTGCTAGCTCCGGGATTTTGGTGTTTGGGTCTCTTCACCACTGAAATCTTGAGGGATTTCAGTGGTAAAGATGATGCCTTGAAGTCCCAAGAAGGAGAGGGTCACCCCCTCTCCTTGTTGTCCTTGCAAAGGGCACTTTTTGGCCTCTTGAAGAAGCCTTTGTTCAAGTGTGTGTTGAGCATGCCATGACTGTTTTTCATGCTTATATTGCCATAATATAACATGGTTTTAAGTTGTTTTTGGTGTACCATGCATGCCTTGCATACCTACCTTGTAATGCCTTGTGATTGCCTTAATATGCCTTAGGTTGTGTGCCTTTGTTTTAGCATGTTTTAGGCTTAGATTTGTGAAGCTTTTGTGCTTATTTTGCCATGCTTTAGGTCTGTCTTAGGTTGTTTGAGTCGACCCTAGCATGCATTATATAGCCCCTTTGCATTTTTGGGCTTGTTGGCCTTAAGTATGTAAGTGTATAGCTGTAGACACCCCATTTTTGACCGACCTTGAGACTCAGACGTCACCGGTTGAGCACTCGGTGATGTTGCATGATGTGCTCATTCAGAAGTCTCAGAGTTGCGGCCGTGCGCCCTGCCTCCGGACTTCCGAACCCTCTTCTGTGCTTTGTCTCGGTTTGCGAACCAGACTCGATTTTCTTTGTTTTCTGTCCTGAGGGAAGGGAGTGGTCCCGTAGACTATCTCCTGGTGGCCGTGAGCTACTTTTTGTGGCCGTAGGCCATTTTGCCCATTTCGGAGCCCGGTTCCCGATTTTCGGAGCCGTCAGGCCGTGTGCCTCGGTTCGGGACCGCCCAACCATCTCTGATTTCTCCGGTTTTCGGCGGGGACCTCTGTTTTGTCATTCCGAGGAACACTGGGGCCTTTGATGCCCACTTCATGGCCGTACGCCACTTTCGGTGCTTACAGCCGGTTTTCGGGACCCCGAACCGTGCGGTTTTGGCCCCGAGCATTCATTTTGCATCCGTTTTCTCCGGTTTTCGGCGGGGACCTCTGTTTTATTATTCTGAGGAACACTGGGCCTCTGGTGCCCACTTCGTGGCTGTATGCCACTTCCGGTGCTTGCAGCCCATTTTCGGGCCCCCGAACTGCCCGGTTTTGGCCCGAGCTTTCATTTTGTATCGGTTTTTGTTCATTTTTGGCAGGTACCTCTGTTTCAATATCAGGAAGATCACTGGGGGGTGGGAGGCCAGCAATTATCCCAGATAACCAGTTTCGCTCCTCCGGCGCCCGTTTTGCTCACTTCCGGGCCAATGTTGAACACCATGGGGGTATTTTCTTCCAACCAAAGCTACATATTTGTGATCAGGGGACATGGGAGGACCCTAAAAATGTATGGTCGGCCAGCAATTTTGATTTTCATTTTTGAGCCTCTCCTTCAAATGCAATGTTGTGACTCCAGTTTCAGTGTTGCCAATTTCCAACCTTAGAACCTTGTTCTACACATCTGGGAGGACCCTAAAAGTTCATGGTCGGCCAGCAATTGTTAATTTCATTTTTGAGCCTCTCTTTCAAGTTCTATGTTGTGACTCCTGCTTCAGTGTTGCCAGATTCCGACCTTGGGGCCTTATTCTATACATCTGGGAGGACACCAAGGAGTGGTGGTCGGCCAGCATTTTTTGACTTCATTTTTTTGGGTGGCCGGCCGGCCAGGGTGAGTGGCTGGCCGACCAGTTGGGGTGGCCGGCCGGCCACCTTCCAGAAAGTTACCTGGCCGGCCAGCTTTCTGCTTTCCAGCCCTTTACAGCTGTCCGGATACTTTTTGAAATATCTCACCCCTCCGGGAGATATTTTGGGAGGGAAAGCTTGGATGCATTTCCCTCCCCTTTTACACCTTTTCTTGCCTATTTAAAGGCTGCCCTCCTCCTTTGCTAGGGTTGGAACATTTTCTCTCAAGAGCCCCTCTTCCATAGCCTCCATTTCCATAGTCAAAACCTTGAAAAACCTTCAAGCTCCCTAGCTCAATCCTTCATCAACCCTAAGCTCCACCATCCCCACTTCCATTACAGCAGCAAGGGAGTGTTCTTCAGAGGCTAAGAGGCAACAATTTCAAGCTAAGAGGCCACCAAAGTTGGATCTTCAAGGGTAAGTCTCTAAATCCCTTTTTCTAGCAAAATTTTGAGTCATTTCTTAGCCCTATTTTCTTTTTGTTTTGGACTCTGACCCCTACTGGTTTTATGCTTATTTTGAGCCCCTCTACAACATTGTAGAAGGGCTCAACCTCATTTGGTGTCTCCTTGATACACTTGCTTCAATATCACCCTTTATGCCAATTATTTGCATGCTTTGTTTGGCTTTTGAGTAATCTGATTTCGAGCCTGATATATACTGTTAGTAGGCTTATTTTGATCCCCTCTTCAACATTGAAGAAGGGCTCAACCTTGTTTGGTGGCTCTAGCATGCATTTCCTTTGAAATTCTTCCATTTTACCGTAAAATTGCATGCTATTTTTAGCCTATTTGTGATCTGAGTTGGAGCATGAAACATACTGATATTGTGCTTATTTTGAGCCCCTCTTCAACATTGAAGAAGGGCCCAACCTGGTTTTCATCCTCTATCATGCACTTGCTTTGAACTCTTGTTCTACTCCCATTGTGCATGCCTTTTTAAGCCCATCATGCTTCTGTTTTTGGCCTTCATCAGGCCTAGAAAGTGCCTTATTTTGGCCTTCTCATCATGCTTTGTTAAGGGCCTTAAGCCATTTGGTGAATGTTTTTGGTACTTGTTTTGTAATCCTTCATATTTTCCGTAAATTTGCATGTTTTTTTAGGCCATTCTACCTTCTGTTTTAGGTCTTCATCAGGCTTGTAAAGTGTCTTGTTTTGGTCTGTTCTTCAATTTTTATTAAGGGTCTTAAGTTGTTTGGTCATTTCTTATGGTACCTCTCTTTATAGCCCTTGTTGGTCCATATATTGCATGCAATTTTGAGCCTATCTACATACTGATTTTGGAGTTGTCATTCACTGTAAATATGCATATTTTGGGCTCCTCTTCAATGTTGTAGAACTGTTTTTTTTGGTTTGAGCATTGTATATGTTACTTTCTTTGTAAATCCCCTCTTTTCCCCCATTTTTGCATGCCATTGTTGCCATATCTATGCTCACAATTTGGCCATACTTTGTACTGAAAAAATGCTAGTTTAGGGGCTGCCTTGCTACTGTTTTACATGTTATGTCCATATTGTGCATGTTTAGTAGGGCTGTAGGCCATTTCGGGTGCATAACATTGCATTTCGGGCATCGGGTGTAATTTTGTCATAATTCGGGGGCTATTTGTGCATCATTTTAGCTGCTGAAATTTGCATTTCCCAAATGCCATATGTCGCATCTCATTTGCATGCCATTTCATGCCTGTATGTCACCGCCTCGATTTGCGTGCCCGCGTGCACGCATTTCGAGGCGCTTCGTTTTCATCCGACGGCATCTTATGTGAGTGCGGCTGAGGCTCTCTCATGTTAGTGTAAGCCCAATTCGCATTTCATCCCATTTCATGTCTTTATGTCACTGCCTCGGTTTGTGTGCCCGTGTGCACGCATTTTGAGGCACCTCATTTTTATCCGACGGCAGCTTATGTGAGTGCGGCTGAGGTCCTCTCATGTTAGTGTAAGCCCAATTTGCATTCCGTATGTCATTTGCATTGCGTATGCCACCACCTCGGTTTGCGTGTCCGCGTGCACGCATTTCGAGGCAGCTCATTTTCATCTCGCGGCATCTTATGTGAGTGTGGCTGAGGCCCTCTCATGTTAGTGTAAGCCCAATTTGCATTTTCATGCCTTTATGTTATTGCCTCGGTTTGCGTGCCCGTGGGCACGCGTTTCGAGGCAATTCTTTTTTATCCGATGGCTTCCTATGTGAGTAGGCTGAGGCTCTCTCATGTTGGTATAAGCCCATCATTGCATTTCTGTACCATTTTCATGCTTGTATATCATCGCCTCGATTTACGTGCCCGTGGGCACGCACTTTGAGGCACCTCTGTTTTATGCGGCGGCATCTTATGTGAGTGTGACTGAGGTCCACTCATGTTAGTATAAGCCCAATCTGTATTTTTATGCTTGTTCATCACCGCCTCGGTTTGCGTGTCCGTGTGCACGCATTTCGAGGCACTTCGGTTTTATCCGATTTACATTTCACATCATCGCCTCGGTTTGCGTGCCCGTGTGCACACATTTCGAGGCACTTCGGTTTTATCCGGTTTGTATTTCATGATCGCCTCGGTTTGCGTGCCCGCATACATGCTTTTCGAGGCGTCTCATTTTCATCTCATTTTCACAGTATTGTGCATACTAGGCTGTATCTTAGTTGCATTTCATGCATATTGCATCGTGTTCGGGATAAGAGTTAGCCCGGGCACGGGAAACGAGGCACGTTTCGTACTCCGAGTGACGGAACGGATCTCAATTCCAAGTCACCGACACTCCGGATTACCCATGATGGAGTTAGGTTTTGTTGTAGCATTCATCTGCATTCATCCGATATTGAGCTGTGCAATTCGGCTCCTCGGCCATCATGCATCGATATGCGTGATTGGTAAAAGGAAATTGAATCTGTTTTATTTCTTGAACTATTGATTACAGTAGTGCATATGAATATTTATAGAAAATAACAGTGTAACTGCTATTTAACTATAGTTACATGTAACTAAAATATAACCAAGCTACCTAACTCTGATTAAGGCATAACTGCCTAACTAATTCTGTTGCCTAACTAATTCTGTTTGGAACTGATCTGAGCTGTTTGGAACTGATCTGAGCTGACTTGTAACTCTCCTCTGCTTTGGCTCTGCTTTGAGTTGCTGCTTTGATTTGCTGCTGTTTGGCTCCTCCTTAACATGCCCCCGCTAGCTAATGGGAGAGGAATAGCCCAGAAGCTTGGTCTGAAGATAAAGAAAATGAGGGGAGGCAAGAGGTTTAGTAAACAAATCAGCAAGTTGATCTATGGAGGAGATGTGACTGATGTGCAACTTCTTGGCTGCAACCCGTTCACGAACATAATGATAATCGACTTCAATATGCTTGGATCTGGCATGAAAGACAGGATTATTGGACAAGGAGATAGCAGACATGTTGTCACACCAAAGGGTAGGAGCTGGCACAGAGATGGACAAATCAGAGAGCAGCATACCAATCCAACTAAGTTCAGCAGCCGTTTGAGCAAGGGCTCTGTATTCAGCTTCAGTAGAAGACCTGGAGACAGTAGGTTGTTTCTTTGCGGACCAAGAGATGAGATTTGGACCAAGAAATACACAATAACCAGTGGTAGATCTTCGATCAAGAGAACAACCAGCCCAATCCGAGTCAGAAAAAGCATGTAAAGTGAGAGGTCCAGGACTAAATTGAAGACCAAGATGGAGAGTGCCCTTAAGATACCTGAGTAATCTCTTAACCAAAGCAAAATGACTGGTGAGAGGGGTTTGAAGAAATTGACAAGCATGGTTGACAGCAAAAGCCAAGTCAGGACGAGTTATAGTCAGATATTGCAAGGCACCAACAAGGCTGCGATAGAGGGATGGCTGAGAGAAAGGCAAGTCTTCTTGATTAGGATCAGTAGAAGATTTAAGGATCATGGGAGAAGGAGAAGACTTGCAGTTTGTCATACCAGCCTTGACTAAAATTTCAGTAGCATATTTCTTTTGGGATAAGAAGTAACCTGAGGAGGAAGAGGTAACAGCAATGCCCAGAAAATAGTTAAGAAGCCCCAATTCTTTCATGGAAAAAGTAGAGTGCATGTGGGTAATGAGAGAAGAAATATAAGAGGAGTCACTCCCTGTGAGGAGGATATCATCAACATAGATTAAAAGAATGGTAATGGAGTGAGAAGTCTTCCTAACAAATAAAGAAGAATCACAATGGCTAGCTTTAAAACCTTGAGTAAGAAGAAAGGAAGAAAAGGTGGAAAACCAAGCTCGAGGAGCTTGTTTGAGGCCATACAAGGCTTTATTGAGTTTGCAAACCATGGAAGGATGTGTGGTGTCAACAAAACCAATGGGCTGATGCATATAGACCTCCTCCTCTAATACACCATGAAGGAAGGCATTTGAAATGTCCAGTTGTTTGATAGACCATTGAAAGTGAAGAGCCAAACAGAGAAGAATGCGAATAGTAGGCTGCTTGGCTACTGGACTGAATGTCTCAAAATAATCAATACCTTCAGTTTGAAGAAAACCTTTTGCAACCAACCTGGCTTTATGCCGAGCAATAGTGCCATCAGAATTTTTCTTGAGGCGAAATACCCATTTGCAACCAATAGCCTTTTTGGTGGGTGGAAGAGAGACTAAAGTCCAAGTCCCTTGCCGGATTAAAGCATCATATTCATCCTTCATAGCAGCAGTCCAGGCACTTGATGTAGAAGCCTCTTGATAGGACTGTGGTTCAGTAAGATCTGTGGTGGTAAGTAAACAATGTGGCTGAGATTTGGATCTAGTAATCATAGGGTGAGTATTAGTAGAAGGAAGAGGAGGAAGAAGAACAGATAAAGAAGAAATGGGAATAGAGGAAGGATTCTGAGAAAGATAAGGCAGAGTAGGAGACTGAATTGGTGCAGGTGGCTGAACAGAGTGAGGCTGGACAGATTGTAATGCATGTGACTGAACAGATTGAGGCTGGACAGATTGTAGGACAGGTGACTGAACAGTCTGTGGTGGAACAGAATTGAATTGACCAAATACAATTGGAACAGATGGAAAAGAACCTGTGGAAGGCAGAACTGCAGGTGTAGAACTTGTAGAAGGTATAGTTGCAGAAGCTGCAGGTGTAGAACTGTTGGAAGGTATAGCTGGAGGTGTAGATTCTGAAACGACAGCAGAAGCAGGTTGTGTAGACCAGAAAAAGGAGTTGAGCTGGGACAAAGAAGATGAAAGAGATGGAACTGCAGAGGAAGAAGCAAAAGGAAAATTATGTTCATCAAAAACAACATGTCTGGAGATATACACCTTGCCAGTGGAAGGATCAAGACACCTATAGCCCTTAGTAGATGGAATATAGCCAAGAAACACACAAGGTATAGATCTAGGTTGTAGTTTATGAGTGGTATAAGGTTTGAGCCAGGGATAACATCTGCAACCAAAGGTCTTAAGAAATGTATAATCAGGAGGCTGCTGGAACAAGACTTCAAAAGGTGTGAGAAAATTAAGCTTAGCAGTAGGAAGCCTATTAATAAGAAAAACAGATGTGGCTAAGGCATCAAACCAATAAGCAAGTGGTAAAGAAGAGTGATGCATAAGTGCAATAGTAGTCTCTATGAGATGTCTATGTTTCCTTTCAGCGACACCATTTTGAGCAGGAGTATGAGGGCAACTTAATTGATGCTGAATACCTTTATTTTTTAAAAAATCAAGAAATTTATTACTAAGATATTCACCCCCATTGTCACTTCTTAAAACCTGTAAGTGAGTAGAAAACTGATTTTCAACAAACGCCTTGAATTCCAAGAACTTAGAGAACACCTCACTTTTGTAATGAAGGGGAAATAACCAGGTAAATTTGCTGTAATCATCAATGAAAATTACATAATACTTGTAGGAAGCAACAGTGGAAGTGAATGGGCCCCACACATCAGTGTGAATGAGAGCCAAAGGTTTATTAACAGTAGAATTTGACAAACTAAATGGTAGTCTATGACTTTTGGAAACACAACAATGGGAGCACATTTTATTAATATCAACAGATGAAGAAGACACCATGTGATGTTTAACAAGATACTGAAGTTTTCTGGAAGATGGATGTCCTAATCTAAAATGCCAATTAGGAGAAGTAGAGCTATTAACAGGACAATGAAAACATGTTGCTGGTGAATGTGATACAGTAGCTGTAGCAGCAGATGCAGGGACAGAACTACTAGGGAGGTGATAGAGACCATGGGAATGAAAGCCTTTATAGAGCACCTTCTTGGTACTCTTGTCCTGTATGAGAAACACATCTTTATCAAAAGTAATAGTGCAATGATTGTCAGAAATAAGCTGATGAACTGAAAGTAAATTGGAAGATATGGAAGGAACATGAAGCATTTGGGATAGATGAAAAGGAAAGGAGGGTGTAGGGAGGAGACCTTGACCAGTGTGATGTATGGGCAATGTATTACCATTTCCAACAGTGACCTGATCAGAACCATGATATGGTTGATATGAGACCAGATTGTTCAAATCATTTGTCATATGGCTGGTAGCAGCAGAGTCCAGAAACCAGTTGGTGTTAGTGTTGACATGAGAACTGTCATCAATGACAGAACCAGGCTGAGAAGATGTGGAGGCAACATATGCTTGAGAAGTAGAAGACCTGGCAGGTTGAAAGGAAGTATCCAATCTATACCAACACTCTAATGCTGAGTGATTTGGTTTGCCACAAATCTGACAAAGCACTTGTGAAGAAACATGTTGAGCAGTAGAAGAATGAGGTGAGTGATATCCTTGATATCCTCCTCCTTGAGAAGAACCTGGATGTGAATTCTGGCCATAAGATCTACCTCCTCTGCCTCGAGAATTAGAAGAATTGCCTCTGAAATTGCCTCTGAAAAATCTGCTACTATCTCTTCCTCGACCTCTGTAAGGACCTGCTTTATAACCACCTTGAGAAGAAGTTCTGGAAGTATGATAAGCAAATGGAATCTCTGCAGTATGACTTTGCTTAGCTGAGGATTCAACATGAATAGCTTCAGAGTTCAGCAAAGAACATAGCTCTCCAATAGAAATGGATTCAGATCGAGTTCGGATGGAAGTTTTAAATGCATTGTACTCATCAGGTAATCCGTTAAGGATCAGTAAAACCAGATCCTCATCATCGACAGGTGAGGCAGCTAAAGCTAGCTGATCAGCAATGGATTTGATCTGAGTCAAGTATTCATCCATCGTATGGCCTTTCTTGACAACTTGATTAAGTTTGTTCTTCAACTGGTGAATATGTGATCTGGATAAGGATGTGAAACGTTTGATAAGAGCATTCCACACCTCATGACTTGTAGAACAGTGAAGAACAGAAGTGAAGATAGGTGGAGAGAGAGTTGCAGTTAAGCAACTGAGCAGATGAGAGTCAATAATCATCCATTGTGTATACTCTGGATTCAAAATCACATTGTTGTGATCATCAGTGACAGTAGATGATGGACATACCTGTGTGCCATCAACAAATTTGAAAAGCTGTGTAGCTTTCAAGATATTTTGAATTTGATTTTTCCAAATGATGAAATTTGTAGAATTGAGTTTGACATTCACAAATGAATTCAGATTTGTGATGAGAAGAGCAAGGTTTGGAGGAATGGAAGATAATGTTGAAGATGGAGTTGATGTGGTTGCAGAAGAAGAGAGATTTAGAGATGGCAGTGAAGATGCCATTGATATATCTTTCAAGAACTGTACTCGTGAGAGCTTGAATATGGCTCTGATACCATAAAAGGAAATTGAATCTGTTTTATTTCTTGAACTATTGATTACAGTAGTGCATATGAATATTTATAGAAAATAACAGTGTAACTGCTATTTAACTATAGTTACATGTAACTAAAATATAACCAAGCTACCTAACTCTGATTAAGGCATAACTGCCTAACTAATTCTGTTGCCTAACTAATTCTGTTTGGAACTGATCTGAGCTGTTTGGAACTGATCTGAGCTGACTTGTAACTCTCCTCTGCTTTGGCTCTGCTTTGAGTTGCTGCTTTGATTTGCTGCTGTTTGGCTCCTCCTTAACAATTGGTGGCACGAGGACCGAGGCATGCATATATTTGTGAAATACATTGCTATGCCCTTTTCCTGCTCTCTGTTGCAGCAAAACCCAAAAACAGCAACTTTTCGGAGTCCGGCGCGCATTTCGAGAAATACTGCAAACAGAGGCTAATTGGGGCATCCCAGTGGATTTCTGCCCGAGGCAGTCCAGCATACACTATTCATCAGAATCAAGGCAGCCCCTGGCTTGCATGCCAGTTTACAGCTTTCCTAGTTTAATTTGTGCATTATTCGGACTGTATATTTCGGACTGTATATTCTTTTATTCGGACTGTATATTATTTATTCGGACCCTCTGCGTGAGGGCAATATTGTAATAAGTGTGGGTGAGTGTGATGTATGTCTTCCAACCCCCACTTCTTTCTTCCCTTTTATTTACCCGCTTACGATGGTTAGATATAGGGCATATTTCAATTAGCATACAGTATGACAGCATGTTTGCATCATTCATCTGTTTTGCACGCACCGGACTCGGCGCATCATACAAACTACATTTGTACTTCAATTCCAAGTTGAATACGTGTTAGTTGTAGCATTCCATATGCCATCTTTAGAATAGCCGAGCCTGCTTTAGTTGCATTTTTGCATGTGTTGCATTAGGCAAATCTGTATATATTAGGATCATGCATGATTTCTAATCGGTTTCTGTTTTGGCTTGGAGTACTAGGTGAGTCTTATGCTTTAGCATCCTTGCATGCGTGTGAGTGTTGCCATGATAGCATGCTTACAATGAGGCTAACTGCTTATGTGATATAACTACCTTGGATGCCTGTGGGTGGAGGTTGAGTTATCTGAATTGGAGCAATTCATCAACTGTTTGTTTTAAGCCCACTAGATAGTGGCAAAATCATGTTTTCTAAGCCCACCTGAGGGTGGCAAATCCGCATTTTAGCCTACCTGCGGGTAGCACCAGCAAACCATTTTCAAACAAACAAACATGAAATGTTTTGTTCCAATTCAGACGACCCAGTCTATACTTATTTGCTGCGAGCATCACATAGTAAACTAGGCTAATAAACCGGAATAAGAACACACAATGTTCTCAAAATCAGATATCATGGTTAGTAGAGGCCGGTCTTTGATCGGGCGAGCGGGGGTGCTCACGATGTGACCTTCCCCAATCTTACCCAAGTTCCCGAGCCAACTTTGGTGATGACGGACACGTGGCCTTTTGGCACCGAGTCAGGGTTTCCTAAATTTCCCATTTAAAAAATATTTAGGTGGCGACTCTGTTATCTGGCAAAGCAGTCCATGTTTGGCACTTCTTTCAAAAAAATCAGTTTTCTCAAAACGATTTGCCGGATTTGGACTCTTTGGTTCAGATTTAGAACCACAACAAAAATCGAGTCCGAACTGTAGCGAGGTCCCTCGCGGGCTTGTTACAGTTTCTGGCGACTCCGCTGGGGATTTAGAGAACTTGACTCGAACTCATGATATCTGGTTTTGACTACACTTGTGTGTTTCTTTGCATCGCATTTGCATTGGTGCGCCTAGGACACCGTGTTTGCCATCTGCTATTCCTGAGCGGTTTGCCGGAGGCTTGTCTTGTCAAGGCATGTCCATAAGGCTGACCGGTTACGGGCTCTGCCAGTATGGGAACACAAACCCCGGTTCTACCGGGGCACCCTTTTGACCATTCGACCTAGTGCATATTCGGATCCATAGTGACCATCCCAAACTAGGACAGGTTGCTTACCCGTTTATAGGTTGTTTGAAACCGCTGCGTGCGTAGTGAAACCCTAGCTCCTAACAAAATAGGACAGGGAAACCCAACCCTAACATAGGGGTGTTTTGGCTCTCACTTATCTGTTATGTGCTTGTTAGAGTGCGTCTCTACAGGGAATGCATGTATCAGTTTATGAATTTGGGCACCAGGCCTGCGGGCACCAATTCAGTATTTTGGGTATCAAGCCTACGGGCATCAGTGTGTGAAGAATCAGTATTACCTGAGGGTATCAGTTTACAGGCAGAGATTTGGGCAGAATTCAGTAGAGGGCACAGTCATCCTGTTATGCTCGTATCTGTTTTGGTGAAGTTAGGCTGAGATGCTGCATGTTTTCTCTTTTGCTAGGTAGTCCTGGAACCATAGCTTCAGAAGGCTCCGATATTGCCTTGGTACATTGGGCTAGTGCTGATAGACTTTGTTAGGTCAGAGATTCTGTTCAAGGGCAACCAGTGTTCTTTCGCTGAGGCAAGGCAAAGAAAGGCCAGTCAGGGCTCATTGGTTCATCTGATCCGACAGTCACCAGTCACATCATCAGCAGACCCGTGATGGCACAGGGTTCGGAAGAATTTGTAGCCGTGATAGCAGCATTAAATCAAGGAACTGCCATGCAGGCTGAGACCAGTATTGAAACGCAGAGCCCATCTGGGGCATCTGCCTTACATCCAGCTTTGGGACCCCAGCCGAACTTTGACCCACTTCCGCCAGTTGAAGATTTGCAGTGTCCGAATCCTCGAGAAAGGTTGACTCAAACCCGAGTTGTCAGACCCCTGGTGCAGCCTAATGAGAGGCTTTATCCCCTTGATGCTAATGACCTCGATCTGACCGCAGTGAAAATTGCAAACCTTGAAAAGCAATTCAAAAAGGCACAGGGCCTTAACTCCATTCCTGACATTGAGGATGGACACACTGAGTCTGCCGTCCGGCTCCCAGACAGATTCAAAATGCCACATATTGACCGTTTCGACGGGTCTGGGGATCCAATGGTACATATCTGACTTTTCTTGGATGTCCTAAAGCCGATGGGTCTGACTAAGCCACAGAAACTCTCTCTGTATGGAAGAACCCTGTCGGGTGTAGCAGCCACTTGGTATGCTAAGTTGGAGGATAAAGTGAAGCAAAACTGGGAAGAATTGGCTGAGGCCTTTGTCGATCAGTATTCCTATAATACCCAAGTTGAAATGACCGTCCAAGAGCTTGAAGCAACCCGCCAGAACCCCCAACAGAGCTCTTTTAGTGAGATTTGTTGCGAGGTGGAGCAGCAAGGCTGCACAAAATGACAGATCGCCGCCCTCTCTGAGCAAGTGCAGATGATGGTGCGAAACCTCGAACATGATATCTTGCAGAAATTGATAGTCGCTCCACTATTCACTTTCAAGAGTTTGCATGAACTGGGGGTTCAGGTCGAGAATGCGTTCAACAGCGGGATCATTCCCAGAACAAGTGAACCGACAAGGAGGGTGATTTCAAGGAGTACCAATGCCGGAAGTAGCACTATTCCCGAACCCACTGAAATCAATACAGTCGCCACAGCGAACCCTTTTGCCAATCCAAGCCTGCAAATAGCCAACCCAGCCCGAGCTCAGGGCAGAACTTTCACCCCTCTCCATATGAGCCTGACTAGCGCACTAAAACTCCTGATGGAAAAAGGGCATCTCAAACCCCTCGATCCTCAACCTCTTCCCAACCCACTCCCAGCCAGACATAACCCCTCCAAGTACTGTATGTACCATCAGCAGCGCGGTCATGGCACCGACCGTTGCTACCGCCTTCGTCATGAGGTCCAAAATCTCATCGACAACCGGACGATAGCTCCACCTTCAGGCCCCAATGACCAAACATTTCCCGCCTACCTCAATCTCATCTATACACTGCCATCCACCTATGACCCCAGCATATACATCACCCCGGCCCATCTATCCAAGCCTGAGGTGTTTATCCCAGAAAGCATGGACATATGCATGATGGGTGCATCTGAACCCCAATCATCCCAAATCCATGAACCCACTACTTCCGAGCTGATGAGGATGATTGAAGATCTTCAGAGAACAGTGGCGGATTTAGCCTTTGGAGTTTTGGCTCCATCATCAACCACATCGCCTACCAGGGAGTTCATGTCAAAAGGCTCCCCAAGTTTGGGACGGGCTGCATTGGGAGAAGGCAAATCCCTTGGCAAAGTGGAAGCGAGTGGAAAGAACAAGGTAGGGGCAGGCATGGATCCCCATGAGCATCTTCTGTTGGCTGTTGAGGCTTTGAAAGCCGAGGGACTGGACAAAGAGCAAGTCCTCACAGTTGTTGCAAAAGCTGTGGATGACACTTTCGCTACTCAAGTTGGGGGCAGTCTAAATCAAAGGGAAAACCGGGAGAAGGGCCGTTATACCAGAGGCAATCCTTTCAGCTCTAATCCCGTGCTTGGAAGAGATCAGCAAGCCAGGCCAGCACCTGCCAATCCCTTTGCTGGTGCGCCCAGTAAAAATTCACAAGCCTTGAAGTACCAACCCCGAGGTCAGAGGGTCTTCCATGCCCTCCACATGCCTTTATCCAAAGCTCTCCAAATCCTTGTTGGACAAGGCCATCTCAAACCCCTTGAGCCTCGGCCTCTCCCGAACCCTCTTCCGGCTACGCATAATGCTACCCAATACTGCGCATACCATCAGCAAATTGGCCATGCTACCAACAATTGCTTCCGTCTTCGCCATGAAGTACAGGATCTATTGGACAATGGGGTCATCCTCCCGCCGAACTCAGCAAAGTCTATCGGCACTGGATCAGTGAACTTGGGGGATAATGTTATGTGATCGGGGAATGAACCAGCTGTGGATGGCGCTCAGATTACTCCAGCTGTTGTGAATGGCATGCACTGTTTTGAGCAATGTACAAGTGCTGTTAATTTTGCATTCTGACTTGGGTATTGGGTCAGTTTTGTTGTTTTGTTTTGAGTCTGTCTTTTGTTTTGAGTCAGTCTCTTTTGTTTTGGGTCTGTCTTGTTGTACCGAGTCAGTCCTGTTGTATAGGAGTCGGGTGATTCTGGGGGTGTTACCTCGGGCGTCACCATTTTGTTTTGCGTTTGTCTTTTTGTTTTGTTTTGAGTCTGTTTCTGCCAGGGAGCCAGTTGTGCCAACAGATTTTGAATGAAACAGCAGTGATTTCCACGCTCTCGCATTTGCTTCTGCCGTGTGCTAGTTGTGCCAGGATTTGAATGAAATGGCAGTGCATTCCACCTGCTCTCTTGTGCCTTGAAGTCATTGTAATGACCTAAGTTTTTCAAAACTTTTTAAACACTGCGGTGAAAACAAAGAGGGAGGAATTCCTCGGGATTTGCAAAACTTTGATCAATTGAGAGAGAGAGAGGCGTTCTAAGCCCTTAATGAATGAAATCATGCTTGTCAGCGTGAGTACTGAGAAGGACCCTGGCTTGATCCAGACTGGTCCTACACTGTCTTCAGCGCGAGCGATTTGTCGCTTTCTTAAAAACTTTCAAAAAATATTTTGCGCGGTCCCGCAAAGACATGTGTGGAATCGCTCTTGAGATTGTGCAGCTTAGGATCACTCTCAGCCTCGAGACTCGACCCCCGTTTGCTTTCAAACCTTGAACTTGCATTCAGAATATGCAACGGTCGACCACAATGTAAGGCCTGTGTGGCCAGATTTGAAGCAGCCCTCGAACAAGAGGCACCAAAGTCAGATCCAGAAGGTCAGACCTCATTAGAAGAAGCTTGCAA
>JAXFYN010000294.1:0-367000 GCA_036172215.1 Camellia granthamiana | reverse complement strand
AAGGCCAGATCGCGGCGAAGGCGTTCGTTCTCAGCGATGATATTATCCAAACTCTGTTTGGTTTGTCTAGCTTGTTCTATGGTCGCATGCATTGTCTCCATCGTTGAAGTCGTTGGTGAGTTGGAGTTCGAGGCGCGTCGCTGCGCGATGGTTTCCTTTCTGAGCGTATTTGCCGGAGTGAAGTCGTCGCTCTGTGCGGTCTCGCCGGTGGCTATCGGAGGATCTTCAGTCACGTCTTTCATGGATATATTCGAGTATTCCCACAGACGGCGCCAATTGTGGGGAAGTGGTTTGGAAATACTCCTTAAATACTGGAAGACGCCAATGATCCTCAGCTAGTCACCTGAAAAGATACAAATACTCCGGACGGGGGTGCCGGAATTAGCACTCCGACGGACAAGTTAGTTCCTGTACTCAAGAAAGCTTGTTCACTAAGTTTTTAGAAGTGATTCTTACATACCTTTACCAATCTGAAGCTCTTGTATTTATATCCACTCTCTGGACCTCGGGGCCAGAGTCTACTTTTTTATTTATTATTCTTTCATTCGTCCTGATATGCCTTCACAAGTCTATTCGGCCTTAAGAACGTATTCGGCGTCCAAGTTGAGCAGAATGGAGCCGTTCAGTTCCCGGCTCCTCGGGTGTACCAGATTTCGTTCCTCTATTTATTCGGCTCCCACAGACTCGAACACCTATACGGATTCTCCTGCACAGTGGCATTTTTGTAAATATCGGCGTTTACTTACCATTTCTCACGCATTAGGGTTTGAAGACTCGAACACCTTTTTCGATTCTCCTGCACAGTGGCAGATATGTAAATACGGCGTTTGCTTACCATTTCTCACGCATTATGGTTCCAACACGCGAACACCTGTACGGATTCTCCTGCACAGTGGCAGATATGTAAATATGGCGTTCACTTACCATTTCTCACGCATTAGGGTTCGAACACTCGACCACCTATACGGATTCTCCTGCACAGTGGCAGATATGTAAATACGGCGTTTACTTACCATTTCTCACGCATTAGGGTTCGAAGACTCGAACACCTATACGGATTCTCCAGCACAGTGGCAAATATGTAAATAAAGCATTTACTTACCATTTCTCACGCATTAAGGTTCGAAAACTCGAACACCTATACGGATTCTCCTGCACAGTGGCAGATATGTAAATACGGCGTTTACTTACCATTTCTCATGCATTAGGATTCGAAGACTCGAACACCTATGCAGATTCTCCTGCACAGTGGCAGATATGTGAATATGGCGTTTACTTACCATTTCTCACGCATTAGGGTTCGAACACTCGAACACCTATACGGATTCTCCTACACAGTGGCAGATATGTAAATATGGCATTTACTTACCAGTTCTCACGCATTAGGGTTCGAAGACTCGAACACCTACGCGAATTCCCCTGCACAGTGGCAGATATGTGAATATGGCGTTTACTTACCATTTCTCATGCATTAGGGTTCGAACACTCGAACACCTATACGGATTCTTCTGCACAGTGGCAGATATGTAAATATGGCGTTTACTTACCATTTCTCACGCATTAGGGTTCGAAGACTCGAACACCTACGCGAATTCTCCTGCACAGTGGCAGATATGTGAAAACGGCGTTTACTTACCATTTCTCACGCATTAGGGTTCGAACACTCGAACACCTATACGGATTCTCCTGCACAGAGGCAGATATGTAAATACGGCGTTTACTTACTATTTCTCACGCATTAGGGTTCGAACAATCGAACACCTATACGGATTCCCCTGCACAGTGGCAGAATTGTAAATACGGCGTTTATTTACCATTTCCCAAGCATTAGGGTCCAAAGACTCGAACACCTATACCGATTCTCCTGCACAGTCGCAGATATATGTAAATACGGCGTTTAGTTACCATTTCTCGCGCATTGGGGTTCGAACACTCGAACACCTATACGGATTCTCCTGCACAGTGGCAGATATGTAAATACGGCGTTTACTTACCATTTCTCACGCATTAGGGTTCGAAGACTCGAACACCTATGCGGATTCTCCTGCACAGTGGCAGATATGTAAATACGGCGTTTACTTACCATTTCTCACGCATTAGGGCTCGAAGACTCGAGCACCTATACGGATTCTCCTGCACAGTGGCAGATATGTAAATACGGCGTTCACTTACCATTTCTCACGCATTAAGGTTCGAAGACTCGAACACCTATACGGATTCTCCTGCACAGTGGCAGATTTGTAAATATCGGCGTTTCCTTACCATTTCTCGCGCATTAGGGTTTGAAGACTCGAACACCTATACGGATTCTCCTGCACAGTGGCAGATATGTAAATACGGCGTTTGCTTACCATTTCTCTGGCATTATGGTTCCAACACGCGAACACCTATACGGATTCTCCTGCACAGTGGCAGATATGTAAATACGGCGTTCACTTACCATTTCTCGCGCATTAGGGTTCGAACACTCGAACACCTATACGGATTCTCCTGCACAGTGGCAGATATGTAAATACGTCGTTTACTTACCATTTCTCACGTATTAGGCTTCGAAGACTCGAACACCTATACGGATTCTCCTGCACAGTGGCAAATATGTAAATAAAGCGTTTACTTACCATTTCTCACGCATTAGGGTTCGAACACTCGAACACCTATACGGATTCTCCTGCACAGTGGCAGATATGTAAATACGGCGTTTACTTACCATTTCTCACGCATTAGGGTTCGAAGACTCGAAAACCTACGCGGGTTCTCCTACACAGAGACAGATATGTAAATACGGCGTTTACTTACCGTTTCCCACGCATTAGGGTTCGAACAATCGAACACCGATGCAGATTCTTCTGCACAGTGGCAGATTTGTAAATACGGTGTTTAGTTACCATTTCCCACGCATTAGGGTTCGAAAACTCGAACACCTATACGGATTCTCCTGCACAGTGGCAGATATGTAAATAGGGCGTTTACTTACCATTTCTCACGCATTAGGGTTCGAAGACTCGAACACCTATGTAGATTCTCCTGCACAATGGCAGATATGTGAATATGGTGTTTACTTACCATTTCTCACGCATTAGGGTTCGAACACTCGAACACCTATACGGATTCTCCTACACAGTGGCAGATATGTAAATATGGCGTTTACCTACCATTTCGCACGCATTAGGGTTCGAAGACTCGAACACCTACGCGGATTCTCCTGCACAGTGGCAGATATGTGAATACGGCGTTTTCTTACCATTTCTCACGCATTAGGGTTCGAACACTCGAACACCTATACGGATTCTCCTGCACAGTGGCAGATATGTAAATACGACGTTTACTTACTATTTCTCATGCATTAGGGTTCGAACAATCGAACACCTATACGGATTCCCCTGCACAGTACGGCGTTTATTTATCATTTCCCAAGCATTAGGGTCCGAAGACTCGAACACCTATACCGATTCTACTGCACAGTGGCAGATATATGTAAATATGGCGTTTAGTTACCATTTCTCACGCATTGGGGTTCGAACACTCGAACACCTATACGGATTCTCCTGCACAGTGGCAGATATGTAAATACGGCGTTTACTTACCATTTATCACGCATTAGGGTTCGAAGACTCGAACACCTATGCGGATTCTCCTGCACAGTGGCAGATATGTAAATACGGCGTTTACTTACCATTTCTCACGCATTAGGGCTCGAAGACTCGAGCACCTATACGGATTCTCCTGCACAGTGGCAGATATGTAAATACGGCGTTTACTTACCATTTCTCACGCATTAGGGTTCGAAGACTCGAACACCTATACGGATTCTCCTGCACAGTGGCAGATTTGTAAATATCGGCGTTTACTTACCATTTCTCGCGCATTAGGGTTTGAACACTCGAGCACCTATACGGATTCTCCTGCACAGTGGCAGATATGTAAATACGGCGTTTGCTTACCATTTCTCTGGCATTATGGTTCCAACACGCGAACACCTATGCGGATTCTCCTGCACAGTGGCAGATATGTAAATACGGCGTTCACTTACCATTTCTCGCGCATTAGGGTTCGAACACTCGAACACCTATACGGATTCTCCTGCCTAGTGGCACATATGTAAATACGGCGTTTACTTACCATTTCTCACGCATCAGGGTTCGAACACTCGAACACCTATACGGATTCTCCTGCACTGTGGCAGATATGTAAATACGGTGTTTACTTACCATTTCTCACACATTAGGTTTCGAACACTCGAACACCTGTACGGATTCTCCTGCACAGTGGCAGATATGTAAATACGGCGTTTGCTTACCATTTCTCACGCATTATGGTTCCAACACTCGAACACCTATACGGATTCTCCTGCATAGTGGCCGATATGTAAATACGGTGTAGACTTACCATTTCTCACGCATTAGGGTTCGAAGACTCGAACACTTATACGGATTCTCCTACAAAGCGGCTGATATGTAAGTACGGCGTTTACTTACCATTTCTCACGCATTAGGGTTCGAACACTCGAACACCTATACGGATTCTCCTGCACTGTGGCAGATATGTAAATACGGTGTTTACTTACCAGTTCTGACACATTAGGTTTCGAACACTCGAACACCTGTACGGATTCTCCTGCACAGCGGCAGATATGTAAATACGGCGTTCACTTACCATTTCTCGCGCATTAGGGTTCGAACACTCGAACACCTATACGGATTCTCCTGCACAGTGGCAGATATGTAGATACGGCGTTTACTTACCATTTCTCACGTATTAGGGTTCGAAGACTCGAACACCTATACGGATTCTCCTGCACAGTGGCAAATATGTAAATAAAGCGTTTACTTACCATTTCTCAAGCATTAGGGTTCGAACACTCGAACACCTATACGGATTCTCCTGCACAGTGGCAGATATGTAAATACGACGTTTACTTACTATTTCTCATGCATTAGGGTTCGAACAATCGAACACCTATACGGATTCCCCTGCACAGTACGGCGTTTATTTACCATTTCCCAAGCATTAGGGTCCGAAGACTCGAACACCTATACCGATTCTCCTGCACAGTGGCAGATATATGTAAATATGGCGTTTAGTTACCATTTCTCGCGCATTGGGGTTCGAACACTCGAACACCTATACGGATTCTCCTGCACAGTGGCAGATATGTAAATACGGCGTTTACTTACCATTTATCACGCATTAGGGTTCGAAGACTCGAACACCTATGCGGATTCTCCTGCACAGTGGCAGATATGTAAATACGGCGTTACTTACCATTTCTCACGCATTAGGGCTCGAAGACTCGAGCACCTATACGGATTCTCCTGCACAGTGGCAGATATGTAAATACGGCGTTTACTTACCATTTCTCACGCATTAGGGTTCGAAGACTCGAACACCTATACGGATTCTCCTGCACAGTGGCAGATTTGTAAATATCGGCGTTTACTTACCATTTCTCGCGCATTAGGGTTTGAACACTCGAACACCTATACGGATTCTCCTGCACAGTGGCAGATATGTAAATACGGCGTTTGCTTACCATTTCTCTGGCATTATGGTTCCAACACGCGAACACCTATGCGGATTCTCCTGCACAGTGGCAGATATGTAAATACGGCGTTCACTTACCATTTCTCGCGCATTAGGGTTCGAACACTCGAACACCTATACGGATTCTCCTGCCTAGTGGCACATATGTAAATACGGCGTTTACTTACCATTTCTCACGCATCAGGGTTCGAACACTCGAACACCTATACGGATTCTCCTGCACTGTGGCAGATATGTAAATACGGTGTTTACTTACCATTTCTCACACATTAGGTTTCGAACACTCGAACACCTGTACGGATTCTCCTGCACAGTGGCAGATATGTAAATACGGCGTTTGCTTACCATTTCTCACGCATTATGGTTCCAACACTCGAACACCTATACGGATTCTCCTGCATAGTGGCCGATATGTAAATACGGTGTTTACTTACCATTTCTCACGCATTAGGGTTCGAACACTCGAACACCTATACGGATTCTCCTGCACAGAGGCAGATATGTAAATACGGCGTTTACTTACTATTTCTCACGCATTAGGGTTCGAACAATCGAACACCTATACGGATTCCCCTGCACAGTGGCAGAATTGTAAATACGGCGTTTATTTACCATTTCCCAAGCATTAGGGTCCAAAGACTCGAACACCTATACCGATTCTCCTGCACAGTCGCAGATATATGTAAATACGGCGTTTAGTTACCATTTCTCGCGCATTGGGGTTCGAACACTCGAACACCTATACGGATTCTCCTGCACAGTGGCAGATATGTAAATACGACGTTTACTTACCATTTCTCACGCATTAGGGTTCGAAGACTCGAACACCTATGCGGATTCTCCTGCACAGTGGCAGATATGTAAATACGGCGTTTACTTACCATTTCTCACGCATTAGGGCTCGAAGACTCGAGCACCTATACGGATTCTCCTGCACAGTGGCAGATATGTAAATACGGCGTTCACTTACCATTTCTCACGCATTAAGGTTCGAAGACTCGAACACCTATACGGATTCTCCTGCACAGTGGCAGATTTGTAAATATCGGCGTTTCCTTACCATTTCTCGCGCATTAGGGTTTGAAGACTCGAACACCTATACGGATTCTCCTGCACAGTGGCAGATATGTAAATACGGCGTTTGCTTACCATTTCTCTGGCATTATGGTTCCAACACGCGAACACCTATACGGATTCTCCTGCACAGTGGCAGATATGTAAATACGGCGTTCACTTACCATTTCTCGCGCATTAGGGTTCGAACACTCGAACACCTATACGGATTCTCCTGCACAGTGGCAGATATGTAAATACGTCGTTTACTTACCATTTCTCACGTATTAGGCTTCGAAGACTCGAACACCTATACGGATTCTCCTGCACAGTGGCAAATATGTAAATAAAGCGTTTACTTACCATTTCTCACGCATTAGGGTTCGAACACTCGAACACCTATACGGATTCTCCTGCACAGTGGCAGATATGTAAATACGGCGTTTACTTACCATTTCTCACGCATTAGGGTTCGAAGACTCGAAAACCTACGCGGGTTCTCCTACACAGAGACAGATATGTAAATACGGCGTTTACTTACCGTTTCCCACGCATTAGGGTTCGAACAATCGAACACCGATGCAGATTCTTCTGCACAGTGGCAGATTTGTAAATACGGTGTTTAGTTACCATTTCCCACGCATTAGGGTTCGAAAACTCGAACACCTATACGGATTCTCCTGCACAGTGGCAGATATGTAAATAGGGCGTTTACTTACCATTTCTCACGCATTAGGGTTCGAAGACTCGAACACCTATGTAGATTCTCCTGCACAATGGCAGATATGTGAATATGGTGTTTACTTACCATTTCTCACGCATTAGGGTTCGAACACTCGAACACCTATACGGATTCTCCTACACAGTGGCAGATATGTAAATATGGCGTTTACCTACCATTTCGCACGCATTAGGGTTCGAAGACTCGAACACCTACGCGGATTCTCCTGCACAGTGGCAGATATGTGAATACGGCGTTTTCTTACCATTTCTCACGCATTAGGGTTCGAACACTCGAACACCTATACGGATTCTCCTGCACAGTGGCAGATATGTAAATACGACGTTTACTTACTATTTCTCATGCATTAGGGTTCGAACAATCGAACACCTATACGGATTCCCCTGCACAGTACGGCGTTTATTTATCATTTCCCAAGCATTAGGGTCCGAAGACTCGAACACCTATACCGATTCTACTGCACAGTGGCAGATATATGTAAATATGGCGTTTAGTTACCATTTCTCACGCATTGGGGTTCGAACACTCGAACACCTATACGGATTCTCCTGCACAGTGGCAGATATGTAAATACGGCGTTTACTTACCATTTATCACGCATTAGGGTTCGAAGACTCGAACACCTATGCGGATTCTCCTGCACAGTGGCAGATATGTAAATACGGCGTTTACTTACCATTTCTCACGCATTAGGGCTCGAAGACTCGAGCACCTATACGGATTCTCCTGCACAGTGGCAGATATGTAAATACGGCGTTTACTTACCATTTCTCACGCATTAGGGTTCGAAGACTCGAACACCTATACGGATTCTCCTGCACAGTGGCAGATTTGTAAATATCGGCGTTTACTTACCATTTCTCGCGCATTAGGGTTTGAACACTCGAGCACCTATACGGATTCTCCTGCACAGTGGCAGATATGTAAATACGGCGTTTGCTTACCATTTCTCTGGCATTATGGTTCCAACACGCGAACACCTATGCGGATTCTCCTGCACAGTGGCAGATATGTAAATACGGCGTTCACTTACCATTTCTCGCGCATTAGGGTTCGAACACTCGAACACCTATACGGATTCTCCTGCCTAGTGGCACATATGTAAATACGGCGTTTACTTACCATTTCTCACGCATCAGGGTTCGAACACTCGAACACCTATACGGATTCTCCTGCACTGTGGCAGATATGTAAATACGGTGTTTACTTACCATTTCTCACACATTAGGTTTCGAACACTCGAACACCTGTACGGATTCTCCTGCACAGTGGCAGATATGTAAATACGGCGTTTGCTTACCATTTCTCACGCATTATGGTTCCAACACTCGAACACCTATACGGATTCTCCTGCATAGTGGCCGATATGTAAATACGGTGTAGACTTACCATTTCTCACGCATTAGGGTTCGAAGACTCGAACACTTATACGGATTCTCCTACAAAGCGGCTGATATGTAAGTACGGCGTTTACTTACCATTTCTCACGCATTAGGGTTCGAACACTCGAACACCTATACGGATTCTCCTGCACTGTGGCAGATATGTAAATACGGTGTTTACTTACCAGTTCTGACACATTAGGTTTCGAACACTCGAACACCTGTACGGATTCTCCTGCACAGCGGCAGATATGTAAATACGGCGTTCACTTACCATTTCTCGCGCATTAGGGTTCGAACACTCGAACACCTATACGGATTCTCCTGCACAGTGGCAGATATGTAGATACGGCGTTTACTTACCATTTCTCACGTATTAGGGTTCGAAGACTCGAACACCTATACGGATTCTCCTGCACAGTGGCAAATATGTAAATAAAGCGTTTACTTACCATTTCTCAAGCATTAGGGTTCGAACACTCGAACACCTATACGGATTCTCCTGCACAGTGGCAGATATGTAAATACGACGTTTACTTACTATTTCTCATGCATTAGGGTTCGAACAATCGAACACCTATACGGATTCCCCTGCACAGTACGGCGTTTATTTACCATTTCCCAAGCATTAGGGTCCGAAGACTCGAACACCTATACCGATTCTCCTGCACAGTGGCAGATATATGTAAATATGGCGTTTAGTTACCATTTCTCGCGCATTGGGGTTCGAACACTCGAACACCTATACGGATTCTCCTGCACAGTGGCAGATATGTAAATACGGCGTTTACTTACCATTTATCACGCATTAGGGTTCGAAGACTCGAACACCTATGCGGATTCTCCTGCACAGTGGCAGATATGTAAATACGGCGTTACTTACCATTTCTCACGCATTAGGGCTCGAAGACTCGAGCACCTATACGGATTCTCCTGCACAGTGGCAGATATGTAAATACGGCGTTTACTTACCATTTCTCACGCATTAGGGTTCGAAGACTCGAACACCTATACGGATTCTCCTGCACAGTGGCAGATTTGTAAATATCGGCGTTTACTTACCATTTCTCGCGCATTAGGGTTTGAACACTCGAACACCTATACGGATTCTCCTGCACAGTGGCAGATATGTAAATACGGCGTTTGCTTACCATTTCTCTGGCATTATGGTTCCAACACGCGAACACCTATGCGGATTCTCCTGCACAGTGGCAGATATGTAAATACGGCGTTCACTTACCATTTCTCGCGCATTAGGGTTCGAACACTCGAACACCTATACGGATTCTCCTGCCTAGTGGCACATATGTAAATACGGCGTTTACTTACCATTTCTCACGCATCAGGGTTCGAACACTCGAACACCTATACGGATTCTCCTGCACTGTGGCAGATATGTAAATACGGTGTTTACTTACCATTTCTCACACATTAGGTTTCGAACACTCGAACACCTGTACGGATTCTCCTGCACAGTGGCAGATATGTAAATACGGCGTTTGCTTACCATTTCTCACGCATTATGGTTCCAACACTCGAACACCTATACGGATTCTCCTGCATAGTGGCCGATATGTAAATACGGTGTTTACTTACCATTTCTCACGCATTAGGGTTCGAAGACTCGAACACTTATACGGATTCTCCTACAAAGCGGCTGATATGTAAGTACGGCGTTTACTTACCATTTATCACGCATTAGGGTTCGAACACTCGAACACCTATACGGATTCTCCTGCACTGTGGCAGATATGTAAATACGGTGTTTACTTACCAGTTCTGACACATTAGGTTTCGAACACTCGAACACCTGTACGGATTCTCCTGCACAGCGGCAGATATGTAAATACGGCGTTCACTTACCATTTCTCGCGCATTAGGGTTCGAACACTCGAACACCTATACGGATTCTCCTGCACAGTGGCAGATATGTAGATACGGCGTTTACTTACCATTTCTCACGTATTAGGGTTCGAAGACTCGAACACCTATACGGATTCTCCTGCACAGTGGCAAATATGTAAATAAAGCGTTTACTTACCATTTCTCAAGCATTAGGGTTCGAACACTCGAACACCTATACGGATTCTCCTGCACAGTGGCAGATATGTAAATACGACGTTTACTTACTATTTCTCATGCATTAGGGTTCGAACAATCGAACACCTATACGGATTCCCCTGCACAGTACGGCGTTTATTTACCATTTCCCAAGCATTAGGGTCCGAAGACTCGAACACCTATACCGATTCTCCTGCACAGTGGCAGATATATGTAAATATGGCGTTTAGTTACCTTTTCTCGCGCATTGGGGTTCGAACACTCGAACACCTATACGGATTCTCCTGCACAGTGGCAGATATGTAAATACGGCGTTTACTTACCATTTATCACGCATTAGGGTTCGAAGACTCGAACACCTATGCGGATTCTCCTGCACAGTGGCAGATATGTAAATACGGCGTTTACTTACCATTTCTCACGCATTAGGGCTCGAAGACTCGAGCACCTATACGGATTCTCCTGCACAGTGGCAGATATGTAAATACGGCGTTTACTTACCATTTCTCACGCATTAGGGTTCGAAGACTCGAACACCTATACGGATTCTCCTGCACAGTGGCAGATTTGTAAATATCGGCGTTTACTTACCATTTCTCGCGCATTAGGGTTTGAACACTCGAACACCTATACGGATTCTCCTGCACAGTGGCAGATATGTAAATACGGCGTTTGCTTACCATTTCTCTGGCATTATGGTTCCAACACGCGAACACCTATGCGGATTCTCCTGCACAGTGGCAGATATGTAAATACGGCGTTCACTTACCATTTCTCGCGCATTAGGGTTCGAACACTCGAACACCTATACGGATTCTCCTGCCTAGTGGCACATATGTAAATACGGCGTTTACTTACCATTTCTCACGCATCAGGGTTCGAACACTCGAACACCTATACGGATTCTCCTGCACTGTGGCAGATATGTAAATACGGTGTTTACTTACCATTTCTCACACATTAGGTTTCGAACACTCGAACACCTGTACGGATTCTCCTGCACAGTGGCAGATATGTAAATACGGCGTTTGCTTACCATTTCTCACGCATTATGGTTCCAACACTCGAACACCTATACGGATTCTCCTGCATAGTGGCCGATATGTAAATACGGTGTTTACTTACCATTTCTCACGCATTAGGGTTCGAAGACTCGAACACTTATACGGATTCTCCTACAAAGCGGCTGATATGTAAGTACGGCGTTTACTTACCATTTCTCACGCATTAGGGTTCGAACACTCGAACACCTATACGGATTCTCCTGCACTGTGGCAGATATGTAAATACGGCGTTTACTTACCAGTTCTGACACATTAGGTTTCGAACACTCGAACACCTGTACGGATTCTCCTGCACAGCGGCAGATATGTAAATACGGCGTTCACTTACCATTTCTCGCGCATTAGGGTTCGAACACTCGAACACCTATACGGATTCTCCTGCACAGTGGCAGATATGTAGATACGGCGTTTACTTACCATTTCTCACGTATTAGGGTTCGAAGACTCGAACACCTATACGGATTCTCCTGCACAGTGGCAAATATGTAAATAAAGCGTTTACTTACCATTTCTCGCACATTAGGGTTTGAACACTCGAACACCTATACGGATTCTCCTGCACAGTGGCAGATATGTAAATACGGCGTTTGCTTACCATTTCTCTGGCATTATGGTTCCAACACGCGAACACCTATGCGGATTCTCCTGCACAGTGGCAGATATGTAAATACGGCGTTCACTTACCATTTCTCGCGCATTAGGGTTCGAACACTCGAACACCTATACGGATTCTCCTGCCTAGTGGCACATATGTAAATACGGCGTTTACTTACCATTTCTCACGCATCAGGGTTCGAACACTCGAACACCTATACGGATTCTCCTGCACTGTGGCAGATATGTAAATACGGTGTTTACTTACCATTTCTCACACATTAGGTTTCGAACACTCGAACACCTGTACGGATTCTCCTGCACAGTGGCAGATATGTAAATACGGCGTTTGCTTACCATTTCTCACGCATTATGGTTCCAACACTCGAACACCTATACGGATTCTCCTGCATAGTGGCCGATATGTAAATACGGTGTTTACTTACCATTTCTCACGCATTAGGGTTCGAAGACTCGAACACTTATACGGATTCTCCTACAAAGCGGCTGATATGTAAGTACGGCGTTTACTTACCATTTCTCACGCATTAGGGTTCGAACACTCGAACACCTATACGGATTCTCCTGCACTGTGGCAGATATGTAAATACGGCGTTTACTTACCAGTTCTGACACATTAGGTTTCGAACACTCGAACACCTGTACGGATTCTCCTGCACAGCGGCAGATATGTAAATACGGCGTTCACTTACCATTTCTCGCGCATTAGGGTTCGAACACTCGAACACCTATACGGATTCTCCTGCACAGTGGCAGATATGTAGATACGGCGTTTACTTACCATTTCTCACGTATTAGGGTTCGAAGACTCGAACACCTATACGGATTCTCCTGCACAGTGGCAAATATGTAAATAAAGCGTTTACTTACCATTTCTCAAGCATTAGGGTTCGAACACTCGAACACCTATACGGATTCTCCTGCACAGTGGCAGATATGTAAATACGACGTTTACTTACTATTTCTCATGCATTAGGGTTCGAACAATCGAACACCTATACGGATTCCCCTACACAGTACGGCGTTTATTTACCATTTCCCAAGCATTAGGGTCCGAAGACTCGAACACCTATACCGATTCTCCTGCACAGTGGCAGATATATGTAAATATGGCGTTTAGTTACCATTTCTCGCGCATTGGGGTTCGAACACTCGAACACCTATACGGATTCTCCTGCACAGTGGCAGATATGTAAATACGGCGTTTACTTACCATTTATCACGCATTAGGGTTCGAAGACTCGAACACCTATGCGGATTCTCCTGCACAGTGGCAGATATGTAAATACGGCGTTTACTTACCATTTCTCACGCATTAGGGCTCGAAGACTCGAGCACCTATACGGATTCTCCTGCACAGTGGCAGATATGTAAATACGGCGTTTACTTACCATTTCTCACGCATTAGGGTTCGAAGACTCGAACACCTATACGGATTCTGCTGCACAGTGGCAGATTTGTAAATATCGGCGTTTACTTACCATTTCTCGCGCATTAGGGTTTGAACACTCGAACACCTATACGGATTCTCCTGCACAGTGGCAGATATGTAAATACGGCGTTTGCTTACCATTTCTCTGGCATTATGGTTCCAACACGCGAACACCTATGCGGATTCTCCTGCACAGTGGCAGATATGTAAGTACGGCGTTCACTTACCATTTCTCGCGCATTAGGGTTCGAACACTCGAACACCTATACGGATTCTCCTGCCTAGTGGCACATATGTAAATACGGCGTTTACTTACCATTTCTCACGCATCAGGGTTTGAACACTCGAACACCTATACGGATTCTCCTGCACTGTGGCCGATATGTAAATACGGTGTTTACTTACCATTTCTCACACATTAGGTTTCGAACACTCGAACACCTGTACGGATTCTCCTGCACAGTGGCAGATATGTAAATACGGCGTTTGCTTACCATTTCTCACGCATTATGGTTCCAACACTCGAACACCTATACGGATTCTCCTGCATAGTGGCCGATATGTAAATACGGTGTAGACTTACCATTTCTCACGCATTAGGGTTCGAAGACTCGAACACTTATACGGATTCTCCTACAAAGCGGCTGATATGTAAGTACGGCGTTTACTTACCATTTCTCACGCATTAGGGTTCGAACACTCGAACACCTATACGGATTCTCCTGCACTGTGGCAGATATGTAAATACGGTGTTTACTTACCAGTTCTGACACATTAGGTTTCGAACACTCGAACACCTGTACGGATTCTCCTGCACAGCGGCAGATATGTAAATACGGCGTTCACTTACCATTTCTCGCGCATTAGGGTTCGAACACTCGAACACCTATACGGATTCTCCTGCACAGTGGCAGATATGTAGATACGGCGTTTACTTACCATTTCTCACGTATTAGGGTTCGAAGACTCGAACACCTATACGGATTCTCCTGCACAGTGGCAAATATGTAAATAAAGCGTTTACTTACCATTTCTCAAGCATTAGGGTTCGAACACTCGAACACCTATACGGATTCTCCTGCACAGTGGCAGATATGTAAATACGACGTTTACTTACTATTTCTCATGCATTAGGGTTCGAACAATCGAACACCTATACGGATTCTCCTGCACAGTGGCAGATATCTAAATATCACGTTTACTTACCATTTCTCACGCATTAGGGTTCGAAGACTCGAACACCTACGCGGATTCTCCTGCACAGTGGCAGATATGTGAATACGGCATTTTCTTACCATTTCTCACGCATTAGGGTTCGAACACTCGAACACCTATACGGATTCTCCTGCACTGTGGCAGATATGTAAATACGGCGTTTACTTACCAGTTCTGACACATTAGGTTTCGAACACTCGAACACCTGTACGGATTCTCCTGCACAGCGGCAGATATGTAAATACGGCGTTCACTTACCATTTCTCGCGCATTAGGGTTCGAACACTCGAACACCTATACGGATTCTCCTGCACAGTGGCAGATATGTAGATACGGCGTTTACTTACCATTTCTCACGTATTAGGGTTCGAAGACTCGAACACCTATACGGATTCTCCTGCACAGTGGCAAATATGTAAATAAAGCGTTTACTTACCATTTCTCAAGCATTAGGGTTCGAACACTCGAACACCTATACGGATTCTCCTGCACAGTGGCAGATATGTAAATACGACGTTTACTTACTATTTCTCATGCATTAGGGTTCGAACAATCGAACACCTATACGGATTCCCCTACACAGTACGGCGTTTATTTACCATTTCCCAAGCATTAGGGTCCGAAGACTCGAACACCTATACCGATTCTCCTGCACAGTGGCAGATATATGTAAATATGGCGTTTAGTTACCATTTCTCGCGCATTGGGGTTCGAACACTCGAACACCTATACGGATTCTCCTGCACAGTGGCAGATATGTAAATACGGCGTTTACTTACCATTTATCACGCATTAGGGTTCGAAGACTCGAACACCTATGCGGATTCTCCTGCACAGTGGCAGATATGTAAATACGGCGTTTACTTACCATTTCTCACGCATTAGGGCTCGAAGACTCGAGCACCTATACGGATTCTCCTGCACAGTGGCAGATATGTAAATACGGCGTTTACTTACCATTTCTCACGCATTAGGGTTCGAAGACTCGAACACCTATACGGATTCTGCTGCACAGTGGCAGATTTGTAAATATCGGCGTTTACTTACCATTTCTCGCGCATTAGGGTTTGAACACTCGAACACCTATACGGATTCTCCTGCACAGTGGCAGATATGTAAATACGGCGTTTGCTTACCATTTCTCTGGCATTATGGTTCCAACACGCGAACACCTATGCGGATTCTCCTGCACAGTGGCAGATATGTAAGTACGGCGTTCACTTACCATTTCTCGCGCATTAGGGTTCGAACACTCGAACACCTATACGGATTCTCCTGCCTAGTGGCACATATGTAAATACGGCGTTTACTTACCATTTCTCACGCATCAGGGTTTGAACACTCGAACACCTATACGGATTCTCCTGCACTGTGGCCGATATGTAAATACGGTGTTTACTTACCATTTCTCACACATTAGGTTTCGAACACTCGAACACCTGTACGGATTCTCCTGCACAGTGGCAGATATGTAAATACGGCGTTTGCTTACCATTTCTCACGCATTATGGTTCCAACACTCGAACACCTATACGGATTCTCCTGCATAGTGGCCGATATGTAAATACGGTGTAGACTTACCATTTCTCACGCATTAGGGTTCGAAGACTCGAACACTTATACGGATTCTCCTACAAAGCGGCTGATATGTAAGTACGGCGTTTACTTACCATTTCTCACGCATTAGGGTTCGAACACTCGAACACCTATACGGATTCTCCTGCACTGTGGCAGATATGTAAATACGGTGTTTACTTACCAGTTCTGACACATTAGGTTTCGAACACTCGAACACCTGTACGGATTCTCCTGCACAGCGGCAGATATGTAAATACGGCGTTCACTTACCATTTCTCGCGCATTAGGGTTCGAACACTCGAACACCTATACGGATTCTCCTGCACAGTGGCAGATATGTAGATACGGCGTTTACTTACCATTTCTCACGTATTAGGGTTCGAAGACTCGAACACCTATACGGATTCTCCTGCACAGTGGCAAATATGTAAATAAAGCGTTTACTTACCATTTCTCAAGCATTAGGGTTCGAACACTCGAACACCTATACGGATTCTCCTGCACAGTGGCAGATATGTAAATACGACGTTTACTTACTATTTCTCATGCATTAGGGTTCGAACAATCGAACACCTATACGGATTCTCCTGCACAGTGGCAGATATCTAAATATCACGTTTACTTACCATTTCTCACGCATTAGGGTTCGAAGACTCGAACACCTACGCGGATTCTCCTGCACAGTGGCAGATATGTGAATACGGCATTTTCTTACCATTTCTCACGCATTAGGGTTCGAACACTCGAACACCTATACGGATTCTCCTGCACAGTGGCAGATATGTAAATACGACGTTTACTTACTATTTCTCATGCATTAGGGTTCGAACAATCGAACACCTATACGGATTCCCCTGCACAGTACGGCGTTTATATACCATTTCCCAAGCATTAGGGTCCGAAGACTCGAACACCTATACCGATTCTCCTGCACAGTGGCAGATATATGTAAATATGGCGTTTAGTTACCATTTCTCGCGCATTGGGGTTCGAACACTCGAACACCTATACGGATTCTCCTGCACAGTGGCAGATATCTAAATATCACGTTTACTTACCATTTCTCACGCATTAGGGTTCGAAGACTCGAACACCTACGCGGATTCTCCTGCACAGTGGCAGATATGTGAATACGGCATTTTCTTACCATTTCTCACGCATTAGGGTTCGAACACTCGAACACCTATACGGATTCTCCTGCACAGTGGCAGATATGTAAATACGACGTTTACTTACTATTTCTCATGCATTAGGGTTCGAACAATCGAACACCTATACGGATTCCCCTGCACAGTACGGCGTTTATTTACCATTTCCCAAGCATTAGGGTCCGAAGACTCGAACACCTATACCGATTCTCCTGCACAGTGGCAGATATATGTAAATATGGCGTTTAGTTACCATTTCTCGCGCATTGGGGTTCGAACACTCGAACACCTATACGGATTCTCCTGCACAGTGGCAGATATGTAAATACGGCGTTTACTTACCATTTATCACGCATTAGGGTTCGAAGACTCGAACACCTATGCGGATTCTCCTGCACAGTGGCAGATATGTAAATACGGCGTTTACTTACCATTTCTCACGCATTAGGGCTCGAAGACTCGAGCACCTATACGGATTCTCCTGCACAGTGGCAGATATGTAAATACGGCGTTTACTTACCATTTCTCACGCATTAGGGTTCGAAGACTCGAACACCTATACGGATTCTCCTGCACAGTGGCAGATTTGTAAATATCGGCGTTTACTTACCATTTCTCGCGCATTAGGGTTTGAACACTCGAACACCTATACGGATTCTCCTGCACAGTGGCAGATATGTAAATACGGCGTTTGCTTACCATTTCTCTGGCATTATGGTTCCAACACGCGAACACCTATGCGGATTCTCCTGCACAGTGGCAGATATGTAAATACGGCGTTCACTTACCATTTCTCGCGCATTAGGGTTCGAACACTCGAACACCTATACGGATTCTCCTGCCTAGTGGCACATATGTAAATACGGCGTTTACTTACCATTTCTCACGCATCAGGGTTCGAACACTCGAACACCTATACGGATTCTCCTGCACTGTGGCAGATATGTAAATACGATGTTTACTTACCATTTCTCACACATTAGGTTTCGAACACTCGAACACCTGTACGGATTCTCCTGCACAGTGGCAGATATGTAAATACGGCGTTTGCTTACCATTTCTCACGCATTATGGTTCCAACACTCGAACACCTATACGGATTCTCCTGCATAGTGGCCGATATGTAAATACGGTGTTTACTTACCATTTCTCACGCATTAGGGTTCGAAGACTCGAACACTTCTACGGATTCTCCTACAAAGCGGCTGATATGTAAGTACGGCGTTTACTTACCATTTCTCACGCATTAGGGTTCGAACGCTCGAACACCTATACGGATTCTCCTGCACTGTGGCAGATATGTAAATACGGTGTTTACTTACCAGTTCTGACACATTAGGTTTCGAACACTCGAACACCCGTACGGATTCTCCTGCACAGTGGCAGATATGTAAATACGGCGTTCACTTACCATTTCTCGCGCATTAGGGTTCGAACACTCGAACACCTATACGGATTCTCCTGCACAGTGGCAGATATGTAGATACGGCGTTTACTTACCATTTCTCACGTATTAGGGTTCGAAGACTCGAACACCTATACGGATTCTCCTGCACAGTGGCAAATATGTAAATAAAGCGTTTACTTACCATTTCTCACGCATTAGGGTTCGAACACTCGAACACCTATACGGATTCTCCTGCACAGTGGCAGATATGTAAATACGGCATTTACTTACCATTTCTCACGCATTAGGGTTCGAAGACTCGAAAACCTACGCGGGTTCTCCTACACAGAGACAGATATGTAAATACGGCGTTTACTTACCATTTCCCACGCATTAGGGTTCGAACACTCGAACACCGATGCAGATTCTCCTGCACAGTGGCAGATATGTAAATACGGTGTTTAGTTACCATTTCCCACGCATTAGGGTTCGAAAACTGGAACACCTATATGGATTCTCCTGCACAGTGGCAGATATGTAAATATGGCATTTACTTACCAGTTCTCACGCATTAGGGTTCGAAGACTCGAACACCTACGCGAATTCCCCTGCACAGTGGCAGATATGTGAATATGGCGTTTACTTACCATTTCTCACGCATTAGGGTTCGAACACTCGAACACCTATACGGATTCTTCTGCACAGTGGCAGATATGTAAATATGGCGTTTACTTACCATTTCTCACGCATTAGGGTTCGAAGACTCGAACACCTACGCGGATTCTCCTGCACAGTGGCAGATATGTGAAAACGGCGTTTACTTACCATTTCTCACGCATTAGGGTTCGAACACTCGAACACCTATACGGATTCTCCTGCACAGAGGCAGATATGTAAATACGGCGTTTACTTACTATTTCTCACGCATTAGGGTTCGAACAATCGAACACCTATACGGATTCCCCTGCACAGTGGCAGAATTCTAAATACGGCGTTTATTTACCATTTCCCAAGCATTAGGGTCCAAAGACTCGAACACCTATACCGATTCTCCTGCACAGTCGCAGATATATGTAAATACGGCGTTTAGTTACCATTTCTCGCGCATTGGGGTTCGAACACTCGAACACCTATACGGATTCTCCTGCGCAGTGGCAGATATGTAAATACGGCGTTTACTTACCATTTCTCACGCATTAGGGTTCGAAGACTCGAACACCTGTGCGGTTTCTCCTGCACAGTGGCAGATATGTAAATACGGCGTTTACTTACCATTTCTCACGCATTAGGGCTCGAAGACTCGAGCACCTATACGGATTCTCCTGCACAGTGGCAGATATGTAAATACGGCGTTGACTTACCATTTCTCACGCATTAAGGTTCGAAGACTCGAACACCTATGCGGATTCTCCTGCACAGTGGCAGATTTGTAAATATCGGCGTTTCCTTACCATTTCTCGCGCATTAGGGTTTGAAGACTCGAACACCTATACGGATTCTCCTGCACAGTGGCAGATATGTAAAAAGGGCTTTCTTACCATTTCTCTGGCATTATGGTTCCAACACGCGAACACCTATACGGATTCTCCTGCACAGTGGCAGATATGTAAATACGGCGTTCACTTACCATTTCTCGCGCATTAGGGTTCGAACACTCGAACACCTATACGGATTCTCCTGCACAGTGGCAGATATGTAAATACGGCGTTTGCTTACCATTTCTCACGTCTTAGGGTTCGAAGACTCGAACACCTATACGGATTCTCCTGCACAGTGGCAAATATGTAAATAAAGCGTTTACTTACCATTTCTCACGCATTAGGGTTCGAACACTCGAACACCTATACGGATTCTCCTGCACAGTGGCAGATATGTAAATACGGCGTTTACTTACCATTTCTCACGCATTAGGGTTCGAAGACTCGAAAACCTACGCGGGTTCTCCTACACAGAGACAGATATGTAAATACGGCGTTTACTTACCATTTCCCACGCATTAGGGTTCGAACAATCGAACACCGATGCAGATTCTTCTGCACAGTGGCAGATTTGTAAATACGGTGTTTAGTTACCATTTCCCACGCATTAGGGTTCGAAAACTCGAACACCTATACGGATTCTCCTGCACAGTGGCAGATGTGTAAATAGGGCGTTTACTTACCATTTCTCACGCATTAGGGTTCGAAGACTCGAACACCTATGCAGATTCTCCTGCACAGTGGCAGATATGTGAATATGGTGTTTACTTACCATTTCTCACGCATTAGGGTTCGAACACTCGAACACCTATACGGATTCTCCTACACAGTGGCAGATATGTAAATATGGCGTTTACTTACCATTTCGCACGCATTAGGGTTCGAAGACTCGAACACCTACGCGGATTCCCCTGCACAGTGGCAGATATGTGAATACGGCGTTTACTTACCATTTCTCACGCATTAGGGTTCGAACACTCGAACACCTATACGGATTCTCCTGCACAGTGGCAGATATCTAAATATGACGTTTACTTACCATTTCTCACGCATTAGGGTTCGAAGTCTCGAACACCTACGCGGATTCTCCTGCACAGTGGCAGGTATGTGAATACGGCGTTTTCCTACCATTTCTCACGCATTAGGGTTCGAACACTCGAACACCTATACGGATTCTCCTGCACAGTGGCAGATATGTAAATACGACGTTTACTTACTATTTCTCATGCATTAGGGTTCGAACAATCGAACACCTATACAGATTCCCCTGCACAGTGGCAGAATTGTAAATACGGCGTTTATTTACCATTTCCCAAGCATTAGGGTCCGAAGGCTCGAACACCTATACCGATTCTCCTGCACAGTGGCAGATATATGTAAATACGGCGTTTAGTTACAATTTCTCGCGCATTGGGGTTCGAACACTCGAACACCTATACGGATTCTCCTGCACAGTGGCAGATATGTAAATACGGCGTTTACTTACCATTTCTCACGCATTAGGGTTCAAAGACTCGAACACCTATGCGGATTCTCCTACACAGTGGCAGATATCTAAATAGGGCGTTTACTTACCATTTCTCACGCATTAGGGCTCGAAGACTCTAGCACCTATACGGATTCTCCTGCACAGTGGCAGATATGTAAATACGGTGTTTACTTACCATTTCTCACGCATTAGGGTTCGAAGACTCGAACACCTATACGGATTCTCCTGCACAGTGGCAGATTTGTAAATATCGGCGTTTACTTACCATTTCTCGCGCATTAGGGTTTGAAGACTCGAACACCTATACGGATTCTCCTGCACAGTGGCAGATATGTAAATACGTCGTTTGCTTACCATTTCTCTGGCATTATGGTTCCAACACGCGAACACCTATGCGGATTCTCCCGCACAGTGGCAGATATGTAAATACGGCGTTCACTTACCATTTCTCGCGCATTAGGGTTCGAACACTCGAACACCTATACGGATTCTCCTGCATAGTGGCACATATGTAAATACGGCGTTTACTTACCATTTCTCACGCATCAGGGTTCGAACACTCGAACACCTATACGGATTCTCCTGCACTGTGGCAGATATGTAAATACGGTGTTTACTTACCATTTCTCACACATTAGGTTTCGAACACTCGAACACCTGTACGGATTCTCCTGCACAGTGGCAGATATGTAAATACGGCGTTTGCTTACCATTTCTCACGCATTATGGTTCCAACACTCGAACACCTATACGGATTCTCCTGCATAGTGGCAGATCTGTAAATACAGTGTTTACTTACCATTTCTCACACATTAGGGTTCGAAGACTCGAACACTTATACGGATTCTCCTACAAAGCGGCTGATATGTAAGTACGGCGTTTACTTACCATTTCTCACGCATTAGGGTTCGAACACTCGAACACCTATATGGATTCTCCTGCACTGTGGCAGATATGTAAATACGGTGTTTACTTACCAGTTCTGACACATTAGGTTTCGAACACTCGAACACCTGTACGGATTCTCCTGCACAGTGGCAGATATGTAAATACGGCGTTCACTTACCATTTCTCGCGCATTAGGGTTCGAACACTCGAACACCTATACGGATTCTCCTACACAGTGGCAGATGTGTAGATACGGCGTTTACTTACCATTTCTCACGTATTAGGGTTCGAAGACTCGAACCCCTATACGGATTCTCCTGCACAGTGGCAAATATGTAAATAAAGCGTTTACTTACCATTTCTCACGCATTAGGGTTCGAACACTCGAACACCTATACGGATTCTCCTGCACAGTGGCAGATATGTAAATACGGCGTTTACTTACCATTTCTCACGCATTAGGGTTCGAAGACTCGAAAACCTACGCGGGTTCTCCTACACAGAGACAGATATGTAAATACGGCGTTTACTTACCATTTCCCACGCATTAGGGTTCGAACACTCGAACACCGATGCAGATTCTCCTGCACAGTGGCAGATATGTAAATACGGTGTTTAGTTACCATTTCCCACGCATTAGGGTTCGAAAACTGGAACGCCTATATGGATTCTCCTGCACAGTGGCAGATATGTAAATAGGGCGTTTACTTACCATTTCTCACACATTAGGTTTCGAACACTCGAACACCTGTACGGATTCTCCTGCACAGTGGCAGATATGTAAATACGGCGTTTGCTTACCATTTCTCACGCATTATGGTTCCAACACTCGAACACCTATACGGATTCTCCTGCACAGTGGCAGATATGTAAGTACGGCGTTTACTTACCATTTCTCACGTATTAGGGTTCGAAGACTCGAACACCTATACGGATTCTCCTGCACAGTGGCAAATATGTAAATAAAGCGTTTACTTACCATTTCTCACGCATTAGGGTTCGATCACTCGAACACTTATACGGATTCTCCTGCACGGTGGCAGATATGTAAATACGGCGTTTGCTTACCATTTCTCTGGCATTATGGTTCCAACACGCGAACACCTATACGGATTCTCCTGCACAATGGCAGATATATAAATACGGCGTTCACTTACCATTTCTAGCGCATTAGGGTTCGAACACTCGAACACCTATACAGATTCTCCTGCATAGTGGCACATATGTAAATACGGCGTTTACTTACCATTTCTCACGCATCAGGGTTCGAACACTCGAACACCTATACGGATTCTCCTGCACTGTGGCAGATATGTAAATACGGTGTTTACTTACCATTTCTCACACATTAGGTTTCGAACACTCGAACACCTGTATGGATTCTCCTGCACAGGGGCAGATATGTAAATACGGCGTTTGCTTACCATTTCTCACGCATTATGGTTCCAACAATCGAACACCTATACGGATTCTCCTGCACAGTGGCAGATATGTAAATACGGCGTTTACTTACCATTTCTCACGCATTAGGGTTCGAAGACTCGAGCACTTATATGGATTCTCCTACAAAGCGGCTGATATGTAAGTATGGCGTTTACTTACCATTTCTCATGCATTAGGGTTCGAACACTCGAAGACCTATACGGATTCTCCTGCACTGTGGCAGATATGTAAATACGGTGTTTACTTACCAGTTCTGACACATTAGGTTTCGAACACTCGAACACCTGTTCGGATTCTCCTGCACAGAGGCAGATATGTAAATACGGCGTTCACTTACCATTTCTCGCGCATTAGGGTTCGAACACTCGAACACCTATACGGATTCTCCTACACAGTGGCAGATGTGTAGATACGGCGTTTACTTACCATTTCTCACGTATTAGGGTTCGAAGACTCGAACCCCTATACGGATTCTCCTGCACAGTGGCAAATATGTAAATAAAGCGTTTACTTACCATTTCTCACGCATTAGGGTTCGAACACTCGAACACCTATACGGATTCTCCTGCACAGTGGCAGATATGTAAATACGGCGTTTACTTACCATTTCTCACGCATTAGGGTTCGAAGACTCGAAAACCTACGCGGGTTCTCCTACACAGAGACAGAAATGTAAATACGGCGTTTACTTACCATTTCCCACGCATTAGGGTTCGAACACTCGAACACCGATGCAGATTCTCCTGCACAGTGGCAGATATGTAAATACGGTGTTTAGTTACCATTTCCCACGCATTAGGGTTCGAAAACTGGAACACCTATATGGATTCTCCTGCACAGTGGCAGATATGTAAATAGGGCGTTTACTTACCATTTCTCACACATTAGGTTTCGAACACTCGAACACCTGTACGGATTCTCCTGCACAGTGGCAGATATGTAAATACGGCGTTTGCTTACCATTTCTCACGCATTATGGTTCCAACACTCGAACACCTATACGGATTCTCCTGCACAGTGGCAGATATGTAAGTACGGCGTTTACTTACCATTTCTCACGTATTAGGGTTCGAAGACTCGAACACCTATACGGATTCTCCTGCACAGTGGCAAATATGTAAATAAAGCGTTTACTTACCATTTCTCACGCATTAGGGTTCGAACACTCGAACACTTATACGGATTCTCCTGCACGGTGGCAGATATGTAAATACGGCGTTTGCTTACCATTTCTCTGGCATTATGGTTCCAACACGCGAACACCTATACGGATTCTCCTGCACAATGGCAGAAATGTAAATACGGCTTTCACTTACCATTTCTAGCGCATTAGGGTTCGAACACTCGAACACCTATACGGATTCTCCTGCATAGTGGCACATATGTAAATACGGCGTTTACTTACCATTTCTCACGCATCAGGGTTCGAACACTCGAACACCTATACGGATTCTCCTGCACTGTGGCAGATATGTAAATACGGTGTTTACTTACCATTTCTCACACATTAGGTTTCGAACACTCGAACACCTGTATGGATTCTCCTGCACAGGGGCAGATATGTAAATACGGCGTTTGCTTACCATTTCTCACGCATTATGGTTCCAACAATCGAACACCTATACGGATTCTCCTGCACAGTGGCAGATATGTAAATACGGCGTTTACTTACCATTTCTCACGCATTAGGGTTCGAAGACTCGAACACTTATATGGATTCTCCTACAAAGCGGCTGATATGTAAGTATGGCGTTTACTTACCATTTCTCATGCATTAGGGTTCGAACACTCGAACACCTATACGGATTCTCCTGCACTGTGGCAGATATGTAAATACGGTGTTTACTTACCAGTTCTGACAAATTAGGTTTCGAACACTCGAACACCTGTTCGGATTCTCCTGCACAGAGGCAGATATGTAAATACGGCGTTCACTTACCATTTCTCGCGCATTAGGGTTCGAACACTCGAACACCTATACGGATTCTCCTACACAGTGGCAGATGTGTAGATACGGCGTTTACTTACCATTTCTCACGTATTAGGGTTCGAAGACTCGAACCCCTATACGGATTCTCCTGCACAGTGGCAAATATGTAAATAAAGCGTTTACTTACCATTTCTCACGCATTAGGGTTCGAACACTCGAACACCTATACGGATTCTCCTGCACAGTGGCAGATATGTAAATACGGCGTTTACTTACCATTTCTCACGCATTAGGGTTCGAAGACTCGAAAACCTACGCGAGTTCTCCTACACAGAGACAGATATGTAAATACGGCGTTTACTTACCATTTCCCACGCATTAGGGTTCGAACACTCGAACACCGATGCAGATTCTCCTGCACAGTGGCAGATATGTAAATACGGTGTTTAGTTACCATTTCCCACGCATTAGGGTTCGAAAACTGGAACACCTATATGGATTCTCCTGCACAGTGGCAGATATGTAAATAGGGCGTTTACTTACCATTTCTCACACATTAGGTTTCGAACACTCGAACACCTGTACGGATTCTCCTGCACAGTGGCAGATATGTAAATACGGCGTTTGCTTACCATTTCTCACGCATTATGGTTCCAACACTCGAACACCTATACAGATTCTCCTGCACAGTGGCAGATATGTAAGTACGGCGTTTACTTACCATTTCTCACGTATTAGGGTTCGAAGACTCGAACACCTATACGGATTCTCCTGCACAGTGGCAAATATCTAAATAAAGCGTTTACTTACCATTTCTCACGCATTAGGGTTCGAACACTCGAACACTTGTACGGATTCTCCTGCACGGTGGCAGATATGTAAATACGGCGTTTGCTTACCATTTCTCTGGCATTATGGTTCCAACACGCGAACACCTATACGGATTCTCCTGCACAATGGCAGATATGTAAATACGGCGTTCACTTACCATTTCTAGCGCATTAGGGTTCGAACACTCGAACACCTATACGGATTCTCCTGCATAGTGGCACATATGTAAATACGGCGTTTACTTACCATTTCTCACGCATCAGGGTTCGAACACTCGAACACCTATACGGATTCTCCTGCACTGTGGCAGATATGTAAATACGGTGTTTACTTACCATTTCTCACACATTAGGTTTCGAACACTCGAACACCTGTATGGATTCTCCTGCACAGGGGCAGATATGTAAATACGGCGTTTGCTTACCATTTCTCACGCATTATGGTTCCAACAATCGAACACCTATACGGATTCTCCTGCACAGTGGCAGATATGTAAATACGGCGTTTACTTACCATTTCTCACGCATTAGGGTTCGAAAACTCGAACACCTATATGGATTCTCCTGCACAGTGGCAGATATGTAAATAGGGCGTTTACTTACCATTTCTCACGCATTAGGGTTCGAAGACTCGAACACCTATGCAGATTCTCCTGCACAGTGGCAGATATGTGAATATGGTGTTTACTTACCATTTCTCACGCATTAGGGTTCGAACACTCGAACACCTATACGGATTCTCCTACAAAGCGGCTGATATGTAAGTATGGCGTTTACTTACCATTTCTCATGCATTAGGGTTCGAACACTCGAACACCTATACGGATTCTCCTGCACTGTGGCAGATATGTAAATACGGTGTTTACTTACCAGTTCTAACACATTAGGTTTCGAACACTCGAACACCTGTTCGGATTCTCCTGCACAGAGGCAGATATGTAAATACGGCGTTCACTTACCATTTCTCGCGCATTAGGGTTCGAACACTCGAACACCTATACGGATTATCCTGCACAGTGGCAGATATGTAAATACGGCGTTTACTTACCATTTCTCACGTATTAGGGTTCGAAGACTCGAACACCTATACGGATTCTCCTGCACAGTGGCAAATATGTAAATAAAGCGTTTACTTACCATTTCTCACGCATTAGGGTTCGAACACTCGAACACCTATACGGATTCTCCTGCACAGTGGCAGATATGTAAATACGGCGTTTACTTACCATTTCTCACGCATTAGGGTTCGAAGACTTGAAAACCTACGCGGGTTCTCCTACACAGAGACAGATATGTAAATACGGCGTTTACTTACCATTTCCCACGCATTAGGGTTCGAACACTCGAACACCGATGCAGATTCTCCTGCACAGTAGCAGATATGTAAATACGGTGTTTAGTTACCATTTCCCACGCATTAGGGTTCGAAAACTCGAACACCTATATGGATTCTCCTGCACAGTGGCAGATATGTAAATAGGGCGTTTACTTACCATTTCTCACGCATTAGGGTTCGAAGACTCGAACACCTATGCAGATTCTCCTGCACAGTGGCAGATATGTGAATATGGTGTTTACTTACCATTTCTCACGCATTAGGGTTCGAACACTCGAACACCTATACGGATTCTCCTACACAGTGGCAGATATGTAAATATGGTGTTTACTTACCATTTCTCACGCATTAGGGTTCGAAGACTCGAACACCTACGTGGATTCCCCTGCACAGTGGCAGATATGTGAATACGGCGTTTACTTACCATTTGTCACGCATTAGGGTTCGAACACTCGAACACCTATACGGATTCTCCTACACAGTGGCAGATATGTAAATATGGCATTTACTTACCATTTCTCACGCATTAGGGTTCGAAGACACGAACACCTACGCGGATTCTCCTGCACAGTGGCAGATATGTGAATACGTCGTTTTCTTACCATTTCTCACGCATTAGGGTTCGAACACTCGAACACCTATACGGATTCTCCTGCACAGTGGCAGATATGTAAATACGGCGTTTACTTACCATTTCTCACGCATTAGGGTCCGAAGACTCGAACACCTATACCGATTCTCCTGCACAGTGGCAGATATATGTAAATACGGCGTTTAGTTACCATTTCTCGCGCATTGGGGTTCGAACACTCGAACACCTATACGGATTCTCCTGCACAGTGGCAGATATGTAAATACGGCGTTTACTTACCATTTCTCACGCATTAGGGTTCGAAGACTCGAACACCTATGCGGATTCTCCTGCACAGTGGCAGATATGTAAATACGGCGTTTACTTACCATTTCTCACGCATTAGGGCTCGAAGAGTCGAGCACCTATACGGATTCTCCTGCACAGTGGCAGATATGTAAATACGGCGTTTACTTACCATTTCTCACGCATTAGGGTTCGAAGACTCGAACACCTATACTGATTCTCCTGCACAGTGGCAGATTTGTAAATATCGGCGTTTACTTACCATTTCTCGCGGATTAGGGTTTGAAGACTCGAACACCTATACGGATTCTCCTGCACAGTGGCAGATATGTAAATACGGCGTTTGCTTACCATTTCTCTGGCATTATGGTTCCAACACGCGAACACCTATGCGGATTCTCCTGCACAACGGCAGATATGTAAATACGGCGTTCACTTACCATTTCTCGCGCATTAGGGTTCGAACACGCGAACACCTATACGGATTCTCCTGCATAGTGGCACATATGTAAATACGGCGTTTACTTTCCATTTCTCACGCATCAGGGTTCGAACACTCGAACACCTATACGGATTCTCCTGCACTGTGGCAGATATGTAAATACGGTGTTTACTTACCATTTCTCACACATTAGGTTTCGAACACTCGAACACCTGTATGGATTCTCCTGCACAGGGGCAGATATGTAAATACGGCGTTTGCTTACCATTTCTCACGCATTATGGTTCCAACAATCGAACACCTATACGGATTCTCCTGCACAGTGGCAGATATGTAAATACGGCGTTTACTTACCATTTCTCACGCATTAGGGTTCGAAGACTCGAACACTTATATGGATTCTCCTACAAAGCGGCTGATATGTAAGTACGGCGTTTACTTACCATTTCTCACGCATTAGGGTTCGAACACTGGAACACCTATACGGATTCTCCTGCACTGTGGCAGATATGTAAATACGGTGTTTACTTGCCAGTTCTCACACACTAGGTTTCGAACACTCGAACACCTGTGCGGATTCTCCTGCACCGTGGCAGATATGTAAATAAGGCGTTTGCTTACCATTTCTCACGCATTATGGTTCCAACACTCGAACACCTATACGGATTCTCCTGCACACTCGCAGATATGTAAATACGGCGTTTACTTACCATTTCTCACGCATTAGGGTTCGAAGACTCGAACACTTATACGGATTCTCCTACAAAGCGGCAGATATGTAAGTGCGGCATTTACTTACCATTTCCCACGCATTAGGGTTCGAACACTCGAACACCTATACGGATTCTCCTGCACAGTGGCAGATATGTAAATACGGCATTTACTTACCATTTCTCACGCATTAGGGTTCGAAGACCCGAAAACCCACACGGGTTCTCCTACACAGAGACAGATATGTAAATACGGCGTTTACTTACCATTTCCCACGCATTAGGGTTCGAAAACTCGAACACCTATACGGATTCTCCTGCACAGTGGCAGATATGTAAATAGGGCGTTTACTTACCATTTCTCACGCATTAGGGTTCGAAGACTCGAACACCTATGCAGATTCTCCTGCATAGTGGCAGATATGTGAATATGGCGTTTACTTACCATTTCTCACGCATTAGGGTTCGAACACTCGAACACACCTATACGGATTCTCCTACACAGTGGCAGATATGTAAATATGGCGTTTACTTACCATTTCTCACGCATTAGGGTTCGAAGACTCGAACACCTACGCGGATTCCCCTGCACAGTGGCAGATATGTCAATACGGCGTTTACTTACCATTTCTCACGCATTAGGGTTCGAACACTCGAACACCTATACGGATTCTCCTGCACAGTGGCAGATATGTAAATACGGCGTTTACTTACTATTTCTCACGCATTAGGGTTTGAACACTCGAACACCTATACGAATTCCCCTACACAGTGGCAGAATTGTAAATGCGGCGTTTATTTACCATTTCCCAAGCATTAGGGTCCGAAGACTCGAACACCTATACGGATTCTCCTGCACAGCGGCAGATATATGTAAATACGGCGTTTAGTTACCATTTCTCGCGCATTGGGGTTCGAACACTCGAACACCTATACGGATTCTCCTGCACAGTGGCAGATATGTAAATACGGCGTTTACTTAGCATTTCTCACGCATTAGGGTTCGAAGACTCGAACACCTATGCGGATTCTCCTGCACAGTGGCAGATATGTAAATACGGCGTTTACTTACCATTTCTCATGCATTAGGGCTCGAAGACTCGAGCACATATACGGATTCTCCTACACAGTGGCAGATATTTAAATACGGCGTTTACTTACCATGTCTCACGCATTAGGGTTCGAAGACTCGAACACCTATACGGATTATCCTGCACAGTGGCAGATTTGTAAATATCGGCGTTTACTTACCATTTCTCGCGCATTAGGGTTTGAAGACTCGAATACCTATACGGATTCTCCTGCACAGTGGCAGATATGTAAATACGGCGTTTGCTTACCATTTCTCTGGCATTATGGTTCCAACACGCGAACACCTATACGGATTCTCCTGCACAGTGGCAGATATGTAAATACGGCGTTCACTTACCATTTCTCGCGCATTAGGGTTCGAACACTCGAACACCTATACGGATTCTCCTGCACAGTGGCACATATGTAAATACAGCGTTTACTGACCATTTCTCGCGCATCAGGGTTCGAACACACGAACACCTATACGGATTCTCCTGCACTGTGGCAGATATGTAAATACGGTGTTTACTTACCATTTCTCACACATTAGGTTTCGAACACTCGAACACCTGTACGGATTCTCCTGCACAGTGGCAGATATGTAAATACGGCGTTTGCTTACCATTTCTCACGCATTATGGTTCCAACACGCGAACACCTATACGGATTCTCCTGCACAGTGGCAGATTTGTAAATATCGGCGTTTACTTACCATTTCTCGCGCATTAGGGTTTGAAGACTCGAATACCTATACGGATTCTCCTGCACAGTGGCAGATATGTAAACATGGCGTTTGCTTACCATTTCTCTGGCATTATGGTTCCAACACGCGAACACCTATATGGATTCTCGTGCACAGTGGCAGATATGTAAATACGGCGTTCACTTACCATTTCTCGCGCATTAGGGTTCGAACACTCGAACACCTATACGCATTTGGGTTTGAAGACTCGAACACTTATACGGATTCTCCTACAAAGCGGCTGATATGTAAGTACAGCGTTTACTTACCATTTCTCACGCATTAGGGTTCGAACACTCGAACACCTATACCGATTCTCCTGCACTGTGGCAGATATGTAAATACGGTGTTTACTTGCTAGTTCTCACACATTAGGTTTCGAACACTCGAACACCTGTACGGATTCTCCTGCACAGTGGCAGATATGTAAATACGGCGTTTGCTTACCATTCCTCACGCATTATGGTTCCAACACTCGAACACCTATACGGATTCTCCTGCACAGTGGCAGATATGTAAATACAGCGTTTACTTACTATTTCCCACGCATTAGGGTTCGAACACTCGAACACCGTTGCGGATTCTCCTGCACAGTGGCAGATACGTAAATACGGTGTTTACTTACCATTTCCCACGCATTAGGGTTCAAAAACTAGAACACCTATACGGATTCTCCTGGACAGTGGCAGATATGTAAATAGGGCGTTTACTTACCATTTCTCACGCATTAGGGTTCGAAGACTCGAACACCTATGCAGATTCTCCTGCACAGTGGCAGATATGTAAATATGGCGTTTACTTACCATTTCTCACGCATTAGGGTTCGAACACTCGAACACCTATACGGATTCTTCTACACAGTGGCAGATATGCAAATATGGCGTTTACTTACCATTTCTCACGCATTAGGGTTTGAAGACTAGAACACCTACGCGGATTCACCTGCACAGTGGCAGATATGTGAATACGGCGTTTACTTACCATTTCTCACGCATTAGGGTTCGAAGACTCGAACACCTATACGGATTATCCTGCACAGTGGCAGATTTGTAAATATCGGCGTTTACTTACCATTTCTCGCGTATTAGGGTTTGAAGACTCGAATACCTATACGGATTCTCCTGCACAGTGGCAGATATGTAAATACGGCGTTCACTTACCATTTCTCGTGCATTAGGGTTCGAACACTCGAACACCTATACGGATTCTCCTGCACAGTGGCACATATGTAAATACAACGTTTACTTACCATTTCTCACGCATCAGGGTTCGAACACTCGAACTCCTATACGGATTCTCCTGCACTGTGGCAGATATGTAAATACGGTGTTTACTTAACATTTCTCACACATTAGGTTTCGAACACTCGAACACCTGTACGGATTCTCCTGCACAGTGGCAGATATGTAAATACGGCGTTTGCTTACCATTTCTCACGCATTATGGTTCCAACACTCGAACACCTATACGGATTCTCCTGCACAGTGGCAGATATGTAAATACGGCGTTTACTTAACATTTCTCACGCATTAGGGTTCGAAGACTCGAACACTTATACGGATTCTCCTACAAAGCGGCTGATATGTAAGTACGGCGTTTACTTACCATTTCTCACGCATTAGGGTTCGAACACTCGAACACCTATACGGATTCTCCTGCACTGTGGCAGATATGTAAATACGTTGTTTACTTCCCAGTTCTCACACATTAGGTTTCGAACACTCGAACACCTGTACGGATTCTCCTGCACAGTGGCAGATATGTAAATACGGCGTTTGCTTACCATTTCTCACGCATTATGGTGCCAACACTCGAACACCTATACGGATTCTCCTACACAGTGGCAGATATGTAAATACGGCGTTACTTACCATTTCTCACGCATTAGGGTTCGAAGACTCGAACACTTATACGGATTCTCCTACAAAGCGGCAGATATGTAAGTACGGCATTTACTTACCATTTCTCACGCATTAGGGTTGGAACACTCGAACACCTCTACGGATTCTCCTACACAGTGGCGGCTATGTAAATACGGCGTTTACTTACCATTTCACACGCATTAGGGTTCGAAGACTCGAAAACCTACGCGGGTTCTCCTACACAGAGACAGATATGTAAATACGGCGTTTACTTACCATTTCCCACGCATTAGGGTTCGAACACTCGAACACCGTTGCGGATTCTCCTGCACAGTGGCAGATACGTAAATACGGTGTTTACTTACCATTTCCCACGCATTAGGGTTCGAAAACTCGAACACCTATACGGATTCTCCTGCACAGTGGCAGATATGTAAATAGGGCGTTTACTTACCATTTCTCACGCATTAGGGTTCGAACACTGGAACACCTATACGGATTCTTCTACACAGTGGCAGATATGTAAATATGGCGTTTACTTACCATTTCTCAAGCATTAGGGTTTGAAAACTAGAACACCTACGCGGATTCCCCTGCACGATGGCAGATAAGTGAATACGGCGTTTACTTACCATTTCCCACGCATTAGGGTTTGAACACTCGAACACCTATATGGATTCTCCTGCACAGTGGCAGATATGTAAATATGGCGGTAACTTACCATTTCCCACGCATTAGGGTTTGAAGACTCGAATACCTATACGGATTCTCCTGCACAGTGGCAGATATGTAAATACGGCGTTTGCTTACCATTTCTCTGGCATTATGGTTCCAACACGCGAACACCTATACGGATTCTCCTGCACAGTGGCAGATATGTAAATATGGCGTTCACTTACCATTTCTCGCGCATTAGGGTTCGAACACTCGAACACCTATACGGATTCTCCTGCACAGTGGCACATATGTAAATACAGCGTTTACTGACCATTTCTCGCGCATCAGGGTTCGAACACACGAACACCTATACGGATTCTCCTGCACTGTGGCAGATATGTAAATACGGTGTTTACTTACCATTTCTCACACATTAGGTTTCGAACACTCGAACACCTGTACGGATTCTCCTGCACAGTGGCAGATATGTAAATACGGCGTTTGCTTACCATTTCTCACGCATTATGGTTCCAACACGCGAACACCTATACGGATTCTCCTACACAGTGGCAGATATGTAAATACGGCGTTTACTTACCATTTCTCACGCATTAGGGTTCGAAGACTCGAACCCTTATACGGATTCTCCTACAATGCGGCTGATATGTAAGTACGGCGTTTACTTACCATTTCTCACGCATTAGGGTTCGAACACTCGAACACCTATACGGATTCTCCTGCACTGTGGCAGATATGTAAATACGGTGTTTACTTGCCAGTTCTCACACATTAGGTTTCGAACACTCGAACACCTGTACGGATTCTCCTGCACAGTGGCAAATATGTAAATACGGCGTTTACTTACCATTTCTCACGCATTAGGGTTCGAAGACTCGAACACCTATACGGATATCCTGCACAGTGGCAGATATGTAAATACGGCGTTTACTTACCATTTCTCACGCATTAGGGTTCGATGACTCGAACACTTATACAGATTCTCCTATAGAGCGGCAGATATGTAAGTACGGCGTTTACTTACCATTTCTCACGCATTAGGGTTCGAACACTCGAACACCTATACGGATTCTCTTGCACTGTGGCAGATATGTAAATACGGTGTTTACTTACCATTTCTCACACATTAGGTTTCGAACACTCGAACACCTATACGGATTCTCCTGCACAGTGGCACATATGTAAATACAGCGTTTACTGACCATTTCTCGCGCATCAGGGTTCGAACACACGAACACCTATACGGATTCTCCTGCACTGTGGCAGATATGTAAATACGGTGTTTACTTACCATTTCTCACACATTAGGTTTCGAACACTCGAACACCTGTACGGATTCTCCTGCACAGTGGCAGATATGTAAATACGGCGTTTGCTTACCATTTCTCACGCATTATGGTTCCAACACTCGAACACCTATACGGATTCTCCTACACAGTGGCAGATATGTAAATACGGCGTTTACTTACCATTTCTCACGCATTAGGGTTCGAAGACTCGAACCCTTATACGGATTCTCCTACAAAGCGGCTGATATGTAAGTACGGCGTTTACTTACCATTTCTCACGCATTAGGGTTCGAACACTCGAACACCTATACGGATTCTCCTGCACTGTGGCAGATATGTAAATACGGTGTTTACTTGCCAGTTCTCACACATTAGGTTTCGAACACTCGAACACCTGTACGGATTCTCCTGCACAGTGGCAGATATGTAAATACGGCGTTTACTTACCATTTCTCACGCATTAGGGTTCGATGACTCGAACACTTATACAGATTCTACTATAGAGCGGCAGATATGTAAGTACGGCGTTTACTTACCATTTCTCACGCATTAGGGTTCGAACACTCGAACACCTATACGGATTCTCCTGCACTGTGGCAGATATGTAAATACGGTGTTTACTTACCATTTCTCACACATTAGGTTTCGAACACTCGAACACCTATACGGATTCTCCTGCACAGTGGCACATATGTAAATACAGCGTTTACTGACCATTTCTCGCGCATCAGGGTTCGAACACACGAACACCTATACGGATTCTCCTGCACTGTGGCAGATATGTAAATACGGTGTTTACTTACCATTTCTCACACATTAGGTTTCGAACACTCGAACACCTGTACGGATTCTCCTGCACAGTGGCAGATATGTAAATACGGCGTTTGCTTACCATTTCTCACGCATTATGGTTCCGACACTCGAACACCTATACGGATTCTCCTACACAGTGGCAGATATGTAAATACGGCGTTTACTTACCATTTCTCACGCATTAGGGTTCGAAGACTCGAACCCTTATACGGATTCTCCTACAAAGCGGCTGATATGTAAGTACGGCGTTTACTTACCATTTCTCACGCATTAGGGTTCGAACACTCGAACACCTATACGGATTCTCCTGCACTGTGGCAGATATGTAAATACGGTGTTTACTTGCCAGTTCTCACACATTAGGTTTCGAACACTCGAACACCTGTACGGATTCTCCTGCACAGTGGCAGATATGTAAATACGGCGTTTGTTTACCATTTCTCACGCATTATGGTTCCAACACTCGAACACCTATACGGATTCTCCTGCACAGTGTCAGATATGTAAATACGGCGTTTACTTACCATTTCTCACGCATTAGGGTTCGAAGACTCGAACACTTATACGGATTCTCCTACAAAGCGGCAGATATGTAAGTACGGCATTTACTTACCATTTCTCACGCATTAGGGTTCGAACACTCGAACACCTATACGGATTCTCCTGCACAGTGGCAGATATGTAAATACGGTGTTTACTTACCATTTCTCACGCATTGGGGTTCGAGACTCGAAAACCTATGCGGGTTCTCCTACACAGAGACAGATATGTAAATACGGCGTTTACTTCCCATTTCTCACGCATTAGGGTTCGAACACTCGAACACCGATGCGGATTCTCCTGCATAGTGGCAGATACGTAAATACGGCGTTTACTTACCATTTCTCACGCATTAGGGTTCGAACACTCGAACACCTATACGAATTCTCCTGCACAGTGGCAGATATGTAAATATGGCGTTTACTTACCATTTCTCACGCATTAGGGTTCGAAGACTCGAACACCTATGCAGATTATCCTGCACAGTGGCAGATATGTGAATATGGCGTTTACTTACCATTTCTCACGCATTAGGGTTCGAACACTCGAACACCTATACGGATTCTCCTGCACAGTGGCAGATATGTAAATATGGCGTTCACTTACCATTTCTCACGCATTAGGGTTCGAAGATTCGAACACATATGCGGATTCTCCTGCACAGTGGCAGATATGTGAATATAGCGTTTACTTACCATTTCGCACGCATTAGGGTTCGAACACTCGAACACTAATACGGATTCTCCTGCACAGTGGCAGATATGTAAATATGGCGTTTACTTACCATTTCTCACGCATTAGGGTTCGAAGACTCGAACACCTACGCGGATTCTCCTGCACAGTGGCAGATATGTGAATACGGCGTTTACTTACCATTTCCCAAGCATTAGGGTCCGAAGACTCGAACACCTATACGGATTCTCCTGCACAGTGGCAGATATGTAAATACGGCGTTTACTTACCATTTCCCAAGCATTGGGGTCCGAAGACTCGAACACCTATACGGATTCTCCTGCACAGTGGCAGATATATGTAAATACGGCATTTAGTTACCATTTCTCGCGCATTGGGGTTTGAACACTCGAACACCTATACGGATTCTCCTGCACAGTGGCAAATATGTGAATACGGCGTTTACTTACCATTTCTCATGCATTAGGGTTCGAAGACTCGAACACCTATGCGGATTCTCCTGCACAGTGGCAGATATGTAAATACGGCGTTTATTTACCATTTCTCACGCATTAGGGCTCGAAGACTCGAGCACCTATACGGATTCTCCTGCACAGTGGCAGATACGTAAATACGCCGTTTACTTACCATTTCTCACGCATTAAGGTTCGAAGACTCGAACACCAATACGGATTCTCCTGCACAGTGGCAGATTTGTAAATATCGGCGTTTACTTACCATTTCTCACGCATTAGGGTTCGAACACTCGAACACCTATATGGATTCTCCTGCACAGCGGCAGATATGTAAATACGGCGTTTGCTTACCATTTCTCACGCATTAAGGTTCGAAGACTCGAACACCTATACGGATTCTCCTGCACAGTGGCAGATTTGTAAATATCGGCGTTTACTTACCATTTCTCACACATTAGGTTTCGAACACTAGAACACCTGTACGGATTCTCCTGCACAGTGGCAGATACGTAAATACGGCGTTTACTTACCATTTCTCACGCATTAGGGTTTGAAGACTCGAACACCTATACGGATTCTCCTGCACAGTGGCAGATATGTAAATACGGCGGTTGCTTACCATTTCTGACGCATTATGGTTCCAACACGCGAACACCTATACGGATTCTCTTGCACAGTGGCAGATTTGAAAGTACGGCTTTCACTTACCATTTCTCACGCATTAGGGTTCGAACACTCGAACACCTATACGGATTCTCCTGCACAGTGCAGATATACAAATACGGCGTTTACTTACCATTTCTCACGCATTAGGGTTCGAAGACTCGAACACCTATACGGATTCTCCTGCACAGTGGCAAATATGTGAATACGGCGTTTACTTACCATTTCTCACGCATTAGGGTTCGAAGACTCGAACACCTATGCGGATTCTCCTGCACAGTGGCAGATATGTGAATACGGCGTTTACTTACCATTTCTCACGCATTAGGGTTCGAACAATCGAACACCTATACAGATTCTCCTGCACCATGGCAGATATGTAAATACGGCGTTTACTTACCATTTCTCACGCATTAGGGTTCGAACACAAGAACACCGATGCGGATTCTCCTGCACAGTGGCAGATATGTAAATACAGCGTTTACTTACCATTTCTCACGCATTAGGGTTCGAACACTCGAACACCGATGCGGATTCCCCTGCACAGTGGCAGATATGTAAATACGGTGTTTACTTACCATTTCTCACGCATTAGGGTTCGGACACTCGAACACCTATGCAGATTCTCCTGCACAGTGGCAGATATGTGAATACGGCGTTTACTTACCATTTCTCACGCATTAGGGTTCAAAGAATCGAACACCTTTTTGGATTACCCTGTACAGTGGCAGATATGTAAATACGGCGTTTGCTTACCATTTCACACGCATTATGGTTCCAACACGCGAACACCTGTACGGATTCTCCTGCACAGTGGCAGATATGTAAATACGGCGTTCACTTACCATTTCTCTCGCATTAGGGTTCGAACACTTGAACACCTATACGGATTCTCCTGCACAGTGGCAGATATGTAAATACGGCGTTTACTTACCATTTCTCACGCATTAGGGTTCGATGACTCGAACACTTATACAGACTCTCCTATAGAGCGGCAGATATGTAAGTACGGCGTTTACTTACCATTTCTCACGCATTAGGGTTCGAACACTCGAACACCTATACGGATTCTCCTGCACTGTGGCAGATATGTAAATACGGTGTTTACTTACCATTTCTCACACATTAGGTTTCGAACACTCGAACACCTATACGGATTCTCCTGCACAGTGGCACATATGTAAATACAGCGTTTACTGACCATTTCTCGCGCATCAGGGTTCGAACACACGAACACCTATACGGATTCTCCTGCACTGTGGCAGATATGTAAATACGGTGTTTACTTACCATTTCTCACACATTAGGTTTCGAACACTCGAACACCTGTACGGATTCTCCTGCACAGTGGCAGATATGTAAATACGGCGTTTGCTTACCATTTCTCACGCATGATGGTTCCAACACTCGAACACCTATACGGATTCTCCTACACAGTGGCAGATATGTAAATACGGCGTTTACTTACCATTTCTCACGCATTAGGGTTCGAAGACTCGAACCCTTATACGGATTCTCCTACAAAGCGGCTGATATGTAAGTACGGCGTTTACTTACCATTTCTCACGCATTAGGGTTCGAACACTCGAACACCTATACGGATTCTCCTGCACTGTGGCAGATATGTAAATACGGTGTTTACTTGCCAGTTCTCACACATTAGGTTTCGAACACTCGAACACCTGTACGGATTCTCCTGCACAGTGGCAGATATGTAAATACGGCGTTTGTTTACCATTTCTCACGCATTATGGTTCCAACACTCGAACACCTATACGGATTCTCCTACACAGTGTCAGATATGTAAATACGGCGTTTACTTACCATTTCTCACGCATTAGGGTTCGAAGACTCGAACACTTATACGGATTCTCCTACAAAGCGGCAGATATGTAAGTACGGCATTTACTTACCATTTCTCACGCATTAGGGTTCGAACACTCGAACACCTATACGGATTCTCCTGCACAGTGGCAGATATGTAAATACGGTGTTTACTTACCATTTCTCACGCATTGGGGTTCGGGACTCGAAAACCTATGCGGGTTCTCCTACACAGAGACAGATATGTAAATACGGCGTTTACTTCCCATTTCTCACGCATTAGGGTTCGAACACTCGAACACCGATGCGGATTCTCCTGCATAGTGGCAGATACGTAAATACGGGCGTTTACTTACCATTTCTCACGCATTAGGGTTCGAACACTCGAACACCTATACGAATTCTCCTACACAGTGGCAGATATGTAAATATGGCGTTTACTTACCATTTCTCACGCATTAGGGTTCGAAGACTCGAACACCTATGCAGATTATCCTGCACAAGTGGCAGATAGTGAATATGGCGTTTACTTACCATTTCTCACGCATTAGGGTTCGAACACTCGAACACCTATACGGATTCTCCTGCACAGTGGCAGATATGTAAATATGGCGTTCACTTACCATTTCTCACGCATTAGGGTTCGAAGACTCGAACACATATGCGGATTCTCCTGCACAGTGGCAGATATGTGAATATAGCGTTTACTTACCATTTCGCACGCATTAGGGTTCGAACACTCGAACACTAATACGGATTCTCCTGCACAGTGGCAGATATGTAAATATGGCGTTTACTTACCATTTCTCACGCATTAGGGTTCGAAGACTCGAACACCAACGCGGATTCTCCTGCACAGTGGCAGATATGTGAATACGGCGTTTACTTACCATTTCCCAAGCATTAGGGTCCGAAGACTCGAACACCTATACGGATTCTCCTGCACAGTGGCAGATATGTAAATACGGCGTTTACTTACCATTTCCCAAGCATTGGGGTCCGAAGACTCGAACACCTATACGGATTCTCCTGCACAGTGGCAGATATATGTAAATACGGCATTTAGTTACCATTTCTCGCGCATTGGGATTTGAACACTCGAACACCTATACGGATTCTCCTGCACAGTGGCAAATATGTGAATACGGCGTTTACTTACCATTTCTCACGCATTAGGGTTCGAAGACTCGAACACCTATATGGATTCTCCTGCACAGCGGCAGATATGTAAATACGGCGTTTGCTTACCATTTCTCACGCATTTTGGTTCCAACACTCGAACGCCTATACGGATTCTCCTGCACAGTGGCAGATATGTAAATACGGCGTTTACTTACCATTTCTCACGCATTAGGGTTCGATGACTCGAACACTTATACAGATTCTCCTATAGAGCGGCAGATATGTAAGTACGGCGTTTACTTACCATTTCTCACACATTAGGGTTCGAACACTCGAACACCTATACGGATTCTCCTGCACTGTGGCAGATATGTAAATACGGTGTTTACTTACCATTTCTCACACATTAGGTTTCGAACACTCGAACACCTGTACGGATTCTCCTGCACAGTGGCAGATACGTAAATACGGCATTTACTTACCATTTCTCACGCATTAGGGTTTGAAGACTCGAACACCTATACGGATTCTCCTGCACAGTGGCAGATATGTAAATACGGCGGTTGCCTACCATTTCTGACGCATTATGGTTCCAACACGCGAACACCTATACGGATTCTCCTGCACAGTGGCAGATTTGAAAGTACGGCTTTCACTTACCATTTCTCACGCATTAGGGTTCGAACACTCGAACACCTATACGGATTCTCCTGCACAGTGCAGATATGTAAATACGGCGTTTACTTACCATTTCTCACGCATTAGGGTTCGAAGACTCGAACACCTATACGGATTCTCCTGCACAGTGGCAAATATGTGAATACGGCGTTTACTTACCATTTCTCACGCATTAGGGTTCAAAGACTCGAACACCTATGCGGATTCTCCTGCACAGTGGCAGATATGTGAATACGGCGTTTACTTACCATTTCTCACGCATTAGGGTTCGAACAATCGAACACCTATACAGATTCTCCTACACCGTGGCAGATATGTAAATACGGCGTTTACTTACCATTTCTCACGCATTAGGGTTCGAACACTCGAACACCGATGCGGATTCTCCTGCACAGTGGCAGATATGTAAATACAGCGTTTACTTACCATTTCTCACGCATTAGGGTTCGAACACCCGAACACCGATGCGGATTCCCCTGCACAGTGGCAGATATGTAAATACGGTGTTTACTTACCATTTCTCACGCATTAGGGTTCGGACACTCGAACACCTATGCAGATTCTCCTGCACAGTGGCAGATATGTGAATACGGCGTTTACTTACCATTTCTCACGCATTAGGGTTCAAAGAATCGAACACCTTTTTGGATTCCCCTGTACAGTGGCAGATATGTAAATACGGCGTTTGGTACCATTTCTCACGCATTATGGTTCCAACACGCGAACACCTGTACGGATTCTCCTGCACAGTGGCAGATATGTAAATACGGCGTTCACTTACCATTTCTCACGCATTAGGGTTCGAACACTTGAACACCTATACGGATTCTCCTGCACAGTGGCAGATATGTAAATACGGCGTTTACTTACCATTTCTCACGCATTAGGGTTCGAAGACTCGAACACCTATACGGCTTCTCCTGCACAGTGGCAGATATGTAAATACGGTGTTTACTTACCATTTCTCACGCATTAGGGTTCGACGACTCGAAAACCTATGCGGGTTCTCCTACACAGAGACAGATATGTAAATACGGCATTTACTTACCATTTCTCACGCATTAGGGTTCGAACACTCGAACACCGATGCGGATTCTCCTGCACAGTGGCAGATATGTAAATACGGTGTTTACTTACCATTTCTTACGCATTAGGGTTCGAACACTCGAACACCTATACGGATTCTCCTGCACAGTGGCAGATATGTAAATATGGCGTTTACTTAGCATTTCTCACGCATTAGGGTTCGAAGACTCGAACACCTATGCAGATTCTCCTGCACAGTGGCAGATATGTGAATACGGCGTTTACTTACCATTTCTCACGCATTAGGGTTCGAACACTCGAACACCTATACGGATTCTCCTGCACAGTGGCAGATATGTAAATATGGCGTTTACTTTCCATTTCTCACGCATTAGGGTTCGAAGACTCGAACACCTATGCGGATTCTCCTGCACAGTGGCAGATATGTGAATACGGCGTTTATTTACCATTTCTCAGGCATTAGGGTTCGAACACTCGAACACCTATACAGATTCTCCAGCACAGTGGCAGATATGTAAATATGGCGTTTACTTACCATTTCTCACGCATTAGGGTTCGAAGACTCGAACACCTATGCGGATTCTCCTGCACAGTGGCAGATATGTGAATACGGCGTTTACTCACCATTTCTCACGCATTAGGGCTCGAAGGCTCGAACACCTATACGGATTCTCCTGCACAGTGGCAGATATGAAAATACGGCGTTTACTTACCATTTCTCACGCATTAGGGTTCGAAGACTCGAACACCTATACGGATTCTGCTGCATAGTGGCAGATTTGTAAATATCGGCGTTTACTTACCATTTCTCACGCATTAGGGTTTGAACACTCGAACACCTATACGGATTCTCCTGCACAGTGGCAGATATGTAAATACGGCGTTTGCTTACCATTTCTCACGCATTATGGTTCCAACACGCGAACACCTATACGGATTCTCCTGCACAGTGGCAAATATGTAAATACGTCGTTCACATACCATTTCTCACGCATTAGGGCTCGAACACTCGAACACCTATACGGATTCTCCAGCACAGCGGCAGATACATAAATACAGTGTTTACTTACCATTTCTCACGCATTAGGGTTCGAAGACTCGAACACCTATACGGATTCTCCTGCACAGTGGCAAATATGAAAATACGGCGTTTACTTACCATTTCTCACGCATTAGGGTTCGAAGACTCGAACACCTATGCGGATTCTCCTGCAGAGTGGCAGATATGTTAATACGGCGTTTACTTACCATTTCTCACGCATTAGGGTTCGAACAATCGAACACCTATACAGATTCTCCTGCACAGTGGCAGATATGTAAATACGGCGTTTACTTACCATTTCTCACGCATTAGGGTTCGAAGATTCGAACACCTATACGGATTCTCCTGCATAGTGGCAAATATGTAAATACGACGTTTACTTACCATTTCTCGCGCATTTGGTTTCGAATATACGGATTCTCCTGCACAGTGGCAGATATCTAAATACGGCGTTTACTTACCATTTCTCACGCATTAGGGTTCGAAGACCCGAAAACCTATGCGGATTCTCCCACACAGAGGCAGATATGTAAACACGGCGTCTACTTACCATTTCTTACGCATTGGGGTTCGAACACTCGAACACCGATGCGGATTCTCCTGCACAGTGGCAGATATGTAAATACGGCGTTTTCTTACCATTTCTCACGCATTAGGGTTCGAAGACTCGAACACCAATGCAGATTCTCCTGCACAGTGGCAGATATGTGAATACGGCGTTTACTTACCATTTCTCACGCATTAGGGTTCGAACAATCGAACACCTATGCAGATTCTCTTACATAGTGGTAGATATGTAAATACAACATTTACTTACCATTTCTCACGCATTAGGGTTCGAAGACTCGAACACTTATACGGATTATCCTGCACAGTGGCAAATATGTAAATACGGCGTTTACTTACCATTTCTCACGCATTTGGGTTCGAACACTTGAACACCGATACGGATTCTCCTGCACAGTGGCAGATATCTAAATACGGCGTTTACTTACCATTTCTCACGCATTAGGGTTCGAAGACTCGAACAGCTATGCAGATTCTCCTGCACAGTGGCAGATATGTAAATACGGTGTTTACTTACCATTTCTCACGCATTAGGGTTCGAACACACGAACACCAATACGGATTCTCCTACACAGTGGCAGATATGTAAATATGGCGTTTACTTACCATTTCTCACGCATTGGGGTTCGAAGACTCGAAGACCTATGCAGATTCTCCAACACAGTGGCAGAAATGTGAATACGGCGTTTACTTACCATTTCTCACGCATTAGGGTTCGAACACTCGAACACCTATACGGATTCTCCTACACAGTGGCAGATATGTAAATAAGGCGTTTACTTACCATTTCTCACGCATTAGGGTTCGAAGACCCGAACACCTATGCGGATTCTCCTGCATAGTGGCAGATATGTAAATACGGCGTTTACTTACCATTTCTCCCGCATTAGGGTTCGAACACTCGAACAACGATTCGGATTCTCCTGCACAGTAGCAGATATGTAAATACGGCGTTTACTTACCATTTCTCACGCATTAGGGTTCGAAGACTCGAACACCTATATGGATTGTCCTACACAGTGGCAGATATGTAAATACGGCGTTTACTTCCCATTTCTCACGCATTAGGGTTCGACGACGCGAATACCGCCTGCACAGTGGCAGATATGTAAATACGGTGTTTACTTACCATTTCTCACGCATTAGGTTTCGAACACTCGAACACCTGTACGGATTCTCCTGCACAGTGGCAGATATGTAAATACGGCGTTTACTTACCATTTCTCACGCATTAGGGTTTGAAGACTCGAACACTTATACGGATTCTCCTACACAGTGGCAGATATGTAAATACGGCGTTTGCTTACCATTTCTCATGCATTATGGTTCCAACACTCGAACACCTATACGGATTCTCCTGCACAGTGGCATATATGTAAATACGGCGTTTACTTACCATTTCTCACGCATTAGATTTCGAACACTGGAACACCTATGCGGATTCTCCTGCACGGTGGCAGATATGTAAATACGGCGTTTACTTACCATTTCTCACGCATTAGGGTTCGAAGCCTCGAACACCTATGCGGATTCTCCTGCACAGTGGCAGATATGTAAATACGGCGTTTACTTACCATTTCTCACGCATTAGGGTTTGAAGACTCGAACACCTATACGGATTCTCCTGCACAGTGGCAGATATGTCAATACGGCGTTTGCTTACCATTTCTCACGCATTATGGTTCCAACACGCGAACACCTATACGGATTCTCCTGCACAGTGGCAGATATGTAAATACGGCGTTCACTTTCCATTTCTCACGCATTAGGGTTCGAACACTCGAACACCTTTACGGATTCTCCTGCACAGTGGCACATATGTAAATACGGCGTTTACTTACCATTTCTCACGCATTAGGGTTCGAAGACTCGAACACCTATACGGATTCTCCTGCACAGTGGCACATATGTAAATACAGCGTTTACTTACCATTTCTCACGCATTAGGGTTCGAACACTAGAACACCTATACGGATTCTCCTGCACAGTGGCAGATATGTAAATACGGCGTTTGCTTACCATTTCTCACGCATTATGGTTCCAACACTCGAACACCTATGCGGATTCTCCTGCACAGTGGCAGATATGTGAATACGGCGTTTACTTACCATTTCTCACGCATTAGGGTTCGAAGACTTGAACACTTATACGGATTCTCCTGCACAGTGGCAGATATGTAAATACGGCGTTTACTTACTATTTCTCACACATTAGGGTTCGAATACTCGATCACCTGTACGGATTCTCCTGCACAGTGGCAGATATGTAAATACGGCGTTTTTACTTACCATTTCCCAAGCATTAGTGTTTGAAGACTCGAACACCTGTACGGATTCTCCTGCACAGTGGCTGATATGTAAATACGGCGTTTTTACTTACCATTTCCCAAGCATTAGTGTTCGAAGACTCGAACACCTGTACGGATTCTCCTGCACAGTGGCAGATATGTAAATAAGGCGTTTACTTACCATTTCTCAGGCATTAGGGTTCGAAGACTCGAACACCTATGCGGATTCTCCTGCACAGTGCCAGATATGTAAATACGAAGTTTACTTACCATTTCTCCCGCATTAGGGTTCGAACACTCGAACAACGATTCGGATTCTCCTGCACAGTAGCAGATATGTAAATACGGCATTTACTTACCATTTCTCACGCATTAGGGTTCGAAGACTCGAACACCTATATGGATTCTCCTGCACAGTGGCAGATATGTAAATACAGCGTTTACTTCCCATTTCTCACGCATTAGGGTTCGAAGACGCGAATACCGCCTGCACAGTGGCAGATATGTAAATACGGTGTTTACTTACCATTTCTGACGCATTAGGTTTCGAACACTCGAACACCTGTACGGATTCTCCTGCACAGTGGCAGATATGTAAATACGGCGTTTACTTACCATTTCTCACGCATTAGGGTTTGAAGACTCGAACACTTATACGGATTCTCCTGCACAGTGGCAGATATGTAAATACGGCGTTTGCTTACCATTTCTCACGCATTATGGTTCCAACACTCGAACACCTATACGGATTCTCCGGCACAGTGGCATATATGTAAATACGGCGTTTCCTTACCATTTCTGACGCATTAGGGTTCGAACACTGGAACACCTATGCGGATTCTCCTGCACGGTGGCAGATATGTAAATACGGCGTTTACGTACCATTTCTCACGCATTAGGGTTCGAAGCCTCGAACACCTATGCGGATTCTCCTGCACAGTGGCAGATATGTAAATACGGCGTTTACTTACCATTTCTCACGCATTAGGGTTTGAAGACTCGAACACCTATACGGATTCTCCTGCACAGTGGCAGATATGTCAATACGGCGTTTGCTTACCATTTCTCACGCATTATGGTTCCAACACGCGAACACCTATACGGATTCTCCTGCACAGTGGCAGATATGTAAATACGGCGTTCACTTTCCATTTCTCACGCATTAGGGTTCGAACACTCGAACACCTTTACGGATTCTCCTGCACAGTGGCACATATGTAAATAGGACGTTTACTTACCATTTCTCACGCATTAGGGTTCGAAGACTCGAACACCTATACGGATTCTCCTGCACAGTGGCACATGTGTAAATACGGCGTTTACTTACCATTTCTCACGCATTAGGTTTCGAACACTAGAACACCTATACGGATTCTCCTGCACAGTGGCAGATATGTAAATACGGCGTTTGCTTACCATTTCTCACGCATTATGGTTCCAACACTCGAACACCTATGCGGATTCTCCTACACAGTGGCAGATATGTGAATACGGCGTTTACTTACCATTTCTCACGCATTAGGGTTCGAAGACTTGAACACTTATACGGATTCTCCTGCACAGTGGCAGATATGTAAATACGGCGTTTACTTACTATTTCTCACACATTAGGGTTCGAACACTCGATCACCTGTACGGATTCTCCTGCACAGTGGCAGATATGTAAATACGGCGTTTTTACTTACCATTTCCCAAGCATTAGTGTTCGAAGACTCGAACTCCTGTACGGATTCTCCTGCACAGTGGCTGATATGTAAATACGGCGTTTTTACTTACCATTTCCCAAGCATTAGTGTTCGAAGACTCGAACACCTGTACGGATTCTCCTGCACAGTGGCAGATATGTAAATAAGGCGTTTACTTACCATTTCTCAGGCATTAGGGTTCGAAGACTCGAACACCTATGCGGATTCTCCTGCACAGTGCCAGATATGTAAATACGAAGTTTACTTACCATTTCTCCCGCATTAGGGTTCGAACACTCGAACAACGATTCGGATTCTCCTGCACAGTAGCAGATATGTAAATACGGCATTTACTTACCATTTCTCACGCATTAGGGTTCGAAGACTCGAACACCTATATGGATTCTCCTGCACAGTGGCAGATATGTAAATACGGCGTTTACTTCCCATTTCTCACGCATTAGGGTTCGAAGACGCGAATACCGCCTGCACAGTGGCAGATATGTAAATACGGTGTTTACTTACCATTTCTCACGCATTAGGTTTCGAACACTCGAACACCTATACGGATTCTCCTGCACAGTGGCAGATATTTAAATACGGCGTTTACTTACCATTTCTCACGCATTAGGGTTTGAAGACTCGAACACTTATACGGATTCTCCTGCACAGTGGCAGATATGTAAATACGGTGTTTGCTTACCATTTCTCACGCATTATGGTTCCAACACTCGAACACCTATACGGATTCTCCTGCACAGTGGCATATATGTAAATACGGCGTTTCCTTACCATTTCTCACGCATTAGGGTTCGAACACTGGAACACCTATGCGGATTCTCCTGCACGGTGGCAGAAATGTAAATACGGCGTTTACGTACCATTTCTAACGCATTAGGGTTCGAAGCCTCGAACACCTATGCGGATTCTCCTGCACAGTGGCAGATATGTAAATACGGCGTTTACTTACCATTTCTCACGCATTAGGGTTTGAAGACTTGAACACCTATACGGATTCTCCTGCACAGTGGCAGATATGTCAATACGGCGTTTGCTTACCATTTCTCACGCATTATGGTTCCAACACGCGAACACCTATACGGATTCTCCGGCACAGTGGCAGATATTTAAATACGGCGTTCACTTTCCATTTCTCACGCATTAGGGTTCGAACACTCGAACACCTTTACGGATTCTCCTGCACAGTGGCACATATGTAAATAGGACGTTTACTTACCATTTCTCACGCATTAGGGTTCGAAGACTCGAACACCTATACGGATTCTCCTGCACAGTGGCACATATGTAAATACGGCGTTTACTTACCATTTCTCACGCACTAGGGTTCGAACACTAGAACACCTATACGGATTCTCCTGCACAGTGGCAGATATGTAAATACGGCGTTTGCTTACCATTTCTCACGCATTATGGTTCCAACACTCGAACACCTATGCGGATTCTCCTACACAGTGGCAGATATATGAATACGGCGTTTACTTACCATTTCTCACGCATTAGGGTTCGAAGACTTGAACACTTATACGGATTCTCCTGCACAGTGGCAGATATGTAAATACGGCGTTTACTTACCATTTCTCACGCATTAGGGTTCGAACACTAGAACACCTATACGGATTCTCCTGCACAGTGGCAGATATGTAAATACGGCGTTTGCTTACCATTTCTCACGCATTATGGTTCCAACACTCGAACACCTATGCGGATTCTCCTACACAGTGGCAGATATGTGAATACGGCGTTTACTTACCATTTCTCACGCATTAGGGTTCGAAGACTTGAACACTTATACGGATTCTCCTGCACAGTGGCAGATATGTAAATACGGCGTTTACTTACTATTTCTCACACATTAGGGTTCGAACACTCGATCACCTGTACGGATTCTCCTGCACAGTGGCAGATATGTAAATACGGCGTTTTTACTTACCATTTCCCAAGCATTAGTGTTCGAAGACTCGAACACCTGTACGGATTCTCCTGCACAGTGGCTGATATGTAAATACGGCGTTTTTACTTACCATTTCCCAAGCATTAGTGTTCGAAGACTCGAACACCTGTACGGATTCTCCTGCACAGTGGCAGATATGTAAATAAGGCGTTTACTTACCATTTCTCAGGCATTAGGGTTCGAAGACTCGAACACCTATGCGGATTCTCCTGCACAGTGCCAGATATGTAAATACGAAGTTTACTTACCATTTCTCCCGCATTAGGGTTCGAACACTCGAACAACGATTCGGATTCTCCTGCACAGTAGCAGATATGTAAATACGGCATTTACTTACCATTTCTCACGCATTAGGGTTCGAAGACTCGAACACCTATATGGATTCTCCTGCACAGTGGCAGATATGTAAATACGGCGTTTACTTCCCATTTCTCACGCATTAGGGTTCGAAGACGCGAATACCGCCTGCACAGTGGCAGATATGTAAATACGGTGTTTACTTACCATTTCTCACGCATTAGGTTTCGAACGCTCGAACACCTGTACGGATTCTCCTGCACAGTGGCAGATATGTAAATACGGCGTTTACTTACCATTTCTCACGCATTAGGGTTTGAAGACTCGAACACTTATACGGATTCTCCTGCACAGTGGCAGATATGTAAATACGGCGTTTGCTTACCATTTCTCACGCATTATGGTTCCAACACTCGAACACCTATACGGATTCTCCGGCACAGTGGCATATATGTAAATACGGCGTTTCCTTACCATTTCTGACGCATTAGGGTTCGAACACTGGAACACCTATGCGGATTCTCCTGCACGGTGGCAGATATGTAAATACGGCGTTTACGTACCATTTCTCACGCATTAGGGTTCGAAGCCTCGAACACCTATGCGGATTCTCCTGCACAGTGGCAGATATGTAAATACGGCGTTTACTTACCATTTCTCACGCATTAGGGTTTGAAGACTCGAACACCTATACGGATTCTTCTGCACAGTGGCAGATATGTCAATACGGCGTTTGCTTACCATTTCTCACGCATTATGGTTCCAACACGCGAACACCTATACGGATTCTCCTGCACAGTGGCAGATATGTAAATACGGCGTTCACTTTCCATTTCTCACGCATTAGGGTTCGAACACTCGAACACCTTTACGGATTCTCCTGCACAGTGGCACATATGTAAATAGGACGTTTACTTACCATTTCTCACGCATTAGGGTTCGAAGACTCGAACACCTATACGGATTCTCCTGCACAGTGGCACATGTGTAAATACGGCGTTTACTTACCATTTCTCACGCATTAGGTTTCGAACACTAGAACACCTATACGGATTCTCCTGCACAGTGGCAGATATGTAAATACGGCGTTTGCTTACCATTTCTCACGCATTATGGTTCCAACACTCGAACACCTATGCGGATTCTCCTACACAGTGGCAGATATGTGAATACGGCGTTTACTTACCATTTCTCACGCATTAGGGTTCGAAGACTTGAACACTTATACGGATTCTCCTGCACAGTGGCAGATATGTAAATACGGCGTTTACTTACTATTTCTCACACATTAGGGTTCGAACACTCGATCACCTGTACGGATTCTCCTGCACAGTGGCAGATATGTAAATACGGCGTTTTTACTTACCATTTCCCAAGCATTAGTGTTCGAAGACTCGAACACCTGTACGGATTCTCCTGCACAGTGGCTGATATGTAAATACGGCGTTTTTACTTACCATTTCCCAAGCATTAGTGTTCGAAGACTCGAACACCTGTACGGATTCTCCTGCACAGTGGCAGATATGTAAATAAGGCGTTTACTTACCATTTCTCAGGCATTAGGGTTCGAAGACTCGAACACCTATGCGGATTCTCCTGCACAGTGCCAGATATGTAAATACGAAGTTTACTTACCATTTCTCCCGCATTAGGGTTCGAACACTCGAACAACGATTCGGATTCTCCTGCACAGTAGCAGATATGTAAATACGGCATTTACTTACCATTTCTCACGCATTAGGGTTCGAAGACTCGAACACCTATATGGATTCTCCTGCACAGTGGCAGATATGTAAATACGGCGTTTACTTCCCATTTCTCACGCATTAGGGTTCGAAGACGCGAATACCGCCTGCACAGTGGCAGATATGTAAATACGGTGTTTACTTACCATTTCTCACGCATTAGGTTTCGAACACTCGAACACCTATACGATTCTCCTGCACAGTGGCAGATATTTAAATACGGCGTTTACTTACCATTTCTCACGCATTAGGGTTTGAAGACTCGAACACTTATACGGATTCTCCTGCACAGTGGCAGATATGTAAATACGGTGTTTGCTTACCATTTCTCACGCATTATGGTTCCAACACTCGAACACCTATACGGATTCTCCTGCACAGTGGCATATATGTAAATACGGCGTTTCCTTACCATTTCTCACGCATTAGGGTTCGAACACTGGAACACCTATGCGGATTCTCCTGCACGGTGGCAGAAATGTAAATACGGCGTTTACGTACCATTTCTCACGCATTAGGGTTCGAAGCCTCGAACACCTATGCGGATTCTCCTGCACAGTGGCAGATATGTAAATACGGCGTTTACTTACCATTTCTCACGCATTAGGGTTTGAAGACTTGAACACCTATACGGATTCTCCTGCACAGTGGCAGATATGTCAATACGGCGTTTGCTTACCATTTCTCACGCATTATGGTTCCAACACGCGAACACCTATACGGATTCTCCGGCACAGTGGCAGATATTTAAATACGGCGTTCACTTTCCATTTCTCACGCATTAGGGTTCGAACACTCGAACACCTTTACGGATTCTCCTGCACAGTGGCACATATGTAAATAGGACGTTTACTTACCATTTCTCACGCATTAGGGTTCGAAGACTCGAACACCTATACGGATTCTCCTGCACAGTGGCACATATGTAAATACGGCGTTTACTTACCATTTCTCACGCACTAGGGTTCGAACACTAGAACACCTATACGGATTCTCCTGCACAGTGGCAGATATGTAAATACGGCGTTTGCTTACCATTTCTCACGCATTATGGTTCCAACACTCGAACACCTATGCGGATTCTCCTACACAGTGGCAGATATATGAATACGGCGTTTACTTACCATTTCTCACGCATTAGGGTTCGAAGACTTGAACACTTATACGGATTCTCCTGCACAGTGGCAGATATGTAAATACGGCGTTTACTTACCATTTCTCACGCATTAGGGTTCGAACACTAGAACACCTATACGGATTCTCCTGCACAGTGGCAGATATGTAAATACGGCGTTTGCTTACCATTTCTCACGCATTATGGTTCCAACACTCGAACACCTATGCGGATTCTCCTACACAGTGGCAGATATGTGAATACGGCGTTTACTTACCATTTCTCACGCATTAGGGTTCGAAGACTTGAACACTTATACGGATTCTCCTGCACAGTGGCAGATATGTAAATACGGCGTTTACTTACTATTTCTCACACATTAGGGTTCGAACACTCGATCACCTGTACGGATTCTCCTGCACAGTGGCAGATATGTAAATACGGCGTTTTTACTTACCATTTCCCAAGCATTAGTGTTCGAAGACTCGAACACCTGTACGGATTCTCCTGCACAGTGGCTGATATGTAAATACGGCGTTTTTACTTACCATTTCCCAAGCATTAGTGTTCGAAGACTCGAACACCTGTACGGATTCTCCTGCACAGTGGCAGATATGTAAATAAGGCGTTTACTTACCATTTCTCAGGCATTAGGGTTCGAAGACTCGAACACCTATGCGGATTCTCCTGCACAGTGCCAGATATGTAAATACGAAGTTTACTTACCATTTCTCCCGCATTAGGGTTCGAACACTCGAACAACGATTCGGATTCTCCTGCACAGTAGCAGATATGTAAATACGGCATTTACTTACCATTTCTCACGCATTAGGGTTCGAAGACTCGAACACCTATATGGATTCTCCTGCACAGTGGCAGATATGTAAATACGGCGTTTACTTCCCATTTCTCACGCATTAGGGTTCGAAGACGCGAATACCGCCTGCACAGTGGCAGATATGTAAATACGGTGTTTACTTACCATTTCTCACGCATTAGGTTTCGAACGCTCGAACACCTGTACGGATTCTCCTGCACAGTGGCAGATATGTAAATACGGCGTTTACTTACCATTTCTCACGCATTAGGGTTTGAAGACTCGAACACTTATACGGATTCTCCTGCACAGTGGCAGATATGTAAATACGGCGTTTGCTTACCATTTCTCACGCATTATGGTTCCAACACTCGAACACCTATACGGATTCTCCGGCACAGTGGCATATATGTAAATACGGCGTTTCCTTACCATTTCTGACGCATTAGGGTTCGAACACTGGAACACCTATGCGGATTCTCCTGCACGGTGGCAGATATGTAAATACGGCGTTTACGTACCATTTCTCACGCATTAGGGTTCGAAGCCTCGAACACCAATGCGGATTCTCCTGCACAGTGGCAGATATGTAAATACGGCGTTTACTTACCATTTCTCACGCATTAGGGTTTGAAGACTCGAACACCTATACGGATTCTTCTGCACAGTGGCAGATATGTCAATACGGCGTTTGCTTACCATTTCTCACGCATTATGGTTCCAACACGCGAACACCTATACGGATTCTCCTGCACAGTGGCAGATATGTAAATACGGCGTTCACTTTCCATTTCTCACGCATTAGGGTTCGAACACTCGAACACCTTTACGGATTCTCCTGCACAGTGGCACATATGTAAATAGGACGTTTACTTACCATTTCTCACGCATTAGGGTTCGAAGACTCGAACACCTATACGGATTCTCCTGCACAGTGGCACATGTGTAAATACGGCGTTTACTTACCATTTCTCACGCATTAGGTTTCGAACACTAGAACACCTATACGGATTCTCCTGCACAGTGGCAGATATGTAAATACGGCGTTTGCTTACCATTTCTCACGCATTATGGTTCCAACACTCGAACACCTATGCGGATTCTCCTACACAGTGGCAGATATGTGAATATGGCGTTTACTTACCATTTCTCACGCATTAGGGTTCGAAGACTTGAACACTTATACGGATTCTCCTGCACAGTGGCAGATATGTAAATACGGCGTTTACTTACTATTTCTCACACATTAGGGTTCGAACACTCGATCACCTGTACGGATTCTCCTGCACAGTGGCAGATATGTAAATACGGCGTTTTTACTTACCATTTCCCAAGCATTAGTGTTCGAAGACTCGAACACCTGTACGGATTCTCCTGCACAGTGGCTGATATGTAAATACGGCGTTTTTACTTACCATTTCCCAAGCATTAGTGTTCGAAGACTCGAACACCTGTACGGATTCTCCTGCACAGTGGCTGATATGTAAATACGGCGTTTTTACTTACCATTTCCCAAGCATTAGTGTTCGAAGACTCGAACACCTGTACGGATTCTCCTGCACAGTGGCAGATATGTAAATACGGCGTTTACTTACCATTTCTCACGCATTAGGGTTTGAAGACTCGAACACCTATACGGATTCTCCTGCACAGTGGCAGATATGTCAATACGGCGTTTGCTTACCATTTCTCACGCATTATGGTTCCAACACGCGAACACCTATACGGATTCTCCTGCACAGTGGCAGATATGTAAATACGGCGTTCACTTTCCATTTCTCACGCATTAGGGTTCGAACACTCGAACACCTTTACGGATTCTCCTGCACAGTGGCACATATGTAAATAGGACGTTTACTTACCATTTCTCACGCATTAGGGTTCGAAGACTCGAACACCTATACGGATTCTCCTGCACAGTGGCACATGTGTAAATACGGCGTTTACTTACCATTTCTCACGCATTAGGTTTCGAACACTAGAACACCTATACGGATTCTCCTGCACAGTGGCAGATATGTAAATACGGCGTTTGCTTACCATTTCTCACGCATTATGGTTCCAACACTCGAACACCTATGCGGATTCTCCTACACAGTGGCAGATATGTGAATATGGCGTTTACTTACCATTTCTCACGCATTAGGGTTCGAAGACTTGAACACTTATACGGATTCTCCTGCACAGTGGCAGATATGTAAATACGGCGTTTACTTACTATTTCTCACACATTAGGGTTCGAACACTCGATCACCTGTACGGATTCTCCTGCACAGTGGCAGATATGTAAATACGGCGTTTTTACTTACCATTTCCCAAGCATTAGTGTTCGAAGACTCGAACACCTGTACGGATTCTCCTGCACAGTGGCTGATATGTAAATACGGCGTTTTTACTTACCATTTCCCAAGCATTAGTGTTCGAAGACTCGAACACCTGTACGGATTCTCCTGCACAGTGGCAGATATGTAAATAAGGCGTTTACTTACCATTTCTCAGGCATTAGGGTTCGAAGACTCGAACACCTATGCGGATTCTCCTGCACAGTGCCAGATATGTAAATACGAAGTTTACTTACCATTTCTCCCGCATTAGGGTTCGAACACTCGAACAACGATTCGGATTCTCCTGCACAGTAGCAGATATGTAAATACGGCATTTACTTACCATTTCTCACGCATTAGGGTTCGAAGACTCGAACACCTATATGGATTCTCCTGCACAGTGGCAGATATGTAAATACGGCGTTTACTTCCCATTTCTCACGCATTAGGGTTCGAAGACGCGAATACCGCCTGCACAGTGGCAGATATGTAAATACGGTGTTTACTTACCATTTCTCACGCATTAGGTTTCGAACACTCGAACACCTGTACGGATTCTCCTGCACAGTGGCATATATTTAAATACGGCGTTTACTTACCATTTCTCACGCATTAGGGTTTGAAGACTCGAACACTTATACGGATTCTCCTGCACAGTGGCAGATATGTAAATACGGTGTTTGCTTACCATTTCTCACGCATTATGGTTCCAACACTCGAACACCTATACGGATTCTCCTGCACAGTGGCATATATGTAAATACGGCGTTTCCTTACCATTTCTCACGCATTAGGGTTCGAACACTGGAACACCTATGCGGATTCTCCTGCACGGTGGCAGAAATGTAAATACGGCGTTTACGTACCATTTCTCACTCATTAGGGTTCGAAGCCTCGAACACCTATGCGGATTCTCCTGCACAGTGGCAGATATGTAAATACGGCGTTTACTTACCATTTCTCACGCATTAGGGTTTGAAGACTTGAACACCTATACGGATTCTCCTGCACAGTGGCAGATATGTCAATACGGCGTTTGCTTACCATTTCTCACGCATTATGGTTCCAACACGCGAACACCTATACGGATTCTCCGGCACAGTGGCAGATATTTAAATACGGCGTTCACTTTCCATTTCTCACGCATTAGGGTTCGAACACTCGAACACCTTTACGGATTCTCCTGCACAGTGGCACATATGTAAATAGGACGTTTACTTACCATTTCTCACGCATTAGGGTTCGAAGACTCGAACACCTATACGGATTCTCCTGCACAGTGGCACATATGTAAATACGGCGTTTACTTACCATTTCTCACGCACTAGGGTTCGAACACTAGAACACCTATACGGATTCTCCTGCACAGTGGCAGATATGTAAATACGGCGTTTGCTTACCATTTCTCACGCATTATGGTTCCAACACTCGAACACCTATGCGGATTCTCCTACACAGTGGCAGATATATGAATACGGCGTTTACTTACCATTTCTCACGCATTAGGGTTCGAAGACTTGAACACTTATACGGATTCTCCTGCACAGTGGCAGATATGTAAATACGGCGTTTACTTACCATTTCTCACGCATTAGGGTTCGAACACTAGAACACCTATACGGATTCTCCTGCACAGTGGCAGATATGTAAATACGGCGTTTGCTTACCATTTCTCACGCATTATGGTTCCAACACTCGAACACCTATGCGGATTCTCCTACACAGTGGCAGATATGTGAATACGGCGTTTACTTACCATTTCTCACGCATTAGGGTTCGAAGACTTGAACACTTATACGGATTCTCCTGCACAGTAGCAGATATGTAAATACGGCGTTTACTTACTATTTCTCACACATTAGGGTTCGAACACTCAATCACCTGTACGGATTCTCCTGCACAGTGGCAGATATGTAAATACGGCGTTTTTACTTACCATTTCCCAAGCATTAGTGTTCGAAGACTCGAACACCTGTACGGATTCTCCTGCACAGTGGCAGATATGTAAATAAGGCGTTTACTTACCATTTCTCAGGCATTAGGGTTCGAAGACTCGAACACCTATGCGGATTCTCCTGCACAGTGCCAGATATGTAAATACGAAGTTTACTTACCATTTCTCCCGCATTAGGGTTCGAACACTCGAACAACGATTCGGATTCTCCTGCACAGTAGCAGATATGTAAATACGGCATTTACTTACCATTTCTCACGCATTAGGGTTCGAAGACTCGAACACCTATATGGATTCTCCTGCACAGTGGCAGATATGTAAATACGGCGTTTACTTCCCATTTCTCACGCATTAGGGTTCGAAGACGCGAATACCGCCTGCACAGTGGCAGATATGTAAATACGGTGTTTACTTACCATTTCTCACGCATTAGGTTTCGAACACTCGAACACCTGTACGGATTCTCCTGCACAGTGGCAGATATTTAAATACGGCGTTTACTTACCATTTCTCACGCATTAGGGTTTGAAGACTCGAACACTTATACGGATTCTCCTGCACAGTGGCAGATATGTAAATACGGTGTTTGCTTACCATTTCTCACGCATTATGGTTCCAACACTCGAACACCTATACGGATTCTCCTGCACAGTGGCATATATGTAAATACGGCGTTTCCTTACCATTTCTCACGCATTAGGGTTCGAACACTGGAACACCTATGCGGATTCTCCTGCACGGTGGCAGAAATGTAAATACGGCGTTTACGTACCATTTCTCACGCATTAGGGTTCGAAGCCTCGAACACCTATGCGGATTCTCCTGCACAGTGGCAGATATGTAAATACGGCGTTTACTTACCATTTCTCCCGCATTAGGGTTTGAAGACTTGAACACCTATACGGATTCTCCTGCACAGTGGCAGATATGTCAATACGGCGTTTGCTTACCATTTCTCACGCATTATGGTTCCAACACGCGAACACCTATACGGATTCTCCTGCACAGTGGCAGATATTTAAATACGGCGTTCACTTTCCATTTCTCACGCATTAGGGTTCGAACACTCGAACACCTTTACGGATTCTCCTGCACAGTGGCACATATGTAAATAGGACGTTTACTTACCATTTCTCACGCATTAGGGTTCGAAGACTCGAACACCTATACGGATTCTCCTGCACAGTGGCACATATGTAAATACGGCGTTTACTTACCATTTCTCACGCACTAGGGTTCGAACACTAGAACACCTATACGGATTCTCCTGCACAGTGGCAGATATGTAAATACGGCGTTTGCTTACCATTTCTCACGCATTATGGTTCCAACACTCGAACACCTATGCGGATTCTCCTACATAGTGGCAGATATGTGAATACGGCGTTTACTTACCATTTCTCACGCATTAGGGTTCGAAGACTTGAACACTTATACGGATTCTCCTGAACAGTGGCAGATATGTAAATACGGCGTTTACTTACTATTTCTCACACATTAGGGTTCGAACACTCGATCACCTGTACGGATTCTCCTGCACTGTGGCAGATATCTAAATACGGCGTTTTTACTTACCATTTCCCAAGCATTAGTGTTCGAAGACTCGAACACCTGTACGGATTCTCCTGCAGAGTGGAAGATAAGTAAATACGTCGTTTACTTACCATTTCTCACGCATTAGGGTTTGAAGACTCGAACACCTATACGGATTCTCCTGCACAGTGGCAGATATGTAAATACGGCGTTTGCTTACCATTTCTCACGCATTATGGTTCCAACTCTCGAACACTTATACGGATTCTCCTGCACAGTGGCAGATATGTAAATATGGCGTTTACTTACCATTTCTCACGCATTAGGGCTCGAAGACTCGAACACCTATACAGATCTCATGCACAGTGGCAGATTTGTAAATACGGCGTTTACTTACCATTTCTCACGCATTAGGGTTCGAAGCCTCGAACACCTATACGGATTCTCCTGCACCGTGGCAGATATGTAAATACGGCGTTTACTTACCATCTCTCACGCATTAGGTTTTGAAGACTCAAACGCCTATACGGATTCTCCTGCACAGTGGCAGATTTGTAAATACGGCGTTTGCTTACCATTTCTCACGCATTATGGTTCCAACACGCGAACACCTATACGGATTCTCCTGCACAGTGGCAGATATGTAAATACGGCGTTTGCTTACCATTTCTCACGCATTATGGTTCCAACACTCGAACACCTATACGGATTCTCCTGCACAGTGGCAGATATGTAAATACGGCGTTTACTTACCATTTCTCACGCATTAGGGTTCGAAGACTCGAACACTTATACGGATTCTCCTACAAAGCGGCAGATATGTAAGTACGGCATTTACTTACCATTTCTCACGCATTAGGGTTCGAACACTCGAACACCTATACGGATTCTCCTGCAAAGTGGCAGATATGTAAATACGGTGTTTACTTACCATTTCTCACGCATTGGGGTTCGAAGACTCGAAAACCTATGCGGGTTCTCCTACACAGAGACAGATATGTAAATACGGCGTTTACTTACCATTTCTCACGCATTAGGGTTCGAACACTCGAACACCTATACGAATTCTCCTGCACAGTGGCAGATATGTAAATATGGCGTTTACTTACCATTTCTCACGCATTAGGGTTCGAAGACTCGAACACCTATGCAGATTATCCTGCACAGTGGCAGATATGTGAATATGGCGTTTACTTACCATTTCTCACGCATTAGGGTTCGAACACTCGAACACCTATACGGATTCTCCTGCACAGTGGCAGATATGTAAATATGGTGCTTACTTACCATTTCTCACGCATTAGGGTTAGAAGACTCGAACACCTATGCGGATTCTCCTGCACAGTGGCAGATATGTGAATACAGCGTTTACTTACCATTGTGCACGCATTAGGGTTCGAACAATCGAACACTAATACGGATTCTCCTGCACAGTGGCAGATATGTAAATATGGCGTTTACCTACCATTTCTCACGCATTAGGGTTCAAAGACTCGAACACCTACGCGGATTCTCCTGCACAGTGGCAGATATGTGAATACGGCGTTTACTTACCATTTCCCAAGCATTAGGGTCCGAAGACTCGAACACCTATACGGATTCTCCTGCACAGTGGCAGATATGTAAATACGGCGTTTACTTACCATTTCCCAAGCATTAGGGTCCGAAGACTCGAACACCTATACGGATTCTCCTGCACAGTGGCAGATATATGTAAATACGGCATTTAGTTACCATTTCTCGCGCATTGGGGTTTGAACACTCGATCACCTATACGGATTCTCCTGCACAGTGGCAAATATGTGAATACGGCGTTTACTTACCATTTCTCAGGCATTCGGGTTCGAAGACTCGAACACCTATGCGGATTCTCCTGCACAGTGGCAGATATGTAAATACGGCGTTTACTTACCATTTCTCACGCATTAGGGCTCGAAGACTCGAGCACCTATACGGATTCTCCTGCACAGTGGCAGATACGTAAATACGCCGTTTACTTACCATTTCTCACGCATTAAGGTTCGAAGACTCGAACACCTATACGGATTCTCCTGCACAGTGGCAGATTTGTAAATATCGGCGTTTACCTACCATTTCTCACGCATTAGGGTTCGAACACTCGAACACCTATATGGATGCTCCTGCACAGCGGCAGATATGTAAATACGGCGTTTGCTTACCATTTCTCACGCATTTTGGTTCCAACACTCGAACACCTATACGGATTCTCCTGCACAGTGGCAGATATGTAAATATGGCGTTTACTTACCATTTCTCACGCATTAGGGTTCGATGACTCGAACACTTATACAGATTCTCCTACAGGGCGGCAGATATGTAAGTACGGCGTTTGCTTACCATTTCTCACGCATTAGGGTTCGAGCACTCGAACACCTATACGGATTCTCCTGCACTGTGGCAGGTATGTAAATACGGTGTTTACTTACCATTTCTCACCCATTAGGTTTCGAACACTCGAAAACCTGTACGGATTCTCCTGCACAGTGGCAGATATGTAAATACGGCGTTTACTTACCATTTCTCACGCATTACGGTTTGAAGACTCGAACACCTATACGGATTCTCCTGCACAGTGGCAGATATGTAAATACGACGGTTGCTTACCATTTCTGACGCATTATGGTTCCAACACGCGAACACCTATATGGATTCTCTTGCACAGTGGCAGATTTGAAAGTGCGGCTTTCACTTACCATTTCTCACGCATTAGGGTTCGATGACTCGAACACTTATACAGATTCTCCTACAGAGCGGCAGACATGTAAGTACGGCTTTTACTTACCATTTCTCACGCATTAGGGTTCGAACACTCGAACACCGATACGGATTCTCCTGCACTGTGGCAGATATGTAAATACGGTGTTTACTTACCATTTCTCACACATTAGGCTTCGAACACTCGAACACCTGTACGGATTCTCCTGCACAGTGGCAGATATGTAAATACAACGTTTACTTACCATTTCTCACGCATTAGGGTTTGAAGACTCGAACACCTATACGGATTCTCCTGCACAGTGGCAGATATGTAAATACGGCGGTTGCTTACCATTTCTGACGCATTATGGTTCCAACACGCGAACACCTATACGGATTCTCCTGCACAGTGGCAGATATGTAAAGACGGCATTTACTTACCATTTCTCACGCATTAGGGTTCGAAGACTCGAACACCGATACGGATTCTCCTGCACAGTGGCAAATATGTAAATACGGCGTTTACTTACCATTTCTCACGCATTAGGGTTCGAACACTCGAACACCTAGACGGATTCCCCTGCACAGTGGCAGACATGTAAATACGGCGTTTACTTACCATTTCTCACGAATTAGGGTTCGAAGACTCGAAAACCTATGCGAATTCTCCTACACCGTGGCAGATATGTAAATACGGCGTTTAGTTACCATTTCTCACGCATTAGGGTTCGAACACTCGAACACCGATGCGGATTCTCCTGCACAGTGGCAGATATGTAAATGCGGCGTTTACTTACCATTTCTCACGCATTAGGGTTCGAACACTCGAACACCGATGCGGATTCCCCTGCACAGTGGCAGATATGTAAATACGGTGTTTACTTACCATTTCTCACGCATTAGGGTTCGAACACTCGAACACCTATGCAGATTCTCCTGCACAGTGGCAGATATGTGAATACGGCGTTTACTTACCATTTCTCACGCATTAGGGTTCGAAGACTCGAACACCTTTTTGGATTCCCCTGTACAGTGGCAGATATGTAAATACGGCGTTTGCTTACCATTTCTCACGCATTATGGTTCCAACACGCGAACACCTGTACGGATTCTCCTGCACAGTGGCAGATATGTAAATACGGCGTTCACTTACCATTTCTCGCGCATTAGGGTTCGAACACTTGAACACCTATACGGATTCTCCTGCACAGTGGCAGATATGTAAATACGGCGCTTACTTACCATTTCTCACGCATTAGGGTTCGAAGACTCGAACACCTATACGGCTTCTCCTGCACAGTGGCAGATATGTAAATACGGTGTTTACTTACCATTTCTCACGCATTAGGGTTCGAAGACTCGAAAACCTATGCGGGTTCTCCTACACAGAGACAGATATGTAAATACGGCGTTTACTTACCATTTCTCACGCATTAGGGTTCGAACACTCGAACACCGATGCGGATTCTCCTGCACAGTGGCAGATATGTAAATACGGCGTTTACTTACCATTTCTCACGCATTAGGGCTCGAAGACTCGAGCACCTATACGGATTCTCCTGCACAGTGGCAGATACGTAAATACGCCGTTTACTTACCATTTCTCACGCATTAAGGTTCGAAGACTCGAACACCTATACGGATTCTCCTGCACAGTGGCAGATTTGTAAATATCGGCGTTTACCTACCATTTCTCACGCATTAGGGTTCGAACACTCGAACACCTATATGGATGCTCCTGCACAGCGGCAGATATGTAAATACGGCGTTTGCTTACCATTTCTCACGCATTTTGGTTCCAACACTCGAACACCTATACGGATTCTCCTGCACAGTGGCAGATATGTAAATATGGCGTTTACTTACCATTTCTCACGCATTAGGGTTCGATGACTCGAACACTTATACAGATTCTCCTACAGGGCGGCAGATATGTAAGTACGGCGTTTGCTTACCATTTCTCACGCATTAGGGTTCGAGCACTCGAACACCTATACGGATTCTCCTGCACTGTGGCAGGTATGTAAATACGGTGTTTACTTACCATTTCTCACCCATTAGGTTTCGAACACTCGAAAACCTGTACGGATTCTCCTGCACAGTGGCAGATATGTAAATACGGCGTTTACTTACCATTTCTCACGCATTACGGTTTGAAGACTCGAACACCTATACGGATTCTCCTGCACAGTGGCAGATATGTAAATACGACGGTTGCTTACCATTTCTGACGCATTATGGTTCCAACACGCGAACACCTATATGGATTCTCTTGCACAGTGGCAGATTTGAAAGTGCGGCTTTCACTTACCATTTCTCACGCATTAGGGTTCGATGACTCGAACACTTATACAGATTCTCCTACAGAGCGGCATACATGTAAGTACGGCTTTTACTTACCATTTCTCACGCATTAGGGTTCGAACACTCGAACACCGATACGGATTCTCCTGCACTGTGGCAGATATGTAAATACGGTGTTTACTTACCATTTCTCACACATTAGGCTTCGAACACTCGAACACCTGTACGGATTCTCCTGCACAGTGGCAGATATGTAAATACAGCGTTTACTTACCATTTCTCACGCATTAGGGTTTGAAGACTCGAACACCTATACGGATTCTCCTGCACAGTGGCTGATATGTAAATACGGCGGTTGCTTACCATTTCTGACGCATTATGGTTCCAACACGCGAACACCTATACGGATTCTCCTGCACAGTGGCAGATATGTAAAGACGGCATTTACTTACCATTTCTCACGCATTAGGGTTCGAAGACTCGAACACCGATACGGATTCTCCTGCACAGTGGCAAATATGTAAATACGGCGTTTACTTACCATTTCTCACGCATTAGGGTTCGAACACTCGAACACCTAGACGGATTCCCCTGCACAGTGGCAGACATGTAAATACGGCGTTTACTTACCATTTCTCACGCATTAGGGTTCGAAGACTCGAAAACCTATGCGAATTCTCCTACACCGTGGCAGATATGTAAATACGGCGTTTACTTACCATTTCTCACGCATTAGGGTTCGAACACTCGAACACCGATGCGGATTCTCCTGCACAGTGGCAGATATGTAAATGCGGCGTTTACTTACCATTTCTCACGCATTAGGGTTCGAACACTCGAACACCGATGCGGATTCCCCTGCACAGTGGCAGATATGTAAATACGGTGTTTACTTACCATTTCTCACGCATTAGGGTTCGAACACTCGAACACCTATGCAGATTCTCCTGCACAGTGGCAGATATGTGAATACGGCGTTTACTTACCATTTCTCACGCATTAGGGTTCGAAGACTCGAACACCTTTTTGGATTCCCCTGTACAGTGGCAGATATGTAAATACGGCGTTTGCTTACCATTTCTCACGCATTATGGTTCCAACACGCGAACACCTGTACGGATTCTCCTGCACAGTGGCAGATATGTAAATACGGCGTTCACTTACCATTTCTCACGCATTAGGGTTCGAACACTTGAACACCTATACGGATTCTCCTGCACAGTGGCAGATATGTAAATACGGCGCTTACTTACCATTTCTCACGCATTAGGGTTCGAAGACTCGAACACCTATACGGCTTCTCCTGCACAGTGGCAGATATGTAAATACGGTGTTTACTTACCATTTCTCACGCATTAGGGTTCGAAGACTCGAAAACCTATGCGGGTTCTCCTACACAGAGACAGATATGTAAATACGGCGTTTACTTACCATTTCTCACGCATTAGGGTTCGAACACTCGAACACCGATGCGGATTCTCCTGCACAGTGGCAGATATGTAAATACGGTGTTTACTTACCATTTCTCACGCGTTAGGGTTCGAACACTCGAACACCTATACGGATTCTCCTGCACAGTGGCAGATATGTAAATATGGCGTTTACTTAGCATTTCTCACGCATTAGGGTTCGAAGACTCGAACACCTATGCAAATTCTCCTGCACAGTGGCAGATATGTGAATACGGCGTTTACTTACCATTTCTCACGTATTAGGGTTCGAACACTCGAACACCTATTCGGATTCTCCTGCACAGTGGCAGATATGTAAATATGGCGTTTACTTACCATTTCTCACGCATTAGGGTTCGAAGACTCGAACACCTATGCGGATTCTCCTGCACAGTGGCAGATATGTGAATACGGCGTTTATTTACCATTTCTCAGGCATGAGGGTTCGAACACTCGAACACCTATACAGATTCTCCAGCACTGTGGCAGATATGTAAATATGGCGTTTACTTACCATTTCTCACGCATTAGGGTTCGAAGACTCGAACACCTATGCGGATTCTCCTGCACAGTGGCAGATATGTGAATACGGCGTTTACTCACCATTTCTCACGCATTAGGGTTCGAAGACTCGAACACCTATGCGGATTCTACTGCACAGTGGCAGATATGTAAATACGGCGTTTACTTACCATTTCTCACGCATTAGGGCTCGAAGGCTCGAACACCTATACGGATTCTCCTGCACAGTGGCAGATATGTAAATACGGCGTTTACTTACCATTTCTCACGCATTAGGGTTCGAAGACTCGAACACCTATACGAATTCTCCTGCACAGTGGCAGATATGTAAATATGGCGTTTACTTACCATTTCTCACGCATTAGGGTTCGAAGACTCGAACACCTATGCAGATTATCCTGCACAGTGGCAGATATGTGAATATGGCGTTTACGTACCATTTCTCACGCATTAGGGTTCGAACACTCGAACACCTATACGGATTCTCCTGCACAGTGGCAGATATGTAAATATGGTGTTTACTTACCATTTCTCACGCATTAGGGTTCGAAGACTCGAACACCTATGCGGATTCTCCTGCACAGTGGCAGATAAGTGAATACAGCGTTTACTTACAATTTCGCACGCATTAGGGTTCGAACACTCGAACACTAATACGGATTCTCTTGCACAGTGGCAGATATGTAAATATGGCGTTTACTTACCATTTCTCACGCATTAGGGTTCGAAGACTCGAACACCTACGCGGATTCTCCTGCGCAGTGGCAGATATGTGAATACGGCGTTTACTTACCATTTCCCAAGCATTAGGGTCCGAAGACTCGAACACCTATACGGATTCTCCTGCACAGTGGCAGATATGCAAATACGGCGTTTACTTACCATTTCCCAGGCATTAGGGTCCGAAGACTCGAACACCTATACGGATTCTCCTGCACAGTGGCAGATATATGTAAATACGGCATTTAGTTACCATTTCTCGCACATTGGGGTTTGAACACTCAAACACCTATACGGATTCTCCTGCACAGTGGCAAATATGTGAATACGGCGTTTACTTACCATTTCTCAGGCATTAGGGTTCGAAGACTCGAACACCTATGCGGATTCTCCTGTACAGTGGCAGATATGTAAATACGGCGTTTACTTACCATTTCTCACGCATTAGGGCTCGAAGACTCGAGCACCTATACGGATTCTCCTGCACAGTGGCAGATACGTAAATACGGCGTTTACTTACCATTTCTCACGCATTAAGGTTCGAAGACTCGAACACCTATACGGATTCTCCTGCACAGTGGCAGATTTGAAAATATCGGCGTTTACTTACCATTTCTCACGCATTAGGGTTCGAACACTCGAACACCTATACGGATTCTCCAGCACAGTGGCAGATTTGTAAATATCGGCGTTTACTTACCATTTCTCACGCATTAGGGTTCGAACACTCGAACACCTATACGGATTCTGCTGCACAGTGGCAGATATGTAAATACGGCGTTTACTTAGCATTTCTCACGCATTAGGGTTCGATGACTCGAACACTTATACAGATTCTCCTACAGAGCGGCAGATATGTAAGTACGGCGTTTACTTACCATTTCTCACGCATTAGGGTTCGAACACTCGAACACCTATACGGATTCTCCTGCACTATGGCAGATATGTAAATACGGTGTTTACTTACCATTTCTCACACATTAGGTTTCGAATACTCGAACACCTGTACGGATTCTCCTGCACAGTGGCAGATATGTAAATACGGCATTTACTTACCATTTCTCACGCATTAGGGTTTGAAGACTCGAACACCTATACGGATTCTCCTGCACAGTGGCAGATAAGTAAATACGGCGGTTGCTTACCATTTCTGATGCATTATGGTTCCAACACGCGAACACCTATACGGATTCTCCTGCACAGTGGCAGATTTGAAAGTACGGCTTTCACTAACCATTTCTCACGCATTAGGGTTCGATGACTCGAACACTTATACAGATTCTCCTACAGAGCGGCAGATATGTAAGTACGGCGTTTACTTACCATTTCTCACGCATTAGGGTTCGAACACTCGAACACCTATACGGATTCTCCGGCACTGTGGCAGATATGTAAATACGGTGTTTACTTACCATTTCTCACACATTAGGTTTCGAACACTCGAACACCTGTACGGATTCTCCTGCACAGTGGTAGATATGTAAATACGGCGTTTACTTACCATTTCTCACGCATTAGGGTTTGAAGACTCGAACACCTATACGGATTCTCCTGCACAGTGGCAGATATGTAAATACGGCGGTTGCTTACCATTTCTGACGCATTACGGTTCCAACACGCGAACACCTATACGGATTCTCCTGCATAGTGGCAGATTTGAAAGTACGGCTTTCACTTACCATTTCTCACGCATTAGGGTTCGAACACTCGAACACCTATACGGATTCTCCTGCACAGTGGCAGATATGTAAATACGGCGTTTACTTACCATTTCTCACGCATTAGGGTTCGAAGACTCGAACACCTATACGGATTCTCCTGCACAGTGGCAAATATGTAAATACGGCGTTTACTTACCATTTCTCACGCATTAGGGTTCGAACACTCGAACACCGAGACGGATTCTCCTGCACAGTGGCAGACATGTAAATACGGCGTTTACTTACCATTTCTCACGCATTAGGGTTCGAAGACTCGAAAACCTATGCGGGTTCTCCTACACAGAGACAGATATGTAAATACGGCGTTTACTTACCATTTCTCACGCATTAGGGTTCGAACACTCGAACACCGATGCGGATTCTCCTGCACAGTGGCAGACATGTAAATACGGCGTTTACTTACCATTTCTCACGCGTTAGGGTTCGAAGACTCGAAAAACTATGCGGATTCTCCTACACCATGGCAGATATGTAAATACGGCGTTTGCTTACCATTTCTCACGCATTAGGGTTCGAACACTCGAACACCGATGCGGATTCTCCTGCACAGTGGCAGATATGTAAATACGGCGTTTACTTACCATTTCTCACGCATTAGGGTTCGAACACTCGAACACCGATGGGGATTCCACTGCACAGTGGCAGATATGTAAATACGGTGTTTACTTACCATTTCTCACGCATTAGGGTTCGAACACTCGAACACCTATGCAGATTCTCCTGCACAGTGGCAGATATGTGAATACGGCGTTTACTTACCATTTCTCACGCATTAGGGTTCGAAGACTCGAACACCTTTTTGGATTCCCCTGTACAGTGGCAGATATGTAAATACGGCGTTTGCTTACCATTTCTCACGCATTATGGTTCCAACACGCGAACACCTGTACGGATTCTCCTGCACAGTGGCAGATATGTAAATACGGCGTTCACTTACCATTTCTCACGCATTAGGGTTCGAACACTTGAACACCTATACGGATTCTCCTGCACAGTGGCAGATATGTAAATACGGCGTTTACTTACCATTTCTCACGCATTAGGGTTCGAAGACTCGAACACCTATACGGCTTCTCCTACACAGTGGCAGATATGTAAATACGGTGTTTACTTACCATTTCTCACGCATTAGGGTTCGAAGACTCGAAAACCTATGCGGGTTCTCCTACACAGAGACAGATATGTAAATACGGCGTTTACTTACCATTCCTCACGCATTAGGGTTCGAACACTCGAACACCGATGCGGATTCTCCTGCACAGTGGCAGATATGTAAATACGGTGTTTACTTACCATTTCTCACGCATTAGGGTTCGAACACTCGAACACCTATACGGATTCTCCTGCACAGTGGCAGATATGTAAATATGGCGTTTACTTACCATTTCTCACGCATTAGGGTTCGAAGACTCGAACACCTATGCAGATTCTCTTGCACAGTGGCAGATATGTGAATACGGCGTTTACTTACCATTTCTCACGCATTAGGGTTCGAACACTCGAACACCTATACGGATTCTGCTGCACAGTGGCAGATATGTAAATACAACATTTCCTTACCATTTCTCAAGCATTAGGGTTCGAACACTCGAACACCTATACGGATTCTCCTGCACAGTGGCAAGTATGAAAATACGGCGTTTACTTACCATTTCTCACGCATTAGGGTTCGAAGACTCGAAGAACTATGCAGATTCTCCTGCATAGTGGCAGATATGTGAATACGGCGTTTATTTACCATTTCTCAGGCATTAGGGTTCGAACACTCGAACACCTATACAGATTCTCCAGCACAGTGACAGATATGTAAATATGGCGTTTACTTACCATTTCTCACGCATTAGGGTTCGAAGACTCGAACACCTATGCGGATTCTCCTGCACAGTGGCAGATATGTGAATACGGCGTTTACTCACCATTTCTCACGCATTAGGGTTCGAAGACTCGAACACCTATGCAGATTCTACTGCACAGTGGCAGATATGTAAATACGGCGTTTACTTACCATTTCTCACGCATTAGGGCTCGAAGGCTCGAACACCTATACGGATTCTCCTGCACAGTGGCAGATATGTAAATACGGTGTTTACTTACCATTTCTCACGCATTAGGGTTCGAACACTCGAACACCTATGCAGATTCTCCTGCACAGTGGCAGATATGTGAATACGGCGTTTACTTACCATTTCTCACGCATTAGGGTTCGAAGACTCGAACACCTTTTTGGATTCCCCTGTACAGTGGCAGATATGTAAATACGGCGTTTGCTTACCATTTCTCACGCATTATGGTTCCAACACGCGAACACCTGTACGGATTCTCCTGCACAGTGGCAGATATGTAAATACGGCGTTCACTTACCATTTCTCACGCATTAGGGTTCGAACACTTGAACACCTATACGGATTCTCCTGCACAGTGGCAGATATGTAAATACGGCGTTTACTTACCATTTCTCACGCATTAGGGTTCGAAGACTCGAACACCTATACGGCTTCTCCTACACAGTGGCAGATATGTAAATACGGTGTTTACTTACCATTTCTCACGCATTAGGGTTCGAAGACTCGAAAACCTATGCGGGTTCTCCTACACAGAGACAGATATGTAAATACGGCGTTTACTTACCATTCCTCACGCATTAGGGTTCGAACACTCGAACACCGATGCGGATTCTCCTGCACAGTGGCAGATATGTAAATACGGTGTTTACTTACCATTTCTCACGCATTAGGGTTCGAACACTCGAACACCTATACGGATTCTCCTGCACAGTGGCAGATATGTAAATATGGCGTTTACTTGCCATTTCTCACGCATTAGGGTTCGAAGACTCGAACACCTATGCAGATTCTCTTGCACAGTGGCAGATATGTGAATACGGCGTTTACTTACCATTTCTCACGCATTAGGGTTCGAACACTCGAACACCTATGCGGGTTCTCCTACACAGAGACAGATATGTAAATACGACGTTTACTTACCATTCCTCACGCATTAGGGTTCGAACACTCGAACACCGATGCGGATTCTCCTGCACAGTGGCAGATATGTAAATACGGTGTTTACTTACCATTTCTCACGCATTAGGGTTCGAACACTCGAACACCTATACGGATTCTCCTGCACAGTGGCAGATATGTAAATATGGCGTTTACTTACCATTTCTCACGCATTAGGGTTCGAAGACTCGAACACCTATGCAGATTCTCTTGCACAGTGGCAGATATGTGAATACGGCGTTTACTTACCATTTCTCACGCATTAGGGTTCGAACACTCGAACACCTATACGGATTCTGCTGCACAGTGGCAGATATGTAAATACAACATTTCCTTACCATTTCTCAAGCATTAGGGTTCGAACACTCGAACACCTATACGGATTCTCCTGCACAGTGGCAAGTATGAAAATACGGCGTTTACTTACCATTTCTCACGCATTAGGGTTCGAAGACTCGAAGAACTATGCAGATTCTCCTGCATAGTGGCAGATATGTGAATACGGCGTTTATTTACCATTTCTCAGGCATTAGGGTTCGAACACTCGAACACCTATACAGATTCTCCAGCACAGTGACAGATATGTAAATATGGCGTTTACTTACCATTTCTCACGCATTAGGGTTCGAAGACTCGAACACCTATGCGGATTCTCCTGCACAGTGGCAGATATGTGAATACGGCGTTTACTCACCATTTCTCACGCATTAGGGTTCGAAGACTCGAACACCTATGCGGATTCTACTGCACAGTGGCAGATATGTAAATACGGCGTTTACTTACCATTTCTCACGCATTAGGGCTCGAAGGCTCGAACACCTATACGGATTCTCCTGCACAGTGGCAGATATGTAAATACGGTGTTTACTTACCATTTCTCACGCATTAGGGTTCGAACACTCGAACACCTATGCAGATTCTCCTGCATAGTGGCAGATATGTGAATACGGCGTTTACTTACCATTTCTCACGCATTAGGGTTCGAAGACTCGAACACCTTTTTGGATTCCCCTGTACAGTGGCAGATATGTAAATACGGCGTTTGCTTACCATTTCTCACGCATTATGGTTCCAACACGCGAACACCTGTACGGATTCTCCTGCACAGTGGCAGATATGTAAATACGGCGTTCACTTACCATTTCTCACGCATTAGGGTTCGAACACTTGAACACCTATACGGATTCTCCTGCACAGTGGCAGATATGTAAATACGGCGTTTACTTACCATTTCTCACGCATTAGGGTTCGAAGACTCGAAAACCTATACGGCTTCTCCTACACAGTGGCAGATATGTAAATACGGTGTTTACTTACCATTTCTCACGCATTAGGGTTCGAAGACTCGAAAACCTATGCGGGTTCTCCTACACAGAGACAGATATGTAAATACGGCGTTTACTTGCCATTCCTCATGCATTAGGGTTCGAACACTCGAACACCGATGCGGATTCTCCTGCACAGTGGCAGATATGTAAATACGGTGTTTACTTACCATTTCTCACGCATTAGGGTTCGAACACTCGAACACCTATACGGATTCTCCTGCACAGTGGCAGATATGTAAATATGGCGTTTACTTACCATTTCTCACGCATTAGGGTTCGAAGACTCGAACACCTATGCAGATTCTCTTGCACAGTGGCAGATATGTGAATACGGCGTTTACTTACCATTTCTCACGCATTAGGGTTCGAACACTCGAACACCTATGCGGGTTCTCCTACACAGAGACAGATATGTAAATACGGCGTTTACTTACCATTCCTCACGCAATAGGGTTCGAACACTCGAACACCGATGCGGATTCTCCTGCACAGTGGCAGATATGTAAATACGGTGTTTACTTACCATTTCTCACGCATTAGGGTTCGAACACTCGAACACCTATACGGATTCTCCTGCACAGTGGCAGATATGTAAATATGGCGTTTACTTACCATTTCTCACGCATTAGGGTTCGAAGACTCGAACACCTATGCAGATTCTCTTGCATAGTGGCAGATATGTGAATACGGCGTTTACTTACCATTTCTCACGCATTAGGGTTCGAACACTCGAACACCTATACGGATTCTGCTGCACAGTGGCAGATATGTAAATACAACATTTCCTTACCATTTCTCAAGCATTAGGGTTCGAACACTCGAACACCTATACGGATTCTCCTGCACAGTGGCAAGTATGAAAATACGGCGTTTACTTACCATTTCTCACGCATTAGGGTTCGAAGACTCGAAGAACTATGCAGATTCTCCTGCATAGTGGCAGATATGTGAATACGGCGTTTATTTACCATTTCTCAGGCATTAGGGTTCGAACACTCGAACACCTATACAGATTCTCCAGCACAGTAACAGATATGTAAATATGGCGTTTACTTACCATTTCTCACGCATTAGGGTTCGAAGACTCGAACACCTATGCGGATTCTCCTGCACAGTGGCAGATATGTGAATACGGCGTTTACTCACCATTTCTCACGCATTAGGGTTCGAAGACTCGAACACCTATGCGGATTCTACTGCACAGTGGCAGATATGTAAATACGGCGTTTACTTACCATTTCTCACGCATTAGGGCTCGAAGGCTCGAACACCTATACGGATTCTCCTGCACAGTGGCAGATATGTAAATACGGTGTTTACTTACCATTTCTCACGCATTAGGGTTCGAACACTCGAACACCTATGCAGATTCTCCTGCACAGTGGCAGATATGTGAATACGGCGTTTACTGACCATTTCTCACGCATTAGGGTTCGAAGACTCGAACACCTTTTTGGATTCCCCTGTACAGTGGCAGATATGTAAATACGGTGTTTGCTTACCATTTCTCACGCATTATGGTTCCAACACGCGAACACCTGTACGGATTCTCCTGTACAGTGGCAGATATGTAAATACGGCGTTCACTTACCATTTCTCACGCATTAGGGTTCGAACACTTGAACACCTATACGGATTCTCCTGCACAGTGGCAGATATGTAAATACGGCGTTTACTTACCATTTCTCACGCATTAGGGTTCGAAGACTCGAACACCTATACGGCTTCTCCTACACAGTGGCAGATATGTAAATACGGTGTTTACTTACCATTTCTCACGCATTAGGGTTCGAAGACTCGAAAACCTATGCGGGTTCTCCTACACAGAGACAGATATGTAAATACGGCGTTTACTTACCATTCCTCACGCATTAGGGTTCGAACACTCGAACACCGATGCGGATTCTCCTGCACAGTGGCAGATATGTAAATACGGTGTTTACTTACCATTTCTCCGCATTAGGGTTCGAACACTCGAACACCTATACGGATTCTCCTGCACAGTGGCAGATATGTAAATATGGCGTTTACTTACCATTTCTCACGCATTAGGGTTCGAAGACTCGAACACCTATGCAGATTCTCTTGCACAGTGGCAGATATGTGAATACGGCGTTTACTTACCATTTCTCACGCATTAGGGTTCGAACACTCGAACACCTATACGGATTCTGCTGCACAGTGGCAGATATGTAAATACAACATTTCCTTACCATTTCTCAAGCATTAGGGTTCGAACACTCGAACACCTATGCGGATTCTCCTGCACAGTGGCAAGTATGAAAATACGGCGTTTACTTACCATTTCTCACGCATTAGGGTTCGAAGACTCGAAGAACTATGCAGATTCTCCTGCATAGTGGCAGATATGTGAATACGGCGTTTATTTACCATTTCTCAGGCATTAGGGTTCGAACACTCGAACACCTATACAGATTCTCCAGAACAGTGACAGATATGTAAATATGGCGTTTACTTACCATTTCTCACGCATTAGGGTTCGAAGACTCGAACACCTATGCGGATTCTCCTGCACAGTGGCAGATATGTGAATACGGCGTTTACTCACCATTTCTCACGCATTAGGGTTCGAAGACTCGAACACCTATGCGGATTCTACTGCACAGTGGCAGATATGTAAATACGGCGTTTACTTACCATTTCTCACGCATTAGGGCTCGAAGGCTCGAACACCTATACGGATTCTCCTGCACAGTGGCAGATATGTAAATACGGCGTTTACTTACCATTTCTCACGCATTAGGGTTCGAAGACTCGAACACCTATACGGATTCTGCTGCATAGTGGTAGATTTGTAAATATCGGCGTTTACTTACCATTTCTCACGCATTAGGGTTTGAAGACTCGAACACCTATACGGATTCTCCTGCACAGTGGCAGATATGTAAATACGGCGTTTGCTTACCATTTCTCACGCATTATGGTTCCAACACGCGAACACCTATACGGATTCTCCTGCACAGTGGCAAATATGTAAATACGGCGTTCACATACCATTTCTCACGCGTTAGGGTTCGAACACTTGAACACCTATACGGATTCTCCAACACAGCGGCAGATATTTAAATACAGCATTTACTTACCATTTCTCACGCATTAGGGTTCGAAGACTCGAACACCTATACGGATTCTCCTGCACAGTGGCAAATATGAAAATACGGCGTTTACTTACCATTTCTCACGCATTAGGGTACGAAGACTCGAACACCTATGCGGATTCTCCTGCACAGTGGCAGATATGTGAATACGGCGTTTACTTACCATTTCTCACGCATTAGGGTTCGAACAATCGAACACCTATACAGATTCTCCTGCACAGTGGCAAATATGTAAATACGGCGTTTACTTACCATTTCTCACGCATTTGGGTTCGAACAATCGAACACCTATACGGATTCTCCTGCACAGTGGCAGATATCTAAATACGGCGTTTACTTACCATTTCTCACGCATTAGGGTTCGAAGACTTGAACACCTATGCGGATTCTCCTGCACAGTGGCAGATATGTGAATACGGCGTTTACTCACCATTTCTCACGCATTAGGGTTCGAAGACTCGAACACCTATGCGGATTCTACTGCACAGTGGCAGATATGTAAATACGGCGTTTACTTACCATTTCTCACGCATTAGGGCTCGAAGGCTCGAACACCTATACGGATTCTCCTGCACAGTGGCAGATATGTGAATACGGCGTTTACTTACCATTTCTCACGCATTAGGGTTCGAACAATCGAACACCTATACAGATTCTCCTGCATAGTGGCAAATATGTAAATACGGCGTTTACTTACCATTTCTCACGCATTTGGGTTCGAACAATCGAACACCTATACGGATTCTCCTGCACAGTGGCAGATATCTAAATACGGCGTTTACTTACCATTTCTCACGCATTAGGGTTCGAAGACTTGAACACCTATGCGGATTCTCCTGCACAGTGGCAGATATGTGAATACGGCGTTTACTCACCATTTCTCACGCATTAGGGTTCGAAGACTCGAACACCTATGCGGATTCTACTGCACAGTGGCAGATATGTAAATACGGCGTTTACTTACCATTTCTCACGCATTAGGGCTCGAAGGCTCGAACACCTATACGGATTCTCCTGCACAGTGGCAGATATGTAAATACGGCGTTTACTTACCATTTCTCACGCATTAGGGCTCGAAGGCTCGAACACCTATACGGATTCTCCTGCACAGTGGCAGATATGTAAATACGGCGTTTACTTACCATTTCTCACGCATTAGGGTTCGAAGACTCGAACACCTATACGGATTCTGCTGCATAGTGGTAGATTTGTAAATATCGGCGTTTACTTACCATTTCTCACGCATTAGGGTTTGAAGACTCGAACACCTATACGGATTCTCCTGCACAGTGGCAGATATGTAAATACGGCGTTTGCTTACCATTTCACACGCATTATGGTTCCAACACGCGAACACCTATACGGATTCTCCTGCACAGTGGCAAATATCTAAATACGGCGTTCACATACCATTTCTCACGCGTTAGGGTTCGAACACTCGAACACCTATACGGATTCTCCAGCACATCGGCAGATATTTAAATACAGCGTTTACTTACCATTTCTCACGCATTAGGGTTCGAAGACTCGAACACCTATACGGATTCTCCTGCACAGTGGCAAATATGAAAATACGGCGTTTACTTACCATTTCTCACGCATTAGGGTTCGAAGACTCGAACACCTATGCGGATTCTCCTGCACAGTGGCAGATATGTGAATACGGCGTTTACTTACCATTTCTCAAGCATTAGGGTTCGAACAATCGAACACCTATACAGATTCTCCTGCACAGTGGCAGATATGTAAATACGGCGTTTACTTACCATTTCTCACGCATTAGGGTTCGAAGACTCGAACACCTTTACGGATTCTCCTGCACAGTGGCAAATATGTAAATACGGCGTTTACTTTCCATTTCTCACGCATTTGGGATCGAATACTCGAACACCTATACGGATTCTCCTGCACAGTGGCAGATATCTAAATACGGCATTTACTTACCATTTCTCACGCATTAGGGTTCGAAGACCCGAAAACCTATGCGGATTCTCCTACACAGAGGCAGATATGTAAACACGGCGTCTACTTACCATTTCTCACGCATTGGGGTTCGAACACTCGAACACCGATGCGGATTCTCCTGCACAGTGGCAGATATGTAAATACGGCGTTTACTTACCATTTCTCACGCATTAGGGTTCGAAGACTCAAACACCTATGCAGATTCTCCTACATAGGGGCAGATATGTAAATACGGCATTACTTACCATTTCTCACGCATTAGGGTTCGAAGACTCGAACACCTATACGGATTCTCCTGCACAGTGGCAAATATGTAAATACGGCGTTTACTTACCATTTCTCACGCATTTGGGTTCGAACACTCGAACACCTATACGGATTCTCCTGCACAGTGGCAGATATCTAAATACGGCGTTTAGTTACCATTTCTCACGCATTAGGGTTCGAAGACTCGAACAGCTATGCAGATTCTCCTGCACAGTGGCAGATATGTAAATACGGTGTTTACTTACCATTTCTCACGCATTAGGGTTCGAACACTCGAACACCAATACGGATTCTCCTGCACAGTGGCAGATATGTAAATATGTCGTTTACATACCATTTCTCACGCATTGGGGTTCGAAGACTCGAAGACCTACGCAGATTCTCCAACACAGTGGCAGATATGTGAATACGGCGTTTACTTACCATTTCTCACGCATTAGGGTTCGAACACTCGAACACCTATACGGATTCTCCTGCACAGTGGCAGATATGTAAATAAGGCGTTTACTTACCATTTCTCACGCATTAGGGTTCGAAGACTCGAACACCTATGCGGATTCTCCTGCAAAGTGGCAGATATGTAAATACGGCGTTTACTTACCATTTCTCCCGCATTAGGGTTCGAACACTCGAACAACGATTCGGATTCTAATGCACAGTAGCAGATATGTAAATACGGCGTTTACTTACCATTTCTCACGCATTAGGGTTCGAAGACTCGAACACCTATATGGATTCTGCTGCACAGTGGCAGATATGTAAATACGGCATTTACTTCCCATTTCTCACGCATTAGGGTTCGAAGACGCGAATACGGCCTGCACAGTGGCAGATATGTAAATACGGTGTTTACTTACCATTTCTCACGCATTAGGTTTCGAACACTCGAACACCTATACGGATTCTCCTGCACAGTGGCAGATATGTAAATACGGCGTTTACTTACCATTTCTCACGCATTAGGGTTTGAAGACTCGAACACTTATACGGATTCTCCTGCACAGTGGCAGATATGTAAATACGGCGTTTGCTTACCATTTCTCACGCATTATGGTTCCAACACTCGAACACCTATACGGATTCTCCTGCACAGTGGCAGATATGTAAATACGGCGTTTACTTACCATTTCTCACGCATTAGGGTTCGAACACTGGAACACCTATGCGGACTCTCCTGCACGGTGGCAGATATGTAAATACGCCGTTTACTTACCATTTCTAACGCATTAGGGTTCGAAGCCTCGAACACCTATGCGGATTCTCCTGCACAGTGGCAGATATGTAAATACGGCGTTTACTCACCATTTCTCACGCATTAGGGTTCGAAGACTCGAACACCTATACGGATTCTGCTGCATAGTGGTAGATTTGTAAATATCGGCGTTTACTTACCATTTCTCACGCATTAGGGTTTGAAGACTCGAACACCTATACGGATTCTCCTGCACAGTGGCAGATATGTAAATACGGCGTTTGCTTACCATTTCTCACGCATTATGGTTCCAACACGCGAACACCTATACGGATTCTCCTGCACAGTGGCAAATATGTAAATACGGCGTTCACATACCATTTCTCACGCGTTAGGGTTCGAACACTTGAACACCTATACGGATTCTCCAGCACAGCGGCAGATATTTAAATACAACATTTACTTACCATTTCTCACGCATTAGGGTTCGCAGACTCGAACACCTATACGGATTCTCCTGCACAGTGGCAAATATGAAAATACGGCGTTTACTTACCATTTCTCACGCATTAGGGTTCGAAGACTCGAACACCTATGCGGATTCTCCTGCACAGTGGCAGATATGTGAATACGGCGTTTACTTACCATTTCTCACGCATTAGGGTTCGAACAATCGAACACCTATACAGATTCTCCTGCACAGTGGCAAATATGTAAATACGGCGTTTACTTACCATTTCTCACGCATTTGGGTTCGAACAATCGAACACCTATACGGATTCTCCTGCACAGTGGCAGATATCTAAATACGGCGTTTACTTACCATTTCTCACGCATTAGGGTTCGAAGACTTGAACACCTATGCGGATTCTCCTGCACAGTGGCAGATATGTGAATACGGCGTTTACTCACCATTTCTCACGCATTAGGGTTCGAAGACTCGAACACCTATGCGGATTCTACTGCACAGTGGCAGATATGTAAATACGGCGTTTACTTACCATTTCTCACGCATTAGGGCTCGAAGGCTCGAACACCTATACGGATTCTCCTGCACAGTGGCAGATATGTAAATACGGCGTTTACTTACCATTTCTCACGCATTAGGGTTCGAAGACTCGAACACCTATATGGATTCTGCTGCATAGTGGTAGATTTGTAAATATCGGCGTTTACTTACCATTTCTCACGCATTAGGGTTTGAAGACTCGAACACCTATACGGATTCTCCTGCACAGTGGCAGATATGTAAATACGGCGTTTGCTTACCATTTCACACGCATTATGGTTCCAACACGCGAACACCTATACGGATTCTCCTGCACAGTGGCAAATATCTAAATACGGCGTTCACATACCATTTCTCACGCGTTAGGGTTCGAACACTCGAACACCTATACGGATTCTCCAGCACAGCGGCAGATATTTAAATACAGCGTTTACTTACCATTTCTCACGCATTAGGGTTCGAAGACTCGAACACCTATACGGATTCTCCTGCACAGTGGCAAATATGAAAATACGGCGTTTACTTACCATTTCTCACGCATTAGGGTTCGAAGACTCGAACACCTATGCGGATTCTCCTGCACAGTGGCAGATATGTGAATACGGCGTTTACTTACCATTTCTCAAGCATTAGGGTTCGAACAATCGAACACCTATACAGATTCTCCTGCACAGTGGCAGATATGTAAATACGGCGTTTACTTACCATTTCTCACGCATTAGGGTTCGAAGACTCGAACACCTTTACGGATTCTCCTGCACAGTGGCAAATATGTAAATACGGCGTTTACTTACCATTTCTCACGCATTTGGGATCGAATACTCGAACACCTATACGGATTCTCCTGCACAGTGGCAGATATCTAAATACGGCATTTACTTACCATTTCTCACGCATTAGGGTTCGAAGACCCGAAAACCTATGCGGATTCTCCTACACAGAGGCAGATATGTAAACACGGCGTCTACTTACCATTTCTCACGCATTGGGTTTCGAACACTCGAACACCGATGCGGATTCTCCTGCACAGTGGCAGATATGTAAATACGGCGTTTACTTACCATTTCTCACGCATTAGGGTTCGAAGACTCGAACACCTATGCAGATTCTCCTACATAGGGGCAGATATGTAAATACGGCATTACTTACCATTTCTCACGCATTAGGGTTCGAAGACTCGAACACCTATACGGATTCTCCTGCACAGTGGCAAATATGTAAATACGGCGTTTACTTACCATTTCTCACGCATTTGGGTTCGAACACTCGAAGACCTATACGGATTCTCCTGCACAGTGGCAGATATCTAAATACGGCGTTTAGTTACCATTTCTCACGCATTAGGGTTCGAAGACTCGAACAGCTATGCAGATTCTCCTGCACAGTGGCAGAAATGTAAATACGGTGTTTACTTACCATTTCTCACGCATTAGGGTTCGAACACTCGAACACCAATACGGATTCTCCTGCACAGTGGCAGATATGTAAATATGTCGTTTACATACCATTTCTCACGCATTGGGGTTCGAAGACTCGAAGACCTACGCAGATTCTCCCACACAGTGGCAGATATGTGAATACGGCGTTTACTTACCATTTCTCACGCATTAGGGTTCGAACACTCGAACACCTATACGGAATCTCCTGCACAGTGGCAGATATGTAAATAAGGCGTTTACTTACCATTTCTCACGCATTAGGGTTCGAAGACTCGAACACCTATGCGGATTCTCCTGCACAGTGGCAGATATGTAAATACGGCGTTTACTTACCATTTCTCCCGCATTAGGGTTCGAACACTCGAACAACGATTCGGATTCTCCTGCACAGTAGCAGATATGTAAATACGGCGTTTACTTACCATTTCTCACGCATTAGGGTTCGAAGACTCGAACACCTATATGGATTCTGCTGCACAGTGGCAGATATGTAAATACGGCATTTACTTCCCATTTCTCACGCATTAGGGTTCGAAGACGCGAATACCGCCTGCACAGTGGCAGATATGTAAATACGGTGTTTACTTACCATTTCTCACGCATTAGGTTTCGAACACTCGAACACCTATACGGATTCTCCTGCACAGTGGCAGATACGTAAATACGGCGTTTACTTACCATTTCTCACGCATTAGGGTTTGAAGACTCGAACACTTATACGGATTCTCCTGCACAGTGGCAGATATGTAAATACGGCGTTTGCTTACCATTTCTCACGCATTATGGTTCCAACACTCGAACACCTATACGGATTCTCCTGCACAGTGGCAGATATGTAAATACGGCGTTTACTTACCATTTCTCACGCATTAGGGTTCGAACACTGGAACACCTATGCGGATTCTCCTGCACGGTGGCAGATATGTAAATACGCCGTTTACTTACCATTTCTCACGCATTAGGGTTCGAAGCCTCGAACACCTATGCGGATTCTCCTGCACAGTGGCAGATATGTAAATACGGCGTTTACTTACCATTTCTCACGCATTACGGTTTGAAGACTCGAACACCTATACGGATTCTCCTGCACAGTGGCAGATATGTCAATACGGCGTTTGCTTACCATTTCGCACGCATTATGGTTCCAACACGCGAACACCTATACGGATTCTCCTGCACAGTGGCAGATATGTAAATACGGCGTTCACTTACCATTTCTCACGCATTAGGGTTCGAACACTCGAACACCTATACAGATTCTCCTGCAGAGTGGCAGATGTGCAAATACGGCGTTTACTTACCATTTCTCACGCATTAGGGTTCGAAGACTCGAACACCTATACGGCTTCGCCTGCACAGTGGCAGATATGTAAATACGGTGTTTACTTACCATTTCTCACGCATTAGGGTTCGAAGACTCGAAAACCTATGCGGGTTCTCCTACACAGAGACAGATATGTAAATACGGCGTTTACTTACCATTTCTCACGCATTAGGGTTCGAACACTCGAACACCGATTCGGATTCTCCTGCACAGTGGCAGATATGTAAATACGGTGTTTACTTACCATTTCTCACGCATTAGGGTTCGAACACTCGAACACCTATACGGATTCTCCTGCACAGTGGCTGATATGTAAATATGGCGTTTACTTACCATTTCTCACGCATTAGGGTTCGAAGACTCGAACACCTATGCAGATTCTCCTGCACAGTGGCAGATATGTGAATACGGCGTTGACTTACCATTTCTCACGCATTAGGGTTCGAACACTCGAACACCTATACGGATTCTCCTGCACAGTGGCAGATATGTAAATATGGCGTTTACTAACCATTTCTCACGCATTAGGGTTCGAAGACTCGAACACCTATGCGGATTCTCCTGCACAGTGGCAGATATGTGAATACGGCGTTTATTTACCATTTCTCAGGCATTAAGGTTCGAACACTCGAACACCTATACAGATTCTCCAGCACAGTGGCAGATATGTAAATATGGCGTTTACTTACCATTTCTCACGCATTAGGGTTCGAACACTCGAACACCTATGCGGATTCTCCTGCACAGTGGCAGATATGTGAATACGGTGTTTACTCACCATTTCTCACGCATTAGGGTTCGAAGACTCGAACACCAATGCGGATTCTACTGCACAATGGCAGATATGTAAATACGGCGTTTACTTCCATTTCTCACGCATTAGGGCTCGAAGGCTCGAACACCTATACGGATTCTCCTGCACAGTGGCAGATATGTAAATACGGCGTTTACTTACCATTTCTCACGCATTGGGTTCGAAGACTCGAACACCTACACGGATTCTGCTTTGTTGTGGCAGATTTGTAAATATCGGCGTTTACTTACCATTTCTCACGCATTAGGGTTTGAAGACTCGAACACCTATACGGATTCTCCTGCGCAGTGGCAGATATGTAAATACGGCGTTTGCTTACCATTTCTCACGCATTATGGTTCGAACACGCGAACACCTATACGGATTCTCCTGCACAGTGGCAAATATGTAAATACAGCGTTCACATACCACTTCTCACGCGTTAGGGTTCGAACACTCGAACACCTATACGGATTCTCCAGCACAGCGGCAGATATTTAAATACAGCGTTTACTAACCAATTCTCACGCATTAGGGTTCGAAGACTCGAACAGCTATACGGATTCTCCTGCACAGTGGCAAATATGAAAATACGGCGTTTACTTACCATTTCTCACGCATTAGGGTTCGAAGACTCGAACACCTATGCGGATTCTCCTGCACAGTGGCAGATATGTGAATACGGCGTTTACTTACCATTTCTCACGCATTAGGGTTCAAACAATCGAACACCTATACAGATTCTCCTGCACAGTGGCAGATATGTAAGTACGGCGTTTACTTACCATTTCTCACGCAATAGGGTTCGAAGACTCGAACACCTATACGGATTCTCCTGCACAGTGGCAAATATGTAAATACGGCGTTTACTTACCATTTCTCACGCATTTGGGTTCGAACACTCGAACACCTATACGGATTCTCCTGCACAGTGGCAGATATCTAAATACGGCGTTTACTTACCATTTCTAACGCATTAGGGTTCGAAGACCCGAAAACCTATGCGGATTCTCGTACACAGAGGCAGATATGTAAACACGGCGTCTACTTACCATTTCTCACGCATTGGGGTTCGAACACTCGAACACCGATGCGGATTCTCCTGCACAGTGGCAGATATGTAAATACGGCGTTTACTTACCATTTCCCACGCATTGGGGTTCGAAGACTCGAACACCTAGGCAGATTCTCCTACATAGTGGCAGATATGTAAATACGGCATTTACTTACCATTTCTCACGCGTTAGGGTTCGAAGACTCGAACACCTATACGGATTCTCCTGCACAGTGGCAAATATGTAAATACGGCGTTTACTTACCATTTCTCACGCATTTGGGTTCGAACACTCGAACACCTATACGGATTCTCCTGCACAGTGGCAGATATCTAAATACAGCGTTTACTTACCATTTCTCGCGCATTAGGGTTCGAAGACTCGAACAGCTATGCAGATTCTCCTGCACAGTGGCAGATATGTAAATACGGTGTTTACTTACCATTTCTCACGCATTAGGGTTCGAACACTCGAACACCAATACGGATTCTCCTGCACAGTGGCAGATATGTAAATATGGCGTTTACTTACCATTTCTCACGCATTGGGGTTCGAAGACTCGAAGACCTACGCAGATTCTCCAACACAGTGGCAGATATGTGAATACGGCGTTTACTTACCATTTCCCACGCATTAGGGTTCGAACACTCGAACACCTATACGGGTTCTCCTGCAGAGTGGCAGATATGTAAATAAGGCGTTTACTTACCATTTCTCACGCAATAGGGTTCGAAGAGTCGAACACCTATGCGGATTCTCCTGTACAGTGGCAGATATGTAAATACGGCGTTTACTTACCATTTCTTCCGCATTAGGGTTCGAACACTCGAACAACGATTCAGATTCTCCTGCACAGTAGCAGATATGTAAATACGGCATTTACTTACCATTTCTCACGCATTACGGTTCGAAGACTCGAACACCTATATGGATTCTCCTGCACAGTGGCAGATATGTAAATACGGCGTTTACTTCCCATTTCTCACGCATTAGGGTTCGAAGACGCGAATACCGCCTGCACAGTGGCCGATATGCAAATACGGGGTTTACATACCATTTCTCACGCATTAGGTTTCGAACACTCGAACACCTATACGGATTCTCCTGCACAGTGGCAGATATGTAAATACAGCGTTTACTTACCATTTCTCACGCATTAGGGTTTGAAGGCTCGAACACTTATACGGATTCTCCTGCACAGTGGGAGAAATGTAAATACGGCGTTTGCTTACCATTTCTCACGCATTATGGTTCCAACACTCGAACATCTATACGGATTCTCCTGCACAGTGGCATATATGTAAATACGGCGTTTACTTACCATTTCTCACGCATTAGGGTTCGAACACTGGAACACCTATGCGGATTCTCCTGCACGGTGGCAGATATGTAAATACGGCGTTTACTTACCATTTCTCACGCATTAGGGTTCGAAGCCCCGAACACCTATGCGGATTCTCCTGCACAGTGGCAGATATGTAAATACGGCGTTTACTTACCATTTCTCATCCATTAGGGTTTGAAGACTCGAACACCTATACGGATTCTCCTGCACAGTGGCAGATATGTAAATACGGCGTTTGCTTACCATTTCTCACGCATTATGGTTCCAACACTCGAACACCTATACGGATTCTCCTGCACAGTGGCAGATATGTAAATACGGCGTTTATTTACCATTTCTCACGCATTAGGGTTCGAACACTGGAACACCTATGCGGATTCTCCTGCACGGTGGCAGATATGTAAATACGGCGTTTACTTACCATTTCTCACGCATTAGGGTTCGAAGCCCCGAACACCTATGCGGATTCTCCTGCACAGTGACAGATATGTAAATACGGCGTTTACTTACCATTTCTCACGCATTAGGGTTTGAAGACTCGAACACCTATACGGATTCTCCTGCACAGTGGCAGATATGTAAATACGGCGTTTGCTTACCATTTCTCACGCATTATGGTTCCAACACTCGAACACCTATACGAATTCTCTTGCACAGTGGCAGATATGTAAATACGGCGTTTACTTACCATTTCTCACGCATTAGGGTTCGAACACTGGAACACCTATGCGGATTCTCCTGCACGGTGGCAGATATGTAAATACGGCGTTTACTTACCATTTCTCACGCATTAGGGTTCGAAGCCTCGAACACTTATACGAATTCTCTTGCACAGTGGCAGATATGTAAATACGGCGTTTGCTTACCATTTCTCACGCATTATGGTTCCAACACTCGAACACCTATACGGATTCTCCTGGACGGTGGCAGATATGTAAATACGGCGTTTACTTACCATTTCTCACGCATTAGGGTTCGAAGCCTCGAACACCTATGCGGATTCTCCTGCACAGTGGCAGATATGTAAATACGGCGTTTACTTACCATTTCTCACGCATTAGGGTTTGAAGACTCGAACACCTATACGGATTCTCCTGCACAGTGGCAGATATGTCAATACGGCGTTTGCTTACCATTTCTCACGCATTATGGTTCCAACACGCGAACACCTATACGGATTCTCCTGCACAGTGGCAGATATGTAAATACGGCGTTTACTTACCATTTCTCACGCATTAGGGTTTGAAGACTCGAACACCTATACGGATTCTCCTGCACAGTGGCACATATGTAAATACGGCGTTTACTTACCATTTCTCACGCATTAAGGTTCGAAGACTCGAACACCTATACGGATTCTCCTGCACAGTGGCACATATGTAAATACGGCGTTTACTTACCATTTCTAACGCATTAGGGTTCGAACACTAGAACACCTATACGGATTCTCCTACACAGTGGCAGATATGTAAATACAGCGTTTGCTTACCATTTCTCACGCATTATGGTTCCAACACTCGAAGACCTATGCGGATTCTCCTGCACAGTGGCAGATATGTGAATACGGCGTTTACTTACCATTTCTCACGCATTAGGGTTCGAAGACTTGAACAGCTATACGGATTCTCCTGCACAGTGGCAGATATGTAAATACGGCGTTTACTTACTATTTCTCACACATTAGGTTCGAACACTCGATCACCTGTACAGATTCTCCTGCACAGTTGCAGATATGTAAATACGGCGTTTTTACTTACCATTTCCCAGGCATTAGTGTTCGAAGACTCGAAGACCTGTACGGATTCTCCTGCAGAGTGGCAGATATGTAAATACGTCGTTTACTTACCATTTCTCACGCATTAGGGTTTGAAGACTCGAACACCTATACGGATTCTCCTGCACAGTGGCAGATATGTAAATACGGCGTTTGCTTACCATTTCTCACGGATTATGGTTCCAACTCTCGAACACCTATACGGATTCTCCTGCACAGTGGCAGATATGTAAATACGGCATTTACTTACCATTTCTCACGCATTAGGTCTCGAAGACTCGAACACCTATACAGATCTCATGCACAGTGGCAGATTTGTAAATACGGCGTTTACTTACCATTTCTCACGCATTAGGGTTCGAAGCCTCGAACACCTATACGGATTCTCCTGCACCGTGGCAGATATGTAAATACGGCGTAGACTTACCATCTCTCACGCATTAGGGTTTGAAGACTCAAACGCCTATACGGATTCTCCTACACAGTGGCAGATTTGTAAATACGGCGTTTGCTTACCATTTCTCACGCATTATGGTTCCAACACGCGAACACCTAAACGGATTCTCCTGCACAGTGGCAAATATGTAAATACGGCGTTCACATACCACTTCTCACGCGTTAGGGTTCGAACACTCGAACACCTATACGGATTCTCCAGCACAGCGGCAGATATTTAAATACAGCGTTTACTAACCATTTCTCACGCATTAGGGTTCGAAGACTCGAACACCTATACGGATTCTCCTGCACAGTGGCAAATATGAAAATACGGCGTTTACTTACCATTTCTCACGCATTAGGGTTCGAAGACTCGAACACCTATGCGGATTCTCCTGCACAGTGGCAGATATGTGAATATTGCGTTTACTTACCATTTCTCACGCATTAGGGTTCGAACAATCGAACACCTATACAGATTCTCCTGCACAGTGGCAGATATGTAAGTACGGCGTTTACTTACCATTTCTCACGCAATAGGGTTCGAAGACTCGAACACCTATACGGATTCTCCTGCACAGTGGCAAATATGTAAATACGGCGTTTACTTACCATTTCTCACGCATTTGGGTTCGAACACTCGAACACCTATACGGATTCTCCTTCACAGTGGCAGATATCTAAATACGGCGTTTACTTACCATTTCTAACGCATTAGGGTTCGAAGACCCGAAAACCTGTGCGCATTCTCGTACACAGAGGCAGATATGTAAACACGGCGTCTACTTACCATTTCTCACGCATTGGGGTTCGAACACTCGAACACCGATGCGGATTCTCCTGCACAGTGGCAGATATGTAAATACGGCGTTTACTTACCATTTCCCACGCATTGGGGTTCGAAGACTCGAACACCTATGCAGATTCTCCTACATAGTGGCAGATATGTAAATACGGCATTTACTTACCATTTCTCACGCATTAGGGTTCGAAGACTCGAACACCTATACGGATTCTCCTGCACAGTGGCAAATATGTAAATACGGCGTTTACTTACCATTTCTCACGCATTTGGGTTCGAACACTCGAACACCTATACGGATTCTCCTGCACAGTGGCAGATATCTAAATACGGCGTTTACTTACCATTTCTTCCGCATTAGGGTTCGAACACTCGAACAACGATTCAGATTCTCCTGCACAGTAGCAGATATGTAAATACGGCATTTACTTACCATTTCTCACGCATTACGGTTCGAAGACTCGAACACCTATATGGATTCTCCTGCACAGTGGCAGATATGTAAATACGGCGTTTACTTCCCATTTCTCACGCATTAGGGTTCGAAGACGCGAATACCGCCTGCACAGTGGCAGATATGTAAATACGGTGTTTACTTACCATTTCTCACGCATTATGTTTCGAACACTCGAACACCTGTACGGATTCTCCTGCACAGTGGCAGATATGTAAATACAGCGTTTACGTACCATTTCTCACGCATTAGGGTTTGCAGACTCGAACACTTATACGGATTCTCCTGCACAGTGGCAGATATGTAAATACGGCGTTTGCTTACCATTTCTCACGCATTATGGTTCCAACACTCGAACATCTATACGGATTCTCCTGCACAGTGGCAGATATGTAAATACGGCGTTTACTTACCATTTCTCACGCATTAGGGTTCGAACACTGGAACACCTATGCGGATTCTCCTGCACGGTGGCAGATATGTAAATACGGCGTTTACTTACCATTTCTCACGCATTAGGGTTCGAAGCCCCGAACACCTATGCGGATTCTCCTGCACAGTGGCAGATATGTAAATACGGCGTTTACTTACCATTTCTCACGCATTAGGGTTTGAAGACTCGAACACCTATACGGATTCTCCTGCACAGTGGCAGATATGTAAATACGGCGTTTGCTTACCATTTCTCACGCATTATGGTTCCAACACTCGAACACCTATACGGATTCTCCTGCACAGTGGCAGATATGTAAATACGGCGTTTACTTACCATTTCTCACGCATTAGGGTTTGAACACTGGAACACCTATGCGGATTCTCCTGCACGGTGGCAGATATGTAAATACGGCGTTTACTTACCATTTCTCACGCATTAGGGTTCGAAGCCTCGAACACCTATGCGGATTCTCCTGCACAGTGGCAGATATGTAAATACGGCGTTTACTTACCATTTCTCACGCATTAGGGTTTGAAGACTCGAACACCTATACGGATTCTCCTGCACAGTGGCAGATATGTAAATACGGCGTTTGCTTACCATTTCTCACGCATTATGGTTCCAACACTCGAACACCTATACGGATTCTCTTGCACAGTGGCAGATATGTAAATACGGCGTTTACTTACCATTTCTCACGCATTAGGGTTCGAACACTGGAACACCTATGCGGATTCTCCTGCACGGTGGCAGATATGTAAATACGGCGTTTACTTACCATTTCTCACGCATTAGGGTTCGAAGGCTCGAACACCTATGCGGATTCTCCTGCACAGTGGCAGATATGTAAATACGGCGTTTACTTACCATTTCTCACGCATTAGGGTTTGAAGACTCGAACACTTATACGGATTCTCCTGCACAGTGGCAGATATGTAAATACGGCGTTTGCTTACCATTTCTCACGCATTATGGTTCCAACACTCGAAGACCTATACGGATTCTCCTGCACGGTGGCAGATATGTAAATACGGCGTTTACTTACCATTTCTCACGCATTAGGGTTCGAAGCCTCGAACACCTATGCGGATTCTCCTGCACAGTGGCAGATATGTAAATACGGCGTTTACTTACCATTTCTCATGCATTAGGGTTTGAAGAATCGAACACCTATACGGATTCTCCTGCACAGTGGCAGATATGTCAATACGGCGTTTGCTTACCATTTCTCACGCATTATGGTTCCAACACCCGAACACCTATACGGATTCTCCTGCACAGTGGCAGATATGTAAATACGGCGTTCACTTACCATTTCTCACGCATTAGGGTTCGAACACTCGAACACCTATACGGATTCTCCTGCACAGTGGCACATATGTAAATACGGCGTTTACTTACCATTTCTCACGCATTAGGGTTCGAAGACTCGAACACCTATACGGATTCTCCTGCACAGTGGCACATATGTAAATACGGCGTTTACTTACCATTTCTCACGCATTAGGGTTCGAACACTAGAACACCTATACGGATTCTCCTGCACAGTGGCAGATATGTAAATACAGCGTTTGCTTACCATTTCTCACGCATTATGGTTCCAACACTCGAAGACCTATGCGGATTCTCCTGCACAGTGGCAGATATGTGAATACGGCGTTTACTTACCATTTCTCACGCATTAGGGTTCGAAGACTTGAAAACTTATACGGATTCTCCTGCACAGTGGCAGATATGTAAATACGGCGTTTACTTACTATTTCTCACACATTAGGTTCGAACACTCGATCACCTGTACAGATTCTCCTGCACAGTGGCAGATATGTAAATACGGCGTTTTTACTTACCATTTCCCAGGCATTAGTGTTCGAAGACTCGAACACCTGTACGGATTCTCCTGCAGAGTGGCAGATATGTAAATACGTCGTTTACTTACCATTTCTCACGCATTAGGGTTTGAAGACTCGAACACCTATACGGATTCTCCTGCACAGTGGTAGATATGTAAATACGGCGTTTGCTTACCATTTCTCACGGATTATGGTTCCAACTCTCGAACACCTATACGGATTCTCCTGCACAGTGGCAGATATGTAAATACGGCGTTTACTTACCATTTCTCACGCGTTAGGTCTCGAAGACTCGAACACCTATACAGATCTCATGCACAGTGGCAGATTTGTAAATACGGCGTTTACTTACCATTTCTCACGCATTACGGTTCGAAGCCTCGAACACCTATACGGATTCTCCTGCACCGTGGCAGATATGTAAATACGGCGTTTACTTACCATCTCTCATGCATTAGGGTTTGAAGACTCAAACGCCTATACGGATTCTCCTACACAGTGGCAGATTTGTAAATACGGCGTTTGCTTACCATTTCTCACGCATTATGGTTCCAACACGCGAACACCTAAACGGATTCTCCTGCACAGTGGCAAATATGTAAATACGGCGTAAACATACCACTTCTCACGCGTTAGGGTTCGAACACTCGAACACCTATACGGATTCTCCAGCACAGCGGCAGATATTTAAATACAGCGTTTACTAACCATTTCTCACGCATTAGGGTTCGAAGACTCGAACACCTATACGGATTCTCCTGCACAGTGGCAAATATGAAAATACGGCGTTTACTTACCATTTCTCACGCATTAGGGTTCGTAGACTCGAACACCTATGTGGATTCTCCTGCACAGTGGCAGATATGTGAATATGGCGTTTACTTACCATTTCTCACGCATTAGGGTTCGAACAATCGAACACCTATACAGATTCTCCTGCACAGTGGCAGATATGTAAGTACGGCGTTTACTTACCATTTCTCACGCAATAGGGTTCGAAGACTCGAACACCTATACGGATTCTCCTGCACAGTGGCAAATATGTAAATACGGCGTTTACTTACCATTTCTCACGCATTTGGGTTCGAACACTCGAACACCTATACGGATTCTCCTGCACAGTGGCAGATATCTAAATACGGCGTTTACTTACCATTTCTAACGCATTAGGGTTCGAAGACCCGAAAACCTATGCGGATTCTCGTACACAGAGGCAGATATGTAAACACGGCGTCTACTTACCATTTCTCACGCATTGGGGTTCGAACACTCGAACACCGATGCGGATTCTCCTGCACAGTGGCAGATATGTAAATACGGCGTTTACTTACCATTTCCCACGCATTGGGGTTCGAAGACTCGAACACCTATGCAGATTCTCCTACATAGTGGCAGATATGTAAATACGGCATTTACTTACCATTTCTCACGCATTAGGGTTCAAAGACTCGAACACCTATACGGATTCTCCTGCACAGTGGCAAATATGTAAATACGGCGTTTACTTACCATTTCTCACGCATTTGGGTTCGAACACTCGAACACCTATACGGATTCTCCTGCACAGTGGCAGATATCTAAATACGGCGTTTAGTTACCATTTCTCGCGCATTAGGGTTCGAAGACTCGAACAGCTATGCAGATTCTCCTGCACTGTGGCAGATATGTAAATACGGTGTTTACTTACCATTTCTCACGCATTAGGGTTCGAACACTCGAACACCAATACGGATTCTCCTGCACAGTGGCAGATATGTAAATATGGCGTTTACTTACCATTTCTCACGCATTGGGGTTCGAAGACTCGAAGACCTACGCAGATTCTCCAACACAGTGGCAGATATGTGAATACGGCGTTTACTTACCATTTCCCACGCATTAGGGTTCGAACACTCGAACACCTATACGGATTCTCCTGCACAGTGGCAGATATGTAAATAAGGCGTTTACTTACCATTTCTCACGCAATAGGGTTCGAAGAGTCGAACACCTATGCGGATTCTCCTGTACAGTGTCAGATATGTAAATACGGCGTTTACTTACCATTTCTTCCGCATTAGGGTTCGAACACTCGAACAACGATTCAGATTCTCCTGCACAGTAGCAGATATGTAAATACGGCATTTACTTACCATTTCTCACGCATTACGGTTCGAAGACTCGAACACCTATATGGATTCTCCTGCACAGTGGCAGATATGTAAATACGGCGTTTACTTCCCATTTCTCACGCATTAGGGTTCGAAGACGCGAATACCGCCTGCACAGTGGCGGATATGTAAATACGGTGTTTACTTACCATTTCTCACGCATTAGGTTTCGAACACTCGAACACCTGTACGGATTCTCCTGCACAGTGGCAGATATGTAAATACAGCGTTTACTTACCATTTCTCACGCATTAGGGTTTGAAGACTCGAACACTTATACGGATTCTCCTGCACAGTGGCAGATATGTAAATACGGCGTTTGCTTACCATTTCTCACGCATTATGGTTCGAACACTCGAACATCTATACGGATTCTCCTGCACAGCGGCAGATATGTAAATACGGCGTTTACTTACCATTTCTCACGCATTAGGGTTCTAACACTGGAACACCTATGCGGATTCTCCTGCACGGTGGCAGATATGTAAATACGGCGTTTACTTACCATTTCTCACGCATTAGGGTTCGAAGCCCCGAACACCTATGCGGATTCTCCTGCACAGTGGCAGATATGTAAATACGGCGTTTACTTACCATTTCTCACGCATTAGGGTTTGAAGACTCGAACACCTATACGGATTCTCCTGCACAGTGGCAGATATGTAAATACGGCGTTCGCTTACCATTTCTCACGCATTATGGTTCCAACACTCGAACACCTATACGGATTCTCCTGCACAGTGGCAGATATGTAAATACGGCGTTTACTTACCATTTCTCACGCATTAGGGTTCGAACACTGGAACACCTATGCGGATTCTCCTGCACGGTGGCAGATATGTAAATACGGCGTTTACTTACCATTTCTCACGCATTAGGGTTCGAACAATCGAACACCTATACAGATTCTCCTGCACAGTGGCAGATATGTAAGTACGGCGTTTACTTACCATTTCTCACGCAATAGGGTTCGAAGACTCGAACACCTATACGGATTCTCCTGCACAGTGGCAAATATGTAAATACGGCGTTTACTTACCATTTCTCACGCATTTGGGTTCGAACACTCGAACACCTATACGGATTCTCCTGCACAGTGGCAGATATCTAAATACGGCGTTTACTTACCATTTCTAACGCATTAGGGTTCGAAGACCCGAAAACCTATGCGGATTCTCGTACACAGAGGCAGATATGTAAACACGGCGTCTACTTACCATTTCTCACGCATTGGGGTTCGAACACTCGAACACCGATGCGGATTCTCCTGCACAGTGGCAGATATGTAAATACGGCGTTTACTTACCATTTCCCACGCATTGGGGTTCGAAGACTCGAACACCTATGCAGATTCTCCTACATAGTGGCAGATATGTAAATACGGCATTTACTTACCATTTCTCACGCATTAGGGTTCAAAGACTCGAACACCTATACGGATTCTCCTGCACAGTGGCAAATATGTAAATACGGCGTTTACTTACCATTTCTCACGCATTTGGGTTCGAACACTCGAACACCTATACGGATTCTCCTGCACAGTGGCAGATATCTAAATACGGCGTTTAGTTACCATTTCTCGCGCATTAGGGTTCGAAGACTCGAACAGCTATGCAGATTCTCCTGCACAGTGGCAGATATGTAAATACGGTGTTTACTTACCATTTCTCACGCATTAGGGTTCGAACACTCGAACACCAATACGGATTCTCCTGCACAGTGGCAGATATGTAAATATGGCGTTTACTTACCATTTCTCACGCATTGGGGTTCGAAGACTCGAAGACCTACGCAGATTCTCCAACACAGTGGCAGATATGTGAATACGGCGTTTACTTACCATTTCCCACGCATTAGGGTTCGAACACTCGAACACCTATACGGATTCTCCTGCACAGTGGCAGATATGTAAATAAGGCGTTTACTTACCATTTCTCACGCAATAGGGTTCGAAGAGTCGAACACCTATGCGGATTCTCCTGTACAGTGGCAGATATGTAAATACGGCGTTTACTTACCATTTCTTCCGCATTAGGGTTCGAACACTCGAACAACGATTCAGATTCTCCTGCACAGTAGCAGATATGTAAATACGGCATTTACTTACCATTTCTCACGCATTACGGTTCGAAGACTCGAACACCTATATGGATTCTCCTGCACAGTGGCAGATATGTAAATACGGCGTTTACTTCCCATTTCTCACGCATTAGGGTTCGAAGACGCGAATACCGCCTGCACAGTGGCAGATATGTAAATACGGTGTTTACTTACCATTTCTCACGCATTAGGTTTCGAACACTCGAACACCTGTACGGATTCTCCTGCACAGTGGCAGATATGTAAATACAGCGTTTACTTACCATTTCTCACGCATTAGGGTTTGAAGACTCGAACACTTATACGGATTCTCCTGCACAGTGGCAGATATGTAAATACGGCGTTTGCTTACCATTTCTCACGCATTATGGTTCCAACACTCGAACATCTATACGGATTCTCCTGCACAGCGGCAGATATGTAAATACGGCGTTTACTTACCATTTCTCACGCATTAGGGCTCTAACACTGGAACACCTATGCGGATTCTCCTGCACGGTGGCAGATATGTAAATACGGCGTTTACTTACCATTTCTCACGCATTAGGGTTCGAAGCCCCGAACACCTATGCGGATTCTCCTGCACAGTGGCAGATATGTAAATACGGCGTTTACTTACCATTTCTCACGCATTAGGGTTTGAAGACTCGAACACCTATACGGATTCTCCTGCACAGTGGCAGATATGTAAATACGGCGTTCGCTTACCATTTCTCACGCATTATGGTTCCAACACTCGAACACCTATACGGATTCTCCTGCACAGTGGCAGATATGTAAATACGGCGTTTACTTACCATTTCTCACGCATTAGGGTTCGAACACTGGAACACCTATGCGGATTCTCCTGCACGGTGGCAGATATGTAAATACGGCGTTTACTTACCATTTCTCACGCATTAGGGTTCGAAGCCCCGAACACCTATGCGGATTCTCCTGCACAGTGGCAGATATGTAAATACGGCGTTTACTTACCATTTCTCACGCATTAGGGTTTGAAGACTCGAACACCTATACGGATTCTCCTGCACAGTGGCAGATATGTAAATACGGCGTTTGCTTACCATTTCTCACGCATTGTGGTTCCAACACTCGAACACCTATACGGATTCTCTTGCACAGTGGCAGATATGTAAATACGGCGTTTACTTACCATTTCTCACGCATTAGGGTTCGAACACTGGAACACCTATGCGGATTCTCCTGCACGGTGGCAGATATGTAAATACGGCGTTTACTTACCATTTCTCACGCATTAGGGTTCGAAGGCTCGAACACCTATGCGGATTCTCCTGCACAGTGGCAGATATGTAAATACGGCGTTTACTTACCATTTCTCACGCATTAGGGTTTGAAGACTCGAACACTTATACGGATTCTCCTGCACAGTGGCAGATATGTAAATACGGCGTTTGCTTACCATTTCTCACGCATTATGGTTCCAACACTCGAACACCTATACGGATTCTCCTGCACGGTGGCAGATATGTAAATACGGCGTTTACTTACCATTTCTCACGCATTAGGGTTCGAAGCCTCGAACACCTATGCGGATTCTCCTGCACAGTGGCAGATATGTAAATACGGCGTTTACTTACCATTTCTCACGCATTAGGGTTTGAAGACTCGAACACCTATACGGATTCTCCTGCACAGTGGCAGATGTGTCAATACGGCGTTTGCTTACCATTTCTCACGCATTATGGTTCCAACACGCGAACACCTATACGGATTCTCCTGCACAGTGGCAGATATGTAAATACGGCGTTCACTTACCATTTCTCACGCATTAGGGTTCGAACACTCGAACACCTATACGGATTCTCCTGCACAGTGGCACATATGTAAATACAGCGTTTACTTACCATTTCTCACGCATTAGGGTTCGAAGACTCGAACACCTATACGGATTCTCCTGCACAGTGGCACATATGTAAATACGGCGTTTACTTACCATTTCTCACGCATTAGGGTTCGAACACTAGAACACCTATACGGATTCTCCTGCACAGTGGCAGATATGTAAATACAGCGTTTGCTTACCATTTCTCACGCATTATGGTTCCAACACTCGAAGACCTATGCGGATTCTCCTGCACAGTGGCAGATATGTGAATACGGCGTTTACTTACCATTTCTCACGCATTAGGGTTCGAAGACTTGAACACTTATACGGATTCTCCTGCACAGTGGCAGATATGTAAATACGGCGTTTACTTACTATTTCTCACACATTAGGTTCGAACACTCGATCACCTGTACAGATTCTCCTGCACAGTGGCAGATATGTAAATACGGCGTTTTTACTTACCATTTCCCAGGCATTAGTGTTCGAAGACTCGAACACCTGTACGGATTCTCCTGCAGAGTGGCAGATATGTTAAATACGTCGTTTACTTACCATTTCTCACGCATTAGGGTTTGAAGACTCGAACACCTATACGGATTCTCCTGCACAGTGGCAGATATGTAAATACGGCGTTTGCTTACCATTTCTCACGGATTATGGTTCCAACTCTCGAACACCTATACGGATTCTCCTGCATAGTGGCAGATATGTAAATACGGCGTTTACTTAGCATTTCTCACGCATTAGGTCTCGAAGACTCGAACACCTATACAGATCTGATGCACAGTGGCAGATTTGTAAATACGGCGTTTACTTACCATTTCTCACGCATTAGGGTTCGAAGCCTCGAACACCTATACGGATTCTCCTGCACCGTGGCAGATATGTAAATACGGCGTTTACTTACCATCTCTCACGCATTAGGGTTTGAAGACTCAAACGCCTATACGGATTCTCCTACACAGTGGCAGATTTGTAAATACGGCGTTTGCTTACCATTTCTCACGCATTATGGTTCCAACACGCGAACACCTATACGGATTCTCCTGCACAGTGGCAGATATGTAAATACGGCGTTCACTTACCATTTCTCACGCATTAGGGTTCGAACACTCGAACACCTATACGGATTCTCATGCACAGTGGCAGATATTTGAATACGGCATTTACTTACCATTTCTCACGCATTATGGTTCGAAGACTCGAACACCTATACGGATTCTCCTACACAGTGGCAAATATGTAAATACGGCATTTACTTACAATTTCTCACGCATTTGGGTTCGAACATTTGGGTTCCAACCACCCGATAACTTCTGCTGAATCCTCATAATCGAACCATGCGACTGCCGTATCCATTGGGTCTTGGTCACTGTAAAACTGGAGATCGGCAAGGTCCTCCCCCATAGTTGTTACACCATCTGTTCCCGGTCCCAGACTCTCTTCTTGAATCACACGTAACTCTGTCTCTGTTGGCAATTCCACTCCGGGCCTATTTTGGCCTGTTGACGAAATATAGTCACCCGGACTATATGCTTTTTTAGTACGACCCCCAGATTCCGCAGACTCTGGCTCAACAACCTGTTTTTCCTTTGGGATCTCCTCTCTCCTGTTCTCGACGGTCACCACTACTGGCTTGGGCTGGCTTTTGGAGATGTCTATCATGCCCAAGTCGGTGCAATCGGGGAGGAACACCTCTGGTTTAGGCAGGTGGGTAGGTGTGATATAGATACTAGGGTCGTAGGACACGGCCCCGATATGGATGAAATTGAGTCTTTTGGGCGGTGGAGCTTGGTTATGTGCGGGGAGAGGGTTTGTAGTAACGTTGGGTTTCTCGGGAGGCAAAATCACCCCGTTATCGATAAGATCTTGAATTTCATGGCGTAACCGATAGCACTGGTCGGTGTCGTGACCGTGCTGTTGGTGAAAGGCACAATACTTGGCTGGGTTATGGGTAGGAGGGAGTTTTTCTGGTAGGGGCCGCGGCTCCAGGGGCTTCAGATGCCCTTTTTTGATCAAAACCCCAAGAGCTTTGGATAGGGGCATATAAAGTGGGCGAAAGTTCTGGTATTTTTGGGTGGGTATCTGGCTGTTTGCGGGTTGCTTCCGGACGTGCTGGAGAATGGTGAAGCTGCCGTATTTCTTGGAGGGGGGTTAGCGGTGACCATTCTCACTTCCTGAGCTCTTGCAGTCGTAACGCCACTCGGGCCTGCACTGCTACTGCGATTGAAAGTTCGTTGAGGTTGCTCCCGGTCGTTATCGATCAAGCCTTGCTTCAAGGCATCCTCAATCTGCACCCCCATTTCATGCAGGTCAGAAAAAGTAGGAAAGGGAAGTACTATCATCTTTTGCATCAACTTCGGTTGGAGATTGCGCACAATCATCCGAATTTGGTCTTTGTCTGTAGGCCTCAAGGTCATCATCGAAGCCTTGGCCCTCCATCTGGTTACAAACTCTGAGAAACTTTCCTTAGGCTCTTGTCTAGTCGTCTCGAGATTACGAGTCGTAATCTCAATCTGTGTATTGTACGAGTACTGTGCGATGAAGGCCTCAGCCATTTCGTCCCAATTCCTCTTGACGTCATCTTCCAACTTGGCATACCATATGGCCGCCACACTCGACAGGGTCCGGCCAAATAAAGACAGCTTCTGGAGCCTACTGAGGCCCATTGGCCTTAGGACATCTGAAAACAATCTTAAGTGCACCATGGGGTCCCTGGACCCGTCGAATCGATCAAGATAAGGCATTTTGAATCTGTCGGGCAGCGTCACAGCTGCGTCGGTGTATCCGTCTTCAATATCGGAAATAGTCTTGACTCCCTGAGATCTCTTGAACAGCTTTTCAAGCTTGCTCAGCTTCAGTGCGGTAGGATCAGTCTCGAACTCAAAGGGAGAGTCCAGTAGGTTGGTGGGTGTTTTCGATAGCTGAGGTTGGATTTGAGGTAGGGCTGGAGGTGGGGGTGGTCCTGTGGGCAGTTCTGTATCATTCTGAACATTGGCTGTCTCCCCAAGGTTTGGAACTCCTGGTGGGGGAGGAACTTGATGCGAAGCAGATGCTCCGGTTTGCTGTTCTAGTCTGGCAATTGTCTCTGCCTGTTCCCTCACAACTGTAGCCTGTTGCCTGGAGAATTCTGCCTGACGGACGGCATCCTGCTGCATTGTTTTCATGCTCTCTTGGAGGTGGCGCACCATCTCTTCCAAACTAGCCATACTATCCTGCTCTGGTTGAGTTGTTGGTATATATTCTCCCTCTGTTGGTGACACAGAATCCTGTTCCCTACTGAACACAGGTGGGGTAGATAAGGCCCTCTGAACTGACCTCCGTCTAGTAACCGGGGGTAGCGAGTAGTACACAGGTTGTCCGTCTATCAGATCCTCAGATCGATGGAGTCGGCGACCTCTAATCCAGGGTGCTTGGGGAATATCTACCGGGTCAGAAGCAATTGTGCTCAACTACCTAATAAAAAGATAAATAAAGCGTATAAATAAACAGACAATCGGACAGCATAACAGCATAAAATAACCACACAACACACGGTTGGATATCACAACACACTGCGAGTGAACTGGATACACCGTTTCTCAAATACTGTTTACTGTTTCCGAATCATTGCCCCCAAGTCTGAATCTGGTACCCACAGATAACTGATTCCCCAAAATACTGTGACTGGTGCCCTCAGGCCGGATACCAAAACTTGCAAACTGATATGCGCATTCCCTGTAGAGATACCCTCTGAAAGCACATAGCATGTAAAGGAGAGCCAATACACCCCTATGTTGGGGTAAGGTTTCCCTGTCCTATTTTGTCAGGAGCTAGGGTTTCACTACGCACGCAGCGGTTTCAAACAACCTATGATCGGGTAAGCAACCTGTCCTAGTTTGGAATGGTCACTATGGATCCGAATATGCACTAGGTCGAATGGTCGAAAAGGGTGCCCCGGTAAAACCGGGGTTTGTGTTCCCATACTGGCAGAGCCCGCAACCGGTCAGCCTTACGGACATGCCTTGGCAAGACAAGCCTCCGGCAAACCGCTCAGGAATAGCAGATGGCCAACACGGCGTCCTAGGCGCACCAATGCACATGCAATGCACAGAGACACATAAATGAAATCAAAACATGATATCACGAGTTCGAGTCAAGCTCTCTAATTTTCCCCAACAGAGTCGCCAGAAACTGTAGACGTCCCCGAACGCGTCCCGGGGAGGGTGCGACTCCCCCCCGTTCTGGTTCGATATTGGGTCACTACAGTTCAAAGGACTCAAATGTCACGGTTCTTAATCTTGAGCCAAAGAGTCCAACTCTGGCAAATCGTTTTGAAGAAAAACTAATTTTTGAAAAGAAGTGCCAAACATGGACTGCTTTGCCAGATTACAGAGTCGCCACCTAAATATTTTAAAAAATGGGGAAATTTAGGAAACCCTGACTCGGTGCCGAAGGCCACGTGTCCGTCATCACCGAAGTGATCTTGGCTCGGGAGCTTGGGTACGATCGGGGAAGGTCAGCTATGAGCACCCCCTCTCGCCCGGTCCGAAGACCGGCCTCTACTAACCGTGATATCTGATTTTGAAAGCGTTATGTGTTCTTATTCCAATTATTAACCTAGAATTACTATGTTATGCGCACAACAAACAAGTATAGACTAGATTGCCTAATTTGGAAATAAGCATTGCATATCCGTTTGTTTCGAAAACACTTTGGAATTTGCTACTCGCAAGTAGGCTAAAATACGGATTTCAACGATGTAACACGTCCACGGGGGACCTCGCGCTACAGCTCGGACTCTTCTTTTTTGCTTGTGGTTCCAAATCTGAACCAAAGAGTCCACCTCTGGCAAATCGTTTTGAAGAAAAACAGATTTTTTGAAAAGTAGTGCCAAACATGGACTGCTTTGCCAGATTATAGAGTCGCCAAATAAATATTTTAAAATGGGGAAATTTAGGAAACCCTGACTCGGTGCCGAAGGCCACGCGTCTGTCATCACCAAAGTGGTCTTGGCTCGGGAGCTTGGGTACGATCGGGGAAGGTCAGCTATGAGCACCCCCTTTCGCCCGGTCCGAAGACCGGCCTCTACTAACCATGATATCCATTTTTGAAAACTTTATGCGTTCTTATTCCAATTATTTAGCTAGAATTACTATGTTATGCGCACAGCAAACACGTATAGACTAGATTGCCTAATTTGGAAATAAACATTGCATATCCGTTGGTTTGGAAAACGCTTTGGAATTTGCTACTCGCAAGTAGGCTAAAACACGGATTTCAACGAGTTTTTCCAACTCAGACAATCCAACCTCCACCCACAGGCATTCAAACAGTTTATCTCATGTAAGCACTTAGCCGCATGGTAAGCATACTGTCATGTTAACATTCACACGCATGCGAGATGCTAAAGCATAAATACTTACATTGTATTCCGTGCCAAAACAATAAACTAGTTAGCAAACATGCATGGCCTAGCTCATGTTAAGTGACTAATGCAACACATACAGCATGTAATTAGGATAGGCTTGGCTAACCCTAAGATGGCATGTGAAATGCAATCATTCAATCCACGTATTCAACTTGGAATTGAAAATACAATGCAGTTTGTATGATGTACCGAGCCCGGTGCATGTAAACAAATGCATGGATGCACGCATGCATAGCATAAGGTATGCTAAAATAAACATGCCCTAATCTACCATCAAAGCAGGTAAATAAAAAGGGAGAAAGAAGTGGGGGTTGGAAGACATACACACACTCACCCATACTTATTACAAACTTGCCCTCACTCGGAAGGACCGAAAGAATAATACAAATAATTAACTACGCAAGCTAATTAAATATTACAAATTCACTAAATTAATTAAACAAATCAATTAATCTAGTTAAAGCAGTAAATGCCTCGGGAAGAGGGCCAGGTGCAGCACGCGCTCGGGACTCGCTCGGAATCGCACTGCCATGCATGAACTGCCTCTGTTTTCTCTGCTTTCCTCCTCTGAAGACTGCCAAAGTCTCAGAAGCACTCCCCTGAGCACTGGAGATAATCACCGGCTGGAGTGGAACACCACCGGCTGAAGGATATGGCCACCGGCACTTAATTCATCCATCGGCTTCCAATTGACTGCCGGTCGGCACTTAACAGTGCCGGTCGGCACAAAATGCCTGCAAAACCTGCAACTCACAGCAGCAGAGGGCAAAACCATGCATGGCAAGGCAATTCAAAGCATGTATGCACCAAACACACTCCTTATCATGTTTTTGACTCAAAGGAAGATGTGCCTCGATTCTCGGACCACCAATCACGCATTTCCATGCATGATGGCCCAAAGAACCAAGAATGCAACTTTGATTTCAAATGCATGCAATGCAAAAAAACAAACAAGGGTGCCAAACCTCCATCATACTTCACTTCAAGAGGCTTAGCATGCATGCTAATGCAATGCAATCCTAGACATGGCAACTAGTGTGCAAAAATGGACAATGCAAGGCACTTATTCAAACATGCTACTGAGCACACAAGGCAAGCATGCAAATCAAATGGAGGATGGACTTAAACCTGAAATGGGCAGCCCTAAATAGGCCCAAAATCAGTGGCCAAGATGCTAAGTCATGAGGGCCAAACACACATGCACAAATGCACATATTAAGACACCAACCTAAGCATTGAACAAGCAATCCCTAAGCGCACTTGAAGGGACACAACAATGGACAACTAGCATGCATGGAAAGCTCTGAAAGTCATGCAGAACATGGTGCCAAATCATAAAACAAAGCAAGCTAAACATGCAACAAATGGCCCAAGTCTTCAAAGCAAGCCAATGAGGCATTGAACTACACTTATGCAAAACAAACATGGCATGCATTGGACGACCCAAAACAGATTTTTAGCATGCAAAACTAAGCCCAAATGACTACTTAGATGGCATCTAAGAGGCTTGAAACCAAAGGCATGCACAAATGCTAAAACATGAGGCATACAACACATGCTTTTGAAGCATTAAAGAGGCTACTAAGGCAAGCATACAAGCACACCAAAGGGACTGAAATAGCATGTTAAATGGTTCCAAACCATCAAAAATAAAGCAAGCAAGGCATGCTACACTCTCATGCTCTTAAGGCCAACAAGCCAAATGCAAAGGAGCTATGAGATACAAGTGATGACCGACCAAAACAAGCATGGACAGACCTCATGCATGGCAAAATAAGCATACAAGCTTCATGGATCTAAGCCTAAAACATGCTAGAAATAGAGGCACACAACCTAGGCATGTTAAGGGACTATTAAGGCATTACAAAGCAACTATGCAAGGCATGCAAAGAGTGCTAAAACCAACAGTTAGCAATGTCATATTAGGGCATAATAAACATAAAATGCAGCTAAGTCATGCTCAACAAACAACCAAACAGAATGCTCTCTCAAGAGGCCAAACCTTGCCCTTTTCAAGGACATCAAGGAGAGGGGGTGGCCCTCTCCTTCTTGAGACTCTAAGGCATCATCTCCACCACTGAAATCCCTCAAGATTTCAGTGGTGAAGAGATCCTAACACCAAAGTCTCGGATCTCTCACAAAATGGCACCAAAAGTGGCCTTTTCAAGGCCTAAGGGTGGTCGAACCTACCCAAACCACAAAACACTCTTAATGAACAATAAAGAGGGTTAAAAAACAGAACTTTTATGTGTTGATCACTAAGCACAAAAACTGTTTTAAGGCAAGCAAAAAGAGGGTGCAAAAATGGGGTAAAAAGAGGGTAAAGTAGTTACCCTTGTAGACTTCTTCACCAAAGTTGGGCCAACAGCTCCTTGAGCTCCAAAAACAGCTTCAAAACCTCAAGAACAAGCCCTTAGAACCTCAGTCCCAAGAGGAAGGTGAGACAGTAGGTGTTTAAGTGCAAAAATGTGAACTAAAACACCTAGAACACAAAGGGAAGAGAGAGATATGATATGTATCTAACCTAACCCTAAAAACCAGAGCTCCCTCTCACCTTTCTAACCAAAATTTTCTAACCCTTGAGCCAAGAGAGAAGGCCTTCTCTTATAGGCATCAATCTTGTAAAGCTTGTCCAACAAGCTTACAAGGAAGGCATCCCTCCATACACGTGTATGGAGGGGAAGAAAATGCACTACAGCTGCCTAAAAATATCTGATAAAGCAGCTGTACAGTGGTCGGCAGGGCAAAATGATCATTTTGCCAAAAAGAGTGCCGACCGGCACAAAACAGTGCCGGTGGCAACAACAACCAGCCGGTGGCCTCTAGCCACAGCCGGTGGTATGTAGGGATGCCTCACAAGGCATTCCCTGCCCCTCAAAGGCAAAACACAGGTGTTTGGTGCAAAACCAGACACAAAACGGTCAAGGTCGGAGGTCCTGAGGCAAGGCGCGTAGCCGAGAACTCCGGGAACTCCAAACGAACACGAACATGGATAATCACCAAGTGTTCAAACGGTGACGTCCAAATCTTGAGGACGGTCAAAAATGGGGTGTCTACAGTTGCCCCTCTTTGACAGAACTCGTAAGTCATAACAATGACGGGAGTGAATGTCAAAGCCCAGAGACGACCCATTTTTGACCAGGCCGAAGACTTAGACAGACATACAAAGCGCAAGTGGTTGAACCCGAAGGCTGCCTACGTATCCCTTAAGGAATCAAACCAGCGTAGTTCAGGCAGGAGGCACACATGCCACAGATAAGATATGCGCCCGTAGGCGGGGGCAAAATGCAGGACAATGCAAAAGGCCGAGCATAACTTATGATCATGCAAAGAAAGCTGTAACGAAGCACACATGCGACAGTTTTAAGCTAGCAAACTCCAAACTACACTACAATGCAGAAAGGGTGTAAGATAATTATAGAATTCTCGATACATCTCACTCGGAGGATACAATACCTGTGCGGCTCGTCCGGTTTCACCGGCCTCGAATGAACCGTACATACAATATCGTGCCTGCAAAGAAAGCAAACTTAATAGGTACAATATTGTTAGCAATATGCATGTCATGCAAAATGAATGCAAAATGACAATATATACAAAGCTATGTATAAACGATGCAAATGATATGCAATTGAAACTATATGCAAACTAAATGCAAACTAAATGCAAAGCAATTGAATCATGATTCATTCATGAGCGATTCGAAACCACACAAATGTCAAATAGATTGATGGAGGTAACAAGTCTGTCTACCATAGAAAAGGTGTTGAAGCCCTCAAGGCGCGAGCGCACGCAGAATTATGAGTAATGTAGACAGACACAAGAACAAGTATTGGGTGGATTGACATAAGTGGGGTGACGACCCGCTGGGGAAAGAACAATGACGCTAATGCCGGATGCAACAATTACACTACAATGCAATATCTACAATGGATATGGCTTGTAGCCAAACCGTATTTTGCCTAGGAAAGGCATGTACACGTACAAGCCATGTCTAACATAGAAAAGGTGTCGAAGCCCTCAAGGCGCGAGCGCACGCAGAACTGTGAGTGTATAGACGTGAAAAGTATGAGCACATACCAGACCAAGCTCAACAAGGAAAGCTGCGAGCCATAGATGGAAGATGATGCAGTGGATGCATGCAACTAAAATGCAATCTGGATGGATGCCCACAAAAATAAATGCATGACATATGCAGTATGTTTTTTTTTTTTTTACGTTTTTGAATGCATGACATATGCAGTATTATTTAGAATGATGCATGACGATGCATGTGTTTTTTTGGATTTGGATTTTTTGAAATGCATGACATATGCAGTATATACAAATGATGCATGACACATACAAGATTATTTACAATGCGATGCATGACAATGCAGTATGATGCAATGCGATGCATGACATATGCATGTGTTATTTACAATGCAATGCGTGACAATGCAATATGATTTTTTTGTTTTGATTTTTTTTGAAATGCATGACATATGCATGTGTTATTTACAATGTGATGCTTGACATATGCAGGATTACTATGATGCATGACAATGCAAGCGCCAAAGGTTTTGCACCTTCGAAGGATTTAAGGTCTCCTAGACCGTGCGTGTTTAAGGTCTTGCAAGACTGTGGCATGTCTTCGGTCCTGCCGGACCCATTTTGGGGCAATGTATGAATTGAGATGCGGTGCACAAAACAGTGTGATGCGCAAAACCGCGCGGTGGGATGCATGCCAAATGCAATGAGATGCGCCAAATAGTGCAGTGCGTTCAGACAATGCGAATGAAGGTTTTGCACCTCCTGAGGATTTAAGGTCTCCTAGACCGTGCGTGTTTAAGGTCTCGCCAGACCAGGGCATGTCTTCGGTCCTGCCGGACCCATTTTGGGGCAATGTATGAATTGAGATGCGGTGCACAAAACAGTGTGATGCGCAAGACCGCGCGGTGGGATGCATGCCAAATGCAATGAGATGCGCCAAACAGCGCAGTGCATTCAGACAATGCGAATGAAGGTTTTGCACCTCCCGAGGATTTAAGGTCTTCTAGACCGTGCGTGTTTAAGGTCTCGCCAGACCGTGGCAAAAAACAATGAGGTGCGCAAAACCGTGCGAGGGAATGCAAAATGAGATGCAAGATGAGGCACGCATACCTCATGGATGCAAAATGAAATGCAAGTATGACACGCATGCCACACGAACATGCAAAATGGTGCAAGTCGCAAGGGACGTGGAAGACGGCGCGATGCGACGCACCGGACAATGTGATGGATGAGTGCAACGCACACGGGGCAACGTTTGAATCTTGTAAAAGACAAAAGGATACAATCTTTGCTTGAATTTGAGTGCCACGCACAGAAGACACGGTCCGCGGTCAAAACGGAGGCCGGTTGAGCGTCGGAGGAGGAGACCGGGGACAGCTCGGGCTCAGACTCAGACAGCGATGCTCCTGATGATGCTCCTGGGCTTCTGCCCAGGAAGAGGGCGAGGACGGATCCTTCGGCGCGAGGCCATTGATGATGCTGATGACCCAGACTTTTGCTGTTTCTTTTATTTCTTTCCTTGTACTTTTCTCTTTTGTTGGTAGATAGAGTACTTTGTACTGCCGCGGGCAGGTTTTTATTTTCCTCAAACTTTGTACTTGAAAGGGATTATATGAAACAAACTTTTTGTCTGAAAAAGTGTTACATTTGTATACATCTGCATATTTCATACTTTGCACCGCATTACATCATGTTACACCTCAAATGTAAATGATTTTTGATATGTTGTCTGACCGTTGAACACTTGCACTGTAATAATCAGATAACCAACCAACTAAACAGCAACACAACACATACAAATCACTGCTTAAAACTGGACACACTGCCCATACTCCGCTAGGGATTGATCTACTGGGGATTGATATGTACACAGCCCATAACACAACATTTGATTCATTCTGCGCATGGCAAACTTTGAACAAACAGTCGAATCTGACCCGACGGGCCATGAAAGCTGAAACAGTTGAAGTTGAAACACACTCGGATGTCCCAATTTTTCCTTCCTTCTTCTCTTGCTTCGCACGAATGTAGAGAATGGCACAGCATTCAGAGCACAAACAGTCTTTTCGAAGTAAGGAAGGGTTTCACTACCGGGGTATCGAGCCTACCACATGACACGGCGGAGGGACTCAAACAAAGAAATAAAAGGCACACGACCTAACACAACGAGACACACTCGGAAAAGACTCGAAGCCAAAAGCAAGACCGACAAATCAAAAGACACGACACACGGACGTGTTTACAAAAGACCTCAGATCTCGAGGAGCCAGTTCCTCCGGGTATTATTCCCACCCTTTTTGATTTGTGATACTCACATCACTCGGCCCTCAAGCTCGGTTTTTCTCACAAAACCCTTCTTCTTACTTTTCTCTCAACTTACTCCTCTCTATTCTTTATTCTCTCATTTTTCAATCCCTCCCCAGGTATGGTTGACGGGTAAACGAGAGGTTGTGGGTTCACGCCCGATACAGCTAGCTCACGGCTATTTTTTCTGGTAGATAGGGTGCCCCTCGGGCAAGTATGTTGGCAGGGGAAGGACAGAAGACCTGACTCAACTGTGCGCCTAGTTCGTCACTTTGACCATTTTTTTGTTTTCTTCCTAAAACAGTTTTGACCAAAAGTGAGGGTCGGATTAACACACTTGTTCGATTTTTGATTTGAAAACCTGCAGGTCAGGCTGTGAGCACTGAAAATTCTCCTTTTTGGGTCCAAGAAAATGGTCCGGTTTTGGAAAATGAAATAGTTTTCAAGAAAATAGTCAACCTCACTAAAAATTTTCAAAAACTATTTTTGCAAACAGTCAATGCTCGACGAGCATAGAACTTAACCTCGAGATGTGCAACCTCGGATCGGAGGCAATGGAAAATTGCCCCTTGCTTGAAGGAGGGGCAAGGCAACAGAAAGTTGCCCCTAGTTTGGATGACAACTCAGGGCAACTTATGGCACTGTGTGGCAACGGAAAGTTGCCCCTTGTGTGGATGATGCCGCAGCATGCTGTAAGCCAGGCCTCGTTGATGACGATCAGATCCTCGGACACGGAGGAGACGAGGACGGTCTGAATCAATATATGGACATAGTCACCTGGAAGGTGTTGGTGGTTGGACTTCAAGGTGAAGCTGGCTGCATAATTTCGATTGTCACAACCGAACTACCGAATTTAGAGGAGGCGAAGGTGATCAAAACCATTGCATGGACCGAGACGCTATGAAAGCGTTGGGGGCTGGACTTCAAGATGAAGTTGCCTACGTATCCCAAACATGGGAATCAAGCCTTACGTAGTTCGGGTTAAGGTACACTCGGGTATTTTAACCTTCACTGTTTGGGCTCTAATTTTTGCCAAGGCGCCTGTTGCAGGTTTTCGACCTTGCGAGCTATGTTTTCTTTTCTTTTCTTTTTCTTTCCAATTTTTGATTTTTTTCATTTCTTTTCTTTTTTCTTTGTTTTTTTTGTTTGCTCTTTTTGTATTTTTTTTCTCTTCTTTTTTCTTTTTTTTTTCTTTTTCTTTGCTCTAACTTTTGCCTGGGTCGCCCTTCCGGGTTTTCGGCCCAGCAAGCCTCTCAAAGGGTAAAAGTGTAACAAGTCCATGCCAAATGGTTTTGAGACTGAAGCCTCTCCGTATCCAAGAGAGTGACTGTTGTATTAATTTACAGGAAAAGTCCATCACGGTTGCTTCTCGAGCTTTGCTTGGTGGGATCTGATCTTCTTGATCTGACGTTGGTGCCTTTTGTTCGAGGGCTGCTTCAAATTGGGCCACACGGGCATTACACGACAATTGATTGCTCGGACATTCTGAACGGATTCTAGGTTCGGAATAGATAGATTGAACCTTGAGGCTGAGAGCGATCCTAGGCTGCACAATCTCAAGAGCGATTCCACACAGGTCTTTACAGGACTGCGCAAAACATTTTGTTTTTGAAAGTTTTTAAGAAAGCGACACATCGCTCGCGCTAAAGATAGTGTGGAACCAGTCTGGATCAAGCCAGGGTCCTTCTCAGCACTCACGCTGACAGGCATGATTTCATTCATTAAAAGCTCAACATGTTTCTCTTTCTCTCAGTTTCAGACAAAGTTTTGCAAAACCCGAGGAATTCCTTCCTCTTCGTTTTTATCACCGCAGTGTTCAAAGACGGTTTTGAAAAACTTAGGTCACTACAACGAGTTCAAGGCACAAGAGAGTTGTAGAATGTGCTGTCGTTCCATTCACATCTTCCTGCACAATTAGCTCAAACTGAAAGCAAGCATGAAAACGGGATAGCCACAGCTGTTCCATTTCAAAACCCTGATTGTAACCGGCTCCTCAACTGAGACAGACTCAAAGGGAAAACAAAACAGGTAATTACAAGGTAAAGCAGTGCTCGAGGCAACAACCCCGGAATCACCCGGTATTCTATACAAAAGGGACCGACTCATTACAACAAGAGAGACCCTGTAAGCAAAAAGACTGACTCAATACAGAGAGACAGACTCAAAACAAAACAACAGACTGACTCGACACCCAAGTCAGGATTTACAAAGCTAGCGTTGGTCGATGTTCAAAAATGCGTGCCAAACGCTACATCCCAAAAATGCTCCAAACACTGCCCGCAGGCGGTTCACTTCCCGATTATATACTCTCAGTATCGGTGTCCTCAAAATCCAAGAACTCTGTAGTGACTGACTTGGCCGAGGTAGGCGGGAGGATAACCTTGTTGTCAATCAAATCCTGTACCTCATGACGGAGGCGAAAGCAATTATTAGTAGCATGACCAGTCTGCTGATGGTACGCACAGTACTGAGTGGCATCATGGCCTGCTGGAAGGGGTTTAGGGAGTGGTCTAGGATCGAGGGGTGTAAGATGCCCCTTTTTGGCCAAAATCAGAAGTGCCCTAGACAAAGGCATGTAGATAGGATGGAAGACCCTGCGCCCTCGGGGCAGGTACTTCGAAGCTTGAGTGCTCTTGCTAGACGTACTAGCGAACGGGTTAGCGGGTGCGGCTTTGGATTTCTGATTCTTTCCGGATGCAAGGCTGGGAGTGGGAAGAACTGTTTTGGCATGACGGGGCCTATCCCGATTCTCTGATTGACTGGAATTGCCCTCGGGCGGAGTGGGGAAAGCGTCCTCCACAGCTTTTGTCACAACTGCGGATATCTGTTGCTTGTTCATCCCCCTGGCTTTCAAAGCCTCGACTGCCCACAGCAGTTGCTCGATAGGGTCGGCATCTGCCTTCATCTTATCTTTGCTTCTGGCCTCGGCCTGGTTGAGGGTTTGGGTGGATATTGGTGCATCATTGCCATGGTTGGAGGCCATCTCTGGTTGACTTAGTTCAATCACAATTCGCCCCAACAGCGGGGGCTCCTGAGGTATAAAGCCTCCAGCATATGGTACGGCTGGTGGCGAGACCGACATCCCATAGGCGAGATCCATCACGGATCTTTGGAGATCTCCTATCATCCCCACTAGTTCAAAAGTAGTAGGCTCACGAGCCTGATATAGCTGAGGGGTCCAGACCGGGTGCGCAGCCGGCGATCTGGGTGGATGCGGCCTATCATCAACGCCGGTCTCACTCTGTGGGGTGATCCCTTGATCTAATGCAGCTGTCATAACCACTATCTCTTCTGAATTCTGCGTCATGCTAAATTATGCCTCGGCAAGAAGAAGACACTAGCTGTTCTGGATCAACCCTCTGAATCTCTGAACTGAAAACGGAAAACAAACAGCATTTCAGCCCCAATCAGATCAAACACAGATGCACTGAACAACTGTACTCCACTGCTGATCACTGTTCCTCAGAATCACTGTTCTCAGAACCAAACTGATACCCACGGATAACTGATTCTCAACAATACTGACACTGGTGCCCTCGGGCCTGATGCTCAAACTTTGCAAACTGATATATGCGTTTCCTGCAGAGATACACTCTAAAAGCACATAGCAGATAAATGGAGCCAAAACACCCCTATGTTGGGGTAGGGTTTCCCTGTCCTATTTTGTCAGGAGCTAGGGTTTCACTACGCACACAACGGTCTCAAACAACCTATGATCGGGTAAGCAACCTGTCCTAGTTTGGAATGGTCACTATGGATCCGAATATGCACTAGGTCGAATGGTCAAAAAGGGTGCCCCGGTAAAACCGGGGTTTGTGTTCCCATACTGGCAGAGCCCGCAACCGGTCAGCCTTATGGTCATGCCTTGACAAGACAAGCCTTCGGCAAACCGCTCAGGAATAGCAGATGGCCAACACGGTGTCCTAGGCGCACCAATGCACATGCAATGCAAAGAGACACATAAATGTAGTCAAAACAGGATATCACGAGTTCGAGTCAAGCTCTCTAAATCCCCAGCAGAGTCGCCAGAAACTGTAACACGTCCGCGGGGGACCTCGCGCTACAGCTCGGACTCTTCTTTTTTGCTTGTGGTTCCAAATCTGAACCAAAGAGTCCACCTCTGGCAAATCGTTTTGAAGAAAAACAGATTTTTTGAAAAGTAGTGCTAAACATGGACTGCTTTGCCAGATTACAGAGTCGCCACCTAAATATTTTAAAATGGGGAAATTTAGGAAACCCTGACTCGGTGCCGAAGGCCACGCGTCCGTCATCACCAAAGTGGCCTTGGCTCGGGAGCTTGGGTACGATCGGGGAAGGTCAGCTATGAGCACCCCCTTTCGCCCGGTCCGAAGACCGGCCTCTACTAACCATGATATCCATTTTTGAAAACTTTATGCGTTCTTATTCCGATTATTTAGCTAGAATTACTATGTTATGCGCACGGCAAACAAGTATAGACTAGATCGCCTAATTTGGAAATAAGCATTGCATATCCGTTGGTTTGGAAAATGCTTTGGAATTTGCTACTCGCAAGTAGGCTAAAACACGGATTTCAACGAGTTTTTCCAACTCAAGCAATCTAACCTCCACCCACAGGCATTCAAACAGTTTATCTCACATAAGCACTTAGCCGCATGGTAAGCATACTGTCATGTTAACATTCACACGCATGCGATATGCTAAAGCATAAATACTTACATCGTACTCCGTGCCAAAACAATAAACTAGTTAGCAAACATGCATGACCTAGCTCATGTTAAGTGACTAATGTAACACATACAAGGATGCAATTTAGAGTAGGCTCGGCTAACCCTAAAATGACATGTGAGATGCGATCGAATAACACGTATTCAACTTGGAATTGAAAATACAATGCAGTTTGTATGATGTACCGAGCCCGGTGCATGTAAACAAATGCATGGATGCACGCATGCATAGCATAAGGTATGCTAAAATGAACATGCCCTAATCTACCATCAAAGTAGGTAAATAAAAAGGGAGAAAGAAGTGGGGGTTGGAAGACATGCACACACTCACCCACACTTATTACAAACTTGCCCTCGCTCGGAAGGACCGAAAGAATAATACAAATAATTAACTACGCAAGCTAATTAAATATTACAAATTCACAAAATTAATTAAACAAATCAATTAATCTAGTTAAAGCAGTAAATGCCTCGGGAAGAGGGCCAGGTGCAGCACGCGCTCGGGACTCGCTCGGAATCGCACTGCCATACATGAACTGCCTCTGTTTTCCCTGCTTTCCTCCTCTGAAGACTGCCAAAGTCTCAAAAGCACTCCCCTGAGCACTGGAGATAACCACCGGCTGGAGTGCAACACCACCGGCTGAAGGATATGGCCACCGGCACTTAATTCATCCATCGGCTTCCAATTGACTGCCGGTCGGCACTTAACAGTGCCGATCGGCACAAAATGCCTGCAAAACCTGCAACTCACAGTAGCAGAGGGCAAAACCATGCATGGCAAGGCAATTCAAAGCATGTATGCACCAAACACACTCCTTATCATGTTTTTGACTCAAAGGAAGATGTGCCTCGATTCTCGGACCACCAATCACGCATTTCCATGCATGATGGCCCAAAGAACCAAGAATGCAACTTTGATTTCAAATGCATGCAATGCAAAAAAACAAACAAGGGTGCCAAACCTCCATCATACTTCACTTCAAGAGGCTTAGCATGCATGCTAATGCAATGCAATCCTAGACATGGCAACTAGTGTGCAAAAATGGACAATGCAAGGCACTTATTCAAACATGCAAGTGAGCACACAAGGCAAGCATGCAAATCAAATGGAGGATGGACTTAAACCTGAAATGGGCAGCCCTAAATAGGCCCAAAATCAGTGGCCAAGATGCTAAGTCATGAGGGCCAAACACACATGCACACATGCACATATTAAGACACCAACCTAAGCATTGAACAAGCAATCCCTAAGCGCACTTGAAGGGACACAACAATGGACAACTAGCATGCATGGAAAGCTCTGAAAGTCATGCAGAACATGGTGCCAAATCATAAAACAAAGCAAGCTAAACATGCAACAAATGGCCCAAGTCTTCAAAGCAAGCCAATGAGGCATTGAACTACACTTATGCAAAACAAACATGGCATGCATTGGACGACCCAAAACAGATTTTTAGCATGCAAAACTAAGCCCAAATGACTACTTAGATGGCATCTAAGAGGCTTGAAACCAAAGGCATGCACAAATGCTAAAACATGAGGCATACAACACATGCTTTTGAAGCATTAAAGAGGCTACTAAGGCAAGCATACAAGCACACCAAAGGGACTGAAATAGCATGTTAAATGGTTCCAAACCATCAAAAATAAAGCAAGCAAGGCATGCTACACTCTCATGCTCTTAAGGCCAACAAGCCAAATGCAAAGGAGCTATGAGATACAAGTGATGACCGACCAAAACAAGCATGGACAGACCTCATGCATGGCAAAATAAGCATACAAGCTTCATGGATCTAAGCCTAAAACATGCTAGAAATAGAGGCACACAACCTAGGCATGTTAAGGGACTATTAAGGCATTACAAAGCAACTATGCAAGGCATGCAAAGAGTGCTAAAACCAACAGTTAGCAATGTCATATTAGGGCATAATAAACATAAAATGCAGCTAAGTCATGCTCAACAAACAACCAAACAGAATGCTCTCTCAAGAGGCCAAACCTTGCCCTTTTCAAGGACATCAAGGAGAGGGGGTGGCCCTCTCCTTCTTGAGACTCTAAGGCATCATCTCCACCACTGAAATCCCTCAAGATTTCAGTGGTGAAGAGATCCTAACACCAAAGTCTCGGATCTCTCACAAAATGGCACCAAAAGTGGCCTTTTCAAGGCCTAAGGGTGGTCGAACCTACCCAAACCACAAAACACTCTTAATGAACAATAAAGAGGGTTAAAAAACAGAACTTTTATGTGTTGATCACTAAGCACAAAAACTGTTTTAAGGCAAGCAAAAAGAGGGTGCAAAAATGGGATAAAAAGAGGGTAAAGTAGTTACCCTTGTAGACTTCTTCACCAAAGTTGGGCCAACAGCTCCTTGAGCTCCAAAAACAGCTTCAAAACCTCAAGAACAAGCCCTTAGAACCTCAGTCCCAAGAGGAAGGTGAGACACTAGGTGTTTAAGTGCAAAAATGTGAACTGAAACACCTAGAACACAAAGGGAAGAGAGAGATATGATATGTATCTAACCTAACCCTAAAAACCAGCGCTCCCTCTCACCTTTCTAACCAAAATTTTCTAACCCTTGAGCCAAGAGAGAAGGCCTTCTCTTATAGGCATCAATCTTGTAAAGCTTGTCCAACAAGCTTACAAGGAAGGCATCCCTCCATACACGTGTATGGAGGGGAAGAAAATGCACTACAGCTGCCTAAAAATATCTGATAAAGCAGCTGTACAATGGTCGGCACGGCAAAATGGTCATTTTGCCAAAAAGAGTGCCGACCGGCACAAAAGAGTGCCGACCGGCACAAAACAGTGCCGGTGGCAACAACAACCAGCCGGTGGCCTCTAGCCACAGCCGGTGGTATGTGGGGATGCCTCACAAGGCATTCACTGCCCCCTCAAAGGCAAAACACAGGTGTTTGGTGCAAAACCAGACACAAAACGGTCAAGTTCGGAGGTCCTGAGGCAAGGCGCGTAGCCGGGAACTCCGGGAACTCCAAACGAACACGAACATGGATAATCACCGAGTGTTCAAACGGTGACGTCCAAATCTTGAGGACGGTCAAAAATGGGGTGTCTACAAATGAGTTTTTCCAACTCAAGCAATCCAACCTCCACCCACAGGCATTCAAGCAGTTATATCACATAAGCAGCTAGCCTCATGGTAATCATGCTATTATGGCAACACTCACACGCATGCGGTATGCTAAAGCATAAAAACTTACCTAGTACTCCAAGCCAAAACAGAAACCAGTTAGTAATCAGATGCATGATCCTAGTTCATGTTAAGTGGCTAATGCAACACAAGCGAGGATGCAATCTAGATAGGCTCGGCTATCCTAAACATGGCATGTGGAATGCTACAAATAACATGTATTCAATTTGGAATTGAAATACAATGCAGTTTGTATGATGTGCCGAGCCTAATGCATGTATAACAAATGTATGGATGCACGCATGCTATCATACTGTTATGCTAATTTAAATATGCCCTAATCTACCATCATAAGCAGGTAAATAAAAGGGAAGAAAGAAGTGGGGTTGGAAGACATACATCACACTCACCTACACTTATTACAATTTTGCCCTCGCGCCGAGGGTCCGAAAGAATATACAGTCCCAAAATAATACAGTCCGAATACAAAATAAATTATTACAAAATTTCTAATTTAATTAATAAATTAAATGCAGCATAGAAAAGGCCGCAGCCCCGCCTCGGTATGCGCGAATGATGCATGCTCGAATCCGACTCGCCCGGAAACCCGCACCATAACACTGCTGCCTCTGTTTTTACTACCCTGTCTCTCCAAAAATTGCCAAAGTCTCAGAATACCTTTCTCGCATGCTGCTGATCATCATCGGCTGGATGAAATATCCACCAGCCATGGGAAAAGTCCATCGGCTGTCAATGAAGTTACCGGCCATCCATATAGTGCCGGTCGGCACTATATCCTGCCGGTCGGCACAAAATTCCTGCAGAGGACAGTTTGACAGCAACAGCAGGCAGACAGTGCATGATATGGATTTTAGAGCAAATGTAAGCATGGTCAATGCTTCCTATCATGTATGGGACTCAAGGAAGCATGACCCTTGGTTCTTGGGCCATCAATTATGCATCTCGGTGCATGATAGCCTAAGGAACCAAGATTGCATTTCAATGTAAAAATGCATGCAACATGCAAAATGAGAACCAAGTCCCTATCATGTCAAGATCAAGGGCCCTAGTGACATGAGAATTGAGGTGTGTTTTGTCACTTGGAGTACAAACACCCCTCATTTCTCACACTTGGTTTGATGCCCCCAAACCAAGTAATGCAATGCATGTTATGCAAACATGGCTCAAATGGTGCAATATGAGATGAAATGCGAGACATACCAAATGTAATGCAACATATTATGGCAAGTGTGCAACACTCGGTATGCAAGATACAAAGTGTGATGCAAACATGGACATCTAAGGCAATAGGATTGACATGTGCTAAGACTATATTGACCAAACATGCAACAAGCATCAAACAAACATGCAATGGTGGACTTAAACACAATAGGGCAGACCTCAAACCTCCCCAAAACAGTGGCAAAATGTGCCCTAAATGGTAGACCAACCCTCATGCAAGCATGCAAACAAATGGGCCTAAAACCAAGGCATAAACAAGGGGTATTCCACCACCACCAACATGACCACTCATGGCACATATTAGGCATATGAAAACAGAGTTTTAGCATAAAAAGATACACCCAAATCCCTTGATATGGCAGCCCCAAAATGCTTTAAACATACAAGCATGCATAAGGCCTATTCCTAGGCACAAAAGGGGACACCTTTAAAGCATGAAGTAAGCCACGTATGCAAACATACAAACATGATTTATGGACTGAAATATGATCCTAAATGATGCCAAATCAATGAGTATAGTCCAAGCTAAGCATGTTAGGGGCCAATATGCTTAAGATTTACAAGCCAAAGCACAAGGCAACCACATCAAGCACACCAAACATGGCAAAAACAGTGGCTCACAGCCCTTAAACATGACAAAATGATGCTAATATCTTCATGAAGTGAGGCTCATACATGCAAGAAACATGGCCTAAACTCATGGCTCATTTCTAGGCAAACTAGAGCATTACAAAGCAAGTATAAGAAGCATGCTAAGGACCACAAAACCAACCAAAAACAGAGATGACATATGATCCAAAACACCCAAAGAAGCTCTGAAATGAAGGCATATAAGGCTAAAAATGCATGCTACCATGTGAGCCAAAGTAAAGACCAAAGGAGGACAAAAGGGAGAGGGGTGTCCCTCCCCTATATACGACTCCAAAATACTTCCCTCACCACTAAAAACCCACTGGTTTTCAGTGGTGAGAAGACCAAAAACACCAAGTAAGTAAAGCTTCAAGAGAAGACACCAAAATGGCCAAAACAAGGCCTAAGAGGGTGAGACTCTACCCAAACCACAAAACAATCTTAATGAATGTTCTTAAGCAAGGAAAAACAAGCCTTTTTTATGTTAAGCACAAAGCCAAAAACACAAAGCAAGATGGGTAGAAAGCTAGTGCAAGAATGGGGAATCTAAAGTGAAGTGCTCACCCTTGAAGATCCTTTGAAGAACAGATGGTGCAGCCCCCTTCTAGTGATCAAAATCAGTCCAAAAGCTCAACAATCAACCCTCCAAGTCTCTCAATCTCGGAGCTAGGTGTAATAGTGTGTGTAATGGTGCAAAAGTAAGCCAAAACGCACTATTTAGGCCTAAAACACACACACAAGGATGAGAGAGAGGAAGATATAGATATATCTGGATATATATCAGAGGAACAGAGATATATCTCTGGTTTTTGCTCCCAAAAGTTCTAACCTAGCTCAAGGGGGGGGAGGGAGCTTGTATAGGCCAAGGAAAGCTCTTAACTTAGTGGCTAAGCAAAAAGAAAAAGGGTCAAATGGGGCAAGGGGGTGCAAGGCTTCTTGGAGAAGCCAAAACAGCTGGCCAAGCTTCTCCAAAAGGGTTCAAGCTTCTAGAAGCTTTAGAGGTTCAAAGGTGCACATGGGCCAATCCTATGCACGGGGAGGAGTGATGATGTAATCCAGCTGGCACAGCTGGCATGCACCATGTCTCAGGGAGTTTAGAAGGGTCACCGGCCGGTCAAAAATGTCACCGGCACAAAAAAGTGCCGGTCGGCAACATATAATGCTGACCGGCCAAAACTTTTGAGAAAACAGTGCCGATGGTACAAACATGCAGCCGGTGATGGTAGGGGAGGGCCGGTGGGGTGTGGGGATGGCCAACAAGCCATTCCCTGCCCTTCAAGGCAAAAACACAGGTGTTTGGTGCCAAAACCGAACACGAAGCAGTCGAGTCAGGAGGTCCTGAGTCAAGGTGCACAGCCGAGACCTCCGGGAACTCGAGACGAACACGAACATGGATAATCACCGAGTGTTCAAACGGTGACGTCCAAGTCTTGAGGACGGTCAAAAATGGGGTGTCTACAGTTGCCCCTCTTTGACAGAACTCGAAAGTCATAACAATGACGGGAGTGAATGTCAAAGCCCAGAGATGACCCATTTTTGACAAGGCCGAAGACTTAGACAAACAAGGTATGTGCCCGAAGGCAGGGGCAAAATGCAACTGAAAATGCAAGAAGCCGGGCATAACTTATGATCATGCAAAGAAAGCTGTAATGAAGCACGCATGCAACAGTTTTAAGCTAGCATACACCAGATTACACTACAATGCAGAAAGGATGTAAGAGAATTATGCAATTCTCAATACGTCTCACTCGGAGGATACAATACCTGTGCGGCTCGTCCGGTTTCACCGGCCTCAAATGAACCGTACATACAATATCGTGCCTGCAAAGAAAGCAAACTTAACAGGTACAATATTATTAGCAACATGCATGACTAATGCAATCGTAAGTGCGTGACAACGCGTGCAATGTGCATAGGAAAATGGTGGAATTGAACACATGTGAGTAAAGCAATGCACGCATGCAAGCAATGTGTATTAAAGAAACCTGAAATTGAACGCATGTAAGTAAAGCGATGCACGTATGCAAGCAATGTGCATTAAAAAAGGAACTTGAAAATACACATGTAAGTAAAGCATGCAGTCGCGTAGGCAATGTGTAATGAGACTGGAAATTGAACACATGTAAGTAAAGCAGAGCACGCATGCAATGCAATGTGTATATAAAAGGAACTTGAAAACATATCAGTAAAGCACTGCACGCATGCACAGAATGTGTACAGGAAGGAATTTGAACACATATTAGTAAAGCAGAGCACTCATGCAAGCAATGTGTATAAAAGGTAATTGAACACATGTAACTAAAGCAATGCACGCATGCAAGCAATGTGTATAAAAGGTGATTGAACACATGTAAGTAAAGCAATGCACGCATGCAAGCAATGTGTATAAAAGGTGATTGAACACATGTAAGTAAAGCAGAGCACGCATGCAATGCAATGTGTATAAAAGGTAATTGAACACATGTAGGTAAAGCAGAGCACGCATGCAAGCAATGTGTATAAAAAGGTAATTGAACGCATGTAAGTAAAGCAGAGCACGCATGCAACGCGATGTGTATAAAAAGGTAATTGAACACATGTAAGTAAAGCAATGCACGCATGCAAGCAATGTGTATAAAAAGGTAATTGAACACATGTAAGTAAAGCAATGCACGCATGCAAGCAATGTGTATAAAAAGGTAATTGAAATTGAACATGGTAAAACATGACGCTGAAATGCGACGTACTGCAACACAGTATGTTTGAAATGATTCATGGAATTCACAAGACATAAAAGGATACGGGAAGGAGCGTCCTTCACATGTACCGAGCATCGCTCACAAAAGTCATGGCCTGAGGTCAACTCGAAGGTCCGCTTGTATTTTGAAAGTGCAGTTTCTTGTACTGCCTTGAGTAATGAAGATGCCAAACCACACAATTGACCCGAATAAGGGCGCGGAAGGTACAAAGCCCGAAAGGGGAGGTTACTGGTATCAATCCCGATACTCTGCTACCCTGTTATTTTCCTGCTTTACTTTCCTTTTTATTAGGAGTTTAAGCACATTGCACTGCCTCAAGCAGGTTCTATTTTTTCGAAAACGCGTATTTTTCTTCTTTTTTAGAAATTCATGACGGAGATGAAACAGCTATTTGTTCAAAAGGTGTTTCAATTGTACATTCTATGCATCGCATTGCAAGGCATCACACAATCAATGTGACTAAAAATGAACACTATGTTTTGAAAACGAAGCATCGCATCGTAATAATTAGGTAGTGAACCAATTACAACTCGATAAGCAAAACAAAGGGAATCTTTATGACCAAGCTGGTGCGAGTACAACTCAATAATCAACACAAAGACTTAAGGAGAGTGAAATACAACTCGATAAGCAAATATACAACAACTCGATAAGCAAATGGGTGCGCCCTCGTAAGAATTGATCACTGGAAGGTATTGGAAATGGTGGGGTTCCCCAACTTCTTAGCGTATACAACTCAGGGGATAAGGGGGAGAACCACCGGCCCCATGGGAAGGCCATCGGCCTTGAAGAATGGCCATCGGCCGAAAGGGTGATCCATCGGCCCAAAACAAATGGCCGGTCGGCACTAAAATTGGCCGGTCAGCACTAAACTGTCAGCACCAGCAGAATGTTGACATATGTCCTTCACTCAACCTTATCTTCTTCAAAAGGGTCTCAACTTCGTGGTTCTCTTCATTTCCACACTGATTTGCTCCAAATGGAAGAATTTCTTGCCCAAAATCTCGCAACTTGGATTAACAACTTGGATGGCTCGGAAAAGCTGAATTTCCGGGCTTTCGGCATAAATGCACTATTCACTTTGCGCCGTACCCCGCTGCATTCTCCATTCCTCCGTGCCGCGGCAAGGTTTTGGAACCCGGTAACACACGTCTTCAGCTTTAGCGGGCAAGAGGTGTGTCCTACCTTTGAAGATTTCCAAGCTCTAATGGAATCTGAGCATAATGAAGAGCTTTTGCCCCAACTTCGTTTTGGCCATGCCCAAGCCTTAGGGCAAATGTGTGGGCTTTCAATACCCGATGCTCGTTCTCTGATTTGCGATGGAATACTAGATGTTTCGAGCTTGGTTTGTCGTTTTTCTGAGATCGGTGACCGCGGTGACCATCACTAGCAAGGCTTCCGGCGACACGCCCTCTGTTTGTGCATGCTATCTCATTTCCTGTTTGTCTCCGGTTCCGGAGGGCCTAGTGTCCGGTTGATTGAAGTTGCCCGAGGCTTGAAGGAGGGCAAAAGCTGTATTGCCATGATTCTGGCTGAGACGTTGCTGGGCTTAGACGCCTTTTATCGTCGAGAGACGACCAGATTAGCAGGGAGTCCACTATTACTGCAGGTAATATTTCCCACCCAATCTCACATATATGTTTGCTCACATCACTCGGCCCTCAGGCTCGGCTTTTCTCACAAAAACCCCTTTTCTTACTTTTCCTCTCATCGTACATCTCTCTATTCTTTATTCTCTCATTTTTCATCCCTCCCCAGGCATGGTTGATGGATAAACTGCGAGTTGTGGACTCCTGCCCAGCATATTCAGCTCGTGGTTACTTCTTCAGGCAACGCCTAGTTGATGCCCTTGACGAGGGTTGGTGGTTTGATTGGATGTGCAGCTTGTCCGCAGACCGTATTGCTTGGCGATGCCCTTGGCTCAATCTCCCGGCGATGAGCTACAGCATGACCCGTCAACCGGGGATCCAATTGGTTGGCTTGACTCACTGTGTCTTCTACTTTCCATTCCGTATTCTGCGCCAATTCGGTCATAATCAGACTTGCCCACCGGAAGGGATAGAGTACCCGGCCACATTCCCGATTCGAGGCGCACAGCTGGCCCGATATGCCACAGCATGGGGGACGAGAGAACTCCTGGCCCCCGCTCCCACTTTCAGTTGCACTTTGTCTGATGAGTGCTTGGATTGGCTTAATGAAGAGGCACAGGAAGGGCCCAGCTTGGCATCGGAAGCTTCGACTAGCTCTGGGAGGGGGCGCAGGGACACCTGACTCGACTATGCCCCAGATTTATTGCTTTATTAGTACTTTAAAGATTTCCTTATGAATGTAATAAAAAGCAACTTCAATTGTATGCAAGAGCAAGAGAACTCTGTTTGAAATCAACGAAATTGAAAGTTGTGGTACTGAAAAATTTTCACTTTGGTCCAGAAATGGTCTTAGTTGTAAAAAAAGATTAATTTGAGCAAAGTCAACTTTTATCAAAACTTTTCAAAACTATTTTCGATATGGATCAGAACTGGACACGCCTGAGATCTGTCACTGAAATGCACAACCCCGGATTCCAGCAATTGGAAAATTGCCCCTAGTCTGCACGGCGCCGCGGCACTGTACAGCAACGGAAAGTTGCCCCTAGTCTGCAAAGCACTGTACCGGAGATTACGATAAATGCTGATGGACAAAGATGACCAAGAGGATCAAATGGACAAAGTTGATCGGGGAAAGAGTTTATGGCTGAACTTCGGGATGAAGCTGCCTACGTATCCCAAGAATGGGAATCAAGCCTTATGTAGTTCAGGCTTGGGTTCGCTCGAGTATTTTCACTCTCCTTTTGCGCTCTAACTTTTGCCAAGGCCGCCCTTTGCGGGTTTTCAACCTTGCGAGCTCAGTTTTTATATTTTCTAATTTTTTTGTGCTCTGAATCTTGCCTAGGTTGCCCTTTTGGGTTTTCGGCCTAGCGAGCCACTCAAGGGTAATATTTCTTCAACTTGTCCATGTTGATCGGTTGGGAGAACTCTAAGCCATCTAGGTCCATCAGAACCACAGCTCCACCTGACCAGATAGACTTGATGATATAGGGACCAGTCCAATTGGGTCTGAACTTGCCCCTTGGGTCATGGATGGGAGCTCGGTTGTCCTTGAGCACCAAATCTCCTTCCTTCAAATTCCTGGACTTAACCTTCTTGTTAAAAGCCCGGGCGATTCTGCGTTGATATCCTTGGACATGGTACAGTGCTTTCAACCTCCTTTCATCAAAGAGCATGAGTTCCTCGAATCTACTCTGCTGCCAATCTGCCTCAGCTATTTGACACTCAACCAATACTCGTAAAGATGGAACCTCAATCTCGATTGGTAGAACGGCCTCCATCCCATAGACTAAGGAATACGGAGTCGCCCCGGTAGAAGTTCTGATTGAAGTTCGGTAGCCCCACAAAGCAAATGGCAGCTTATCTGGCCAGTCCCGGTAGGTTTCCAACATCTTCTGTAGTATATGTTTGATGTTCTTGTTGGGGGCCTCAACTGCTCCGTTGGTCTGCGGCCGATATGTGGACGACTTATGAAAAGCCACGTTGTATTTCTCCAACAAATCAATCACCTCCTTCTTGAAGTGAGAACCATTGTCTGAAACAATCTCGTTTGGGACCCCATAACGGCAGATTATGTTGTTTCTGATGAACTTTGCGACATGCGAAGCTTTCAACACAGCATAAGATTGGGCCTCGACCCATTTAGTAAAGTAATCTATTGCTACTAAGATAAACTCATGCCCATTCGACCCCTTCGGAGTAACAGCTCCAATCACATCAATCCCCCAAACTGAAAATGGCCATGGCGACGTCATGTTGTACAGCGTCGACGACGGGATGTTCATGCGATTTGCGTGAATCTGGCATTTGTGGCATCGCCGGACAAAACCAATACAATCTTCCTCCATAGTAGACCAGTAGTAGCCTTGTCTGAGGATCTTCCGTGCCAGCATTCCCCCATTCATATGTGCCCCACATTCTCCTCCATGAATGGCCTCCATCAGGCGCTTCGACTCTTCGGCTTCCACACACAGCTTGTGCATTCCCATATGACCTCTCTTATACAATTTACCCCCGCAGATAATAAACTGAACAGCCATTCTCCTAATTTCCCTTTTATCTTTGGCATTTGCCCCTGGTGGATACGCCTCCTTCTCCAAGAAGTTCCATATGTCGTAATACCAAGGGTTGTTATCCTGCACTTCATCTATGGCAGAGACTGACTCGTAGGCAGGTGCAAATTTCTGGTCAATAATGACTGGACGCATCCGGACCCCAGATGGGATGTCTATCATGGAAGATAGAGTTGCTAGCGAATCTGCAAACCTGTTGTTCTCTCTTACTAGGTGAGTGAAACTTAACTTCTCAAACCGAGGAATTAGCAAATCCAAGGTCTGGTGGTAAATTATCATCTTTTCCCCCTTAACTTTCCAATCTCCTTTTGCTTGAGATACAACAAGGTTTGAATCCCCAATGACGTCCAACCGCCTTGCCCCTAGTTCCAGGGCTGCTTCCAGACCGGCGATACATGCCTCATATTCTGCCTCGTTGTTCGAGACTTTGAACCGGAGCTTGAATGCTAAAGGAACACGGGAATCGTCGGGCGCTATCAGCAACACCCCTATCCCATACCCATACTGATTTGACGCTCCGTCAAAGTACATCGTCCAAGTTTCGTCTTCGATGTGCAAAATGGCTTCATCTGGGAACAGGTACTCAACCGCTTCATCCCCTTCAACCGGGTGGTCGGCAAGGAACTCCGCTACCGCTCTCCCTTTTACTGACTTGCGCGTGACATACTTGAGATCAAATTCGGAGAGCAACAGTAGCCAACGAGCTAGCCTACCCGTAAGTGCTGGTTTCTCGAAAAGATATTTGATGGGATCAAGTCGTGAAACCAGCATCATAGAGTGAGCTAATAGGTAGTGCCGCAGCTTCCTGGTAGCCCATACCAAGGCCAAACAAGCCTTTTCCAGTGGAGTGTAGCGGGTCTCGTAATCCAGCATCTTCTTGCTCAGATAGTAGATGGCCCTTTCCACTTTATCTTCGGACTCTTGTGCGAGCACGCAGCCCATTGTAGTTTCAGTTACTGACAGGTACAGTATCAACGGTTTTCCCGGCTTTGGTGGTGACAACACGGGCGGATTCTGTAGATATTCTTTAATCTGTTCGAAAGCTTCCTGGCATCGGCCGTCCCATTGGAACTTCTTTCCTTTCTTCAGAAGACCAAAAAGTGGTTGACAAGTTAAGGTTAGTTTTGAGATAAACCGCCTTATGAATTGCACTTTACCCAGAAAGCCTCGCACCTCCTTTTCAGTCATTGGTGGTGGCATTTCTAAGATGGCCTTGATTTTGGAAGGGTCGACTTCGATGCCCCTTTGTGTAATCAGAAATCCCAGCATTTTTCCCGCTGTAACACCAAACATACACTTCTGAGGATTCAACCGCAGCTGAAATGCTCTGATCCTTTGAAAAAACTTTTGCAAGGCGGTGTAGTGGCCCTCTCTTTCTTTCAACTTGACAATCATGTCGTCCACGTACACCTCAACCTCTTTATGGATCATGTCATGTAATATTGTTGTTGCAGCCCGTTGATATGTCGCCCCAGCGTTCTTCAACCCAAACGGCATCACTCTGTAGCAATATGTCCCCCACGGGGTGGTAAAAGCAGTCTTCTCCCGGTCTTCGGGTGCCATCACTATCTGATTATATCCTGAGAAACCATCCATAAACGAAAGCAACGCATGCCCCGCTGTGAAATCTACCAGCTCATTGATGTGTGGTAAGGGAAAGTCATCCTTCGGACTAGCTCTGTTCAAATCCCTGAAGTCCACACATACCCGGATTCTGCCATCCTTCTTCGGCACTGGAACAATGTTGGCCAACCAAGTCGGGTATTCGGATACCAGCAGGAAGCCTGCATCAATCTTCTTGGTGACCTCTTCCTTGATCTTAAGGGCCCAGTCAGGGCGGATCCTCCTGAGTTTCTGTTTGACGGGTCGGGCCTCGGGGTCAAGAGGGATCCGGTGCTATACAATCTCAGGATCGATTCCAGGCATGTCTTCGTAGGACCACGCGAAAACATCTCTGAAATCTTTTAATAAAGCGACTAAGCGCTCGCGTTCCTCCGAAGACAACGTGGACCCGATCTGGACCAGCCGCGGGTCCTTCTCAGTACCAATGTTCACGGTAGTGATTTCATCAATTAAGGGTTTAACAAACCTCTCTTGCTCTTGTTTAATTAGTCGTTGCAAAACCGGAGGAATTTCGCCCTCGTCGTTTTCATCAAAATTTTGAAATTCTTGATTTAAGCAATAAATCAAAGGCACAGAAAAGTACTCAGAAACCACATTCATCTCATTCTCATTAAGTACTTCCAAACCGTCCAGCTCTTCTGTTACAACAGACTCGAAAGAGAAAGAAAAAGACGACCTAGACAGGACTGTGGCATCCGGGTTATCACTCCCAGGAATACCGGACTCAGACTCAGTTGAGCTGGAACCTGATTCCGACTCACAAGACTCGGTGGAATCAGATTCCGGCTCTCTACCTGACCCGGTGCCGCCCAAAAATCCCTCCTGGTACTGCCAAACAAGAGAGGGTGCGATGGATGCATCCAAAATAGTTGCTGGTTGGCCCGCAGCCGTCTCATCTCCGATCATGGACACCGAGGAGTCATCCCCCAAGCACAACTGGTCGATCGAAGGATCTGAAAGTAGACATGCCAGTGCTACCCCCATTTCAAACTCTGTATCCACAGACTCCGCTTCTTTGCTATGCTCAGCCTCAATTGTTGGGTCTGTCTGCTCTTCAGCAACATCATCCCCAGATATTTGTAAGTCAAAGAAGATTTCGAAACCTGGCACGCGCTTTTTCTCTGCGTTCAACCACGGCTCCGGAAAACCACAGAACGGAAAGTCCTCCCCCTCCCGGACGAAGCGTCCGTTTAGGGTACCCCGGATGGGCCGATGCACCAACTCAAAAGGTCTTCCCATTTGTTTTGCTTTGGCTCTCCCAGCCATTTCTTTTCCTCTTCTCACCCAATCTTCTTTAGTGGGCAGATAACCCAAGCCGAAGGTGTGGGGATTGTGTGGCACTCCGGCCAATGCTGCAACGCCTTTGCGGCCGCTCTTTCCTAATCCCATCCCGGGGATATGTTGGAGCTTGTTCATGAGATACACTGCTTGGGCACTAACATAGATCCCTTCGTTAGCAGCCATGATGTTTTGTACAACCTGAGCCTCAGCTAGGGTAAACCCGATATGAACACATCTTCCATGCCATGCTCGATTTCTAGAACAGGCGCGGATACCTCCGGTGGTGGGTGGATTGATGAGTTTCCAAAGACAATGGCTACTCCCTTTCCATAGGGGTATTTCACCATTTGATGCAAAGTAGATGATACCGCCTTCACCTGATGCAGCCACGGCCGCCCCAAAAGCAAGTTGAAAGTCGTAGGCACTTCTAAGACATGGAAATCTATCTCATGCTGCCCCGGCCCGACCTTTGTCTGAACTTTTACGGTTCCCATCACTTCTCTACTTGTGTTGTCATACGCCCTGATAACCTGGGCTGTTGGTACAAAATCTGCGGTTTTCAAACCAATTGCGTATGCCGTTCTTGCCGGGTAGCCGTTGATGGCGGACCCGGTATCAACAAGTACCACCGGTATCCATTTATCCCTACACTCCACAGAGATGTAGAGGGGCTTGTTATGGTCTGCCCCCTCGGGTGGCAATTCCTTGTCGGAAAAGGTCAGCATCGGGGTGGCTCCCCCCGGAAAGACCAATCCCACCAGCTGCTCTGGCGTGGTTTCTACTGAAAGCTTTGCTTTGTCCATGGCTGATAAGACAGCCTCTCTATGCACCCGTGATGCCATGAGCAATCCCCATATAGAGATGTCTGCTTGTATCTTTTTAAGCTGTTTGAGCACAGCCTCCTCTTTGTAGACACCCCATTTTTGACCGCCCTCAAGACTTGGGCATTACTGATGGTTTGCTCGGTGTTGAGAGATGTGCAGGGCACAGGTTCAGTTTCTTCGGCAAGAAGAGAGGCAAATCTTTCAAAACACTTTGTTTAGGGGTTTGGAGTTGAAGAAAAGAGGAGAAGAGGGGAGAAAACTAGTTTGGGAGTGGTTCAGCATGAATCCGGGAAGGAGAAAAGTCTGCGCGGCTTCCCCGAAACGGGCGTAACTCTTTGTACAAAAGGAATTAAAATATGGGGCCACCACCATTGGAAAGAAGACTTCTGGGGCTTCACTTTGCACTCAAGAATCTCCTAGAGCCAAGTCCGGGTGGGGGAGATGTGATTGGTTGAAGCTGGGCATCATCCCGGTTGGATCGAGTCTGCGCGACTTCACGGAAAAGGGCATAACTTTTTGCACAGGAGGAATTTTGATGCAAGGTTTGCGCCATTGGAAAGCTAACTTCTGGGGCTTCAATTTGCATACCCACGGGAACTGTTTTGACCTCGGAATCATCTATCGGTACTATATTTAGCCGACCGGCAGAAAATAGTGCCGACCGGCACTTTATTTTGGCCGACGATCAAATTTTCTAACCGGTTTGCACCCTTTCCACCCTCCAAGCCTGGTGCATGCCAGCTGGGATGCACAGAACCCTATCCACGTGCATATATGTATCTATTTTGGAGCCTTTAACCCCATTTTTGGCCCCTTTGCTCATGGCTTCTTGAGGAAGCCTTGACCCCTTGTCTTGGCTTCCCCAAGAAGCCTACCAGCTGTCCAAGCTTCTCCAACAAGCCTTGACCTCCCCTTAGACCCCTTTGACCCTTTGAAGCTTGCTTTAGAAGCTTAGCTTTGCCTATATAAGGACCTCTCTTCTCCTTTGTCTAGGGTTAGAGATTTTGAGCAAGAAAAACCAGAAGATATATATGCATATCTGATATATACATATATATCTCACCTCCCTCTCTATATCTCTCATTCAACCTCCAAACACCCTTGTTCTTGGGCCATTCCTTCACCAACCCATAGCACAACACCACCACTTCCATTTCCAGCCATTTGGAGGTCATTTGCAGAGCTTAGGAGCACCTAAACTTGGATCAAAACCTGCTGGTTTGCTGGTCTTCAAGCGTAAGTCCTTATCTTCCCTTTTCTAGCATTTTCTTGGTTCATATCTAAGCCATTGTTGCATGTATTTTTGAGCTTCAATGTAAACTACAAAGAGGCTTATTTTGAGCCCTTCTTCAACATTGAAGAAGGGCTCAACCCTGTTTGAGCCCTTCATAATGCACTTGCTTCAATATCATCTTGTATGACAATGTCTTGCATGCTATTTATAGCTCATGTGTGATCTGTTTCTGAGCCTGATGTAAACTGTGAGTGGGCCTATTTTGAGCCCCTCTTCAACATTGAAGAAGGGCTCAACCATGTTTGGCCCCTCTATCATGCATTCTCTTTGTAATCTCTCATATTTACCGTAAAATTGCATGATTTGTTTGGCCTACTTCAAGTCTGTTTTGGAGCATGTCATTAACTATGAATAGGCTTATTTTAGGTCCCTCTACAACATTGTAGAAGGGATCAACTTTGTTGGGGGTCTCCATGTTGTGCTTGTCCTTATACCCCTCTTTGACCCCCATTTTTACATGCTTTGTTAAGCCTGTCTAGCTTCTGTTTTCGGCCATCATCAGGTCTGGAAATATCCATATTTTGGCCTTCTTGTCATATTTTGTTAAGGGTCTTTGACTGTTTGGTGCACCCTTTATATACCTCATGTTGTGGCCTCATTTTGCCCTTGTTTTGCATGACATTTTGAGCCTATTTGTATACTGATTTTGGCTCGGCCATCTGCTGTAAATAGCCATATTTTGGGCCCCTCTACAACATTGTAGAAGAGCCCTCACTTGTTTGGAGTCTCCATGTATCGGTTATCTCTTTGCCCTCCTTGTGGCCCGTTCCTTGCGTAGGATTTTTCCCATACTTGTATGTGTTTTTGTGACCATGTAATAAACTGAAAAATGCTTGTTTTGGGACTGTCTAGCTTCTGTCTTCATACTTCATGTTCATATCTTGCATGTTTGGCATAGCTATAGGCCATTTCGGGTGCCTAAATCCATGTTTTGGGGTCATTCCATGCATTGGGTGCACTTTCGCCATCTTTCGAGACTGTTTTGCATCATTTGTAGTTGCTGGAATTTATTTGCATGTTTACATGTCATATTCCATGCCATTTCATGCCTCAGGGCCATTTCTCGGTTTGCGTGCCCGTGTGCACGCATTTCGAGGCATCTCATTCTCGTCTCATGGCCGCTGATTTTGGCATGCTTGCAAGCTACCCATGTTAGTTTAAGTCCATCATTGCATGTTTGTTGCATGCCATGCTTGTTAGTTTAGGTTGTGTGCCTAATACATGTTGCATGTTTGTATACTTGCCTCTATGCTCATATTGCATACTTAGCTCACATGTTTAGGTTGCATTTGGCATGCATGTCTTGCCTCTTGAATCACCATGATAGAGGTTGGGCTTCTTGTTTGTTTGTATGCATTTCATTCCATTGAAAGTTGCTAACTTGGCTTTCGGGCCATCATGCATTGAAATGCGTGATTGATGGCCCGGGGGTCGAGGGCCATGCTCCCTTAAGTCCATTACATGATAGGGAGTGTGTCCATGCATACATTTGCCTAGAAATTCTATGCCTTGCACTGCTTGTCTGCTGTTGCTATCAAAACTGTCTTCTGCAGGGATTTTGTGCCGACCGGCAGTATAGAGTGCCGACCGGCAATGTATTTAGTGCCGATAGCTTCATTTCCAGCCGGTGGACTTTATACACGGTCGGTGGACATTCTATCCAGCCGATGATGATCCTTAGGATGCAGGGAGCCTGTTCTGGGACTTTTACAGTCTTCCAAAGAAGCAGAACAGTAAAAGCAGAGCCAACAGTGATACGGTGCGGGTTTCCGGGCAAGTCGGATCGAGCATGCATTGTTTGCACATCTCGAGGCAGGGCTGTGGCCCCCACTTTTTTATTCTGCACTTATTCTTTAAGTAATTAGAATTTTGTAATAATTTATTTTGTATTCGGACTGTATTATTTTGGACTGTATATTCTTTTGGTCCCTCCGTATGAGGGCGTATTTGTAATAAGTGTGGGTGAGTGTGTGTATGTCTTCCAACCCCCACTTCTTTCTCCCTTTTATTTACCTGCTTATGATGGTAGATTAGGGCATATTTATATTAGCATACTTTATGCAATGCATGCGTGCATCCACGCATTTGTCTAACATACATCGGGCTCGGCACATCATACAAACTGCATCGTATTTCGATTCCTAATTGAATACGTGTTATTCGTAGCATTCCACATGCCATGTTTAGGATAGCCGAGCCTGTCTAGATTGCATCTTCGCATGTGTTGCATTAGACATTTCAGTATGCTTAGGTCCATGCATGGATTTCTAATAAGCTTCTGTTTTGGCTTGGAGTACTAGGTAAGCTTTTATGCTTTAGCATATCGCACGCGTGTGAATGTTAACATGACAGTATGCTTACCATGCGGCTAAATGCTTATGTGTTAAACTATTTGAATGCCTGTGGGTGGAGGTTGGATTGCTTGAGTTGGGAAAACTCGTTGAAATCCGTGTTTTAGCCTACTTGCGGGTAGCAAATCCCAAAGCATTTTCAAAACGAACGGATATGCAATGTTTGTTTCCAAATTAGGCAATCTAGTCTATACTTGTTTGCTGCGCGTATAACATAGTAATTCTAGGCTAATAATTGGAATAAGAGCATGTAATGTTTTCAAAATCGGATATCATGGTTAGTAGAGGCCGGTCTTCGGACCGGGCGAAAGGGGGTGCTCATAGCTGACCTTCCCCGATCGTACCCAAGCTCCCAAGCCAAGACCACTTTGGTGATGACGGACATGTGGCCTTCGGCACCGAGTCAGGGTTTCCTAAATTTCCCATTTTAAAATATTTAGGTGGCGACTCTGTAATCTGGCAAAGCAGTCCATGTTTGGCACTTCTTTTCAAAAATCTGTTTTCTCAAAACGATTTGCCGGATTTGGACTCTTTGGTTCAAGATTAAGAGCCGTGACATTTTGAGTCCTTCGAACTGTAGTGACCCAATATCGAACCAGAACGGGGGGGACTCGCACTCCTCGCCCGGGATGCGTTCGGGGACGTCTACAGTTTCTGGCGACTCTGCTGGGGATTTTAGAGAGCCTGACTCGAACTCGTGATATCCTGTTTTGATTTCACTTATGTGTTTCTTTGCATTGCATGTGCATTGGTGCGCCTAGGACACCGTGTTGGCCATCTGCTATTCCTTAGTGGTTTGCAGGAGGCTTGTCTTGTCAAGGCATGTCCGTAAGGCTGACCGGTTGCGGGCTCTGCCAGTATGGGAACACAAACCCCGGTTTTACCGGGGCGCCCTTTTTGACCATTCGACCTAGTGCATATCGAAATCCATAGTGACCATTCCAAACTAGGACAGGTTGCTTACCCGATATAGGTTGTTTGAAACCGCTGTGTGCATAGTGAAACCCTAGCTCCTGACAAAATAGGACAGGGAAACCCTACCCCAACATAGGGGTGTTTTGGCTCTGCTTTACGTGCTATGTGCTTTTAGAGTGTATCTCTACAGGTAGTGCATATACCAGTTTACAAGTTTGGGTATCCGGCCTGCGAGCACCAGTATCAGTATTTTGAGAATCAGTTATATCTGCGGGTATCACATTCAGATTTGGGGCAGTGATTTCAGGGAACAGTGATCAGTAATAGAATACAGTCATTCAGCTTTGCTCGTATCCATTCCAGTGAAGTTGAGCTAAGATGCTGTCTGTTTTCTCTTTTGCTAGGTAGTCCTGGAACTATAGCTTCAGAAGGCTCCACTATCCCCCAGGTACATTGGATTTGATAGACTTTGTCAGGTCAGAGACTCGGTTCAAGGGTAATCAGGGCCAGAGAAGGCTAGTCAGGCACAGACCATCAGTACCACAGCTACCAGATCAGTGATCTTTGAGCAGTTGGGTAGAGATTTCTGAACTTACAGCAAGCATAGATATACCGGTTGCTCAGTTAGACCAGGGCAATATGTCGAGTCTGGAAGAGATGGTGCGCCAACTCCAGAATAGTATGAAAGCCATGCAGCAAGACGCTGTTCATCAAGCAGAATTCGCCAAGCAACAAGTTGTGGTTATAGCCCAACAGACAGAGACAATTGCTAGGCTAGAGCAGCAAACCGGAGCATCTGCTTCACAACAAGTTCCTCCCCCAGCAGGAGCTCCAGCACCTGGGGGGGCACCCAATGTCCAGGAAGATACGGACATTCCGATAGGGCCGGACCCCACAGCATTGAAAGTGAGCAAGCTTGAGAAATTGTTCAAAAAGTCTCAGGGGACCCACTCTATTCCTGATATAGAGGATGGTTATACCGACTCAATGGTGACATTACCAGATCAATTCAAGATGCCACATATCGATCGATTCGATGGCTCTGGAGACCCAATGGTGCACCTCCACTTGTTTTCTGATATTCTGAGACCAATGGGTTTGACCACAGCCCAGAAATTGTCACTATTCGGCCGAACCCTGTCTGGGATAGCCGCAATCTGGTATTCAAAATTGGAGAACTCTGTGAAACAGAACTGGGAAGAGATGGCTGAGGCCTTCAGTAATCAATACTCCTACAACACACAGATTGAGGTCACCACACGTGATCTTGAAGCCACCCGCCAAGGGCCAAATGAGGGTTTCTCAGAGTTTGTAACGAGATGGAGAGCAAAGGCCTCAATGATGACTACAAAACCTTCCGACAAAGATCAGATCAGGATGATTGTTCGGAATCTGCATGGCAAGTTGCTGCAAAAGATGGTCATTCTACCTCTGTTTACCTTTTCAGCCCTTCATGAAATGGGGGTTCAAATTGAGGATGCCATCAAACAAGGGATCTTTGCAGAAGATAATGAGCCTTTGAAGAGGAATGTTGCTCGCAGTCCCAATGCTACTACTGATGGTAGCACAGCTGCGAAATGCTCAGAAGTAGGCACTATCACCACCTCCCTCAATGGCCAAAAACCAACCACTTCAACTCAGCCCCAAGCTCGAAAATTCCATCCTCTTTACATGAGTCTCTCTCAAGCTTTGAAAAAGCTGCGAGAAGAAGGGCACCTAGAACTCCTAGAACCCCAACCCCTTCCAAATCCACTCCCAGCCAGACATAACCCTTCCAAGTACTGTATGTACCATCAGCAGCGCGGTCATGGCACCGACCGTTGCTACTGCCTTCGTCATGAGATCCAAAATCTCATTGACAACCAAACGATAGCTCCACCTTCAGACCCCAATGACCAAATACCTCATCCGCATCTCAATCTAATCCACACACTGGCCATCCCTTACGACCCCAGCGTATATATCACCCCAGCCCATTTGCCCAAACCGAAGGTGTTTATCCCGAAAAGCATCGACTTATGCATGATGGGTGCATATGAACCCCAGTCACCTCAAACCTATGAACCCACTACTTCTGAGCTAATGAGGCTGATCGAAGATCTTCAGAGAACTGTGGCAGATTTAACCTTTGAGGTTTTGGCCCCATCATCGACCATATCACGCACCAGGGAGTTCGTGTCTAAAGGCTCCCCAACCTTGGGACAGGTTGCATTGGAAGAAAGCCAATCCCTTAACAAAGTGGAAGCAAGGGGGAAGAACAAGGTAGGGGCAGGCATTAGTCCCCATGAACATCTTCAGTTGGCTGTTGAGGCTTTGAAAGCCGAAGGACTGAACGAAGAGCAAGTCCTCGCAGTTATGGCAAAGACTGTGGATGACACTTTCGCCACTCAGAATGAGAGCAGTCTGAATCGAAGGGCAAGCCGGAAGAAGCGCCTTTGTACCAGGAATGTTCCTTTCAGCTCTAACCCTATTCCCGAGAAAGATCAGCAAAGCCGGCCAACACCTGCCGACCCCTTTGTTGGCCCTTCTTCTCCAAACCCCCGAACTTCGGACTATCTACCTCGGGGCCAGAGGGTGTTCGCACCACTGTACATGTCTCTATCAGCGGCCTTGAGGGTCTTGATTAGAGAGGGGGATTTAAAACCCTTGGAGCCGCGACCACTGCCAAATAAACTCCCTCCCTCCCATGATCCGGCCAAGTACTGTGCCTTCCATCAACAAGTCGGCCACGACACTGATAGTTGTTACCGTCTTCGCCATGAAATACAGGATCTGATTGATAACAAGGTCATCATCGCGCCAGGTCCTGCAAAGTCTACCGGCGCTAGATCAGTGAACTTTGGGATAATGTGATGTGATCAGGAGATGAACCACCTGCGGGCGGCGTTCCGTTTACTTCAGATGTGGTGGACGGCATGCACTGTTTTGAGCAATGTACAAATGCTGTTAATTTTGCTTTCTGACTTGGGCATTGGGTCAGTCTCGTCTTTTTGTATTGAGTCAGTCTTTTCATATTGAGTCAGTCGGGTCTGTCTTGTTGTATCGAGTCAGTCCTGTTTTGTCAGAGTCGGGTGATTTCGGGGGAGTTACCTCGGACATCACTTGCTGGTTTTGTGTCTGTCTTTTCATTTTGTTCTGAGTCTGTTTCTGCCTTGGAGCCAGTTATGCCAACAGATCTGAATGGAACAGCAGTGATTTTCACACTCTTGTGTTTGCTTCTGCCGTGTGCCAGTTGTGCCAGAAATTCTAAATGAGATGGCAGTATTTGACTAAGAACTCTGTCTTTTCTGTACCTTGAAATTATTGCATTGACCTAAGTTTTTCAAAACCCTTTTGAACACTGCGGTGAAAACAAAGAGGGAGGAATTCCTCGGGATTTGTAAAAATTTGATCAACTGAGAGAAAGAGAGACGTGCTAAGCCCTTAATGATTGAGATCATGTTTGTTAATATGAGTACTGAGAAGGATCCTGGCTTGATCCAGATTGGCTCCACACTGTCTTCAGCACGAGCGATTCGTCGCTTTCTTAAAAACTTTCAAAAAATGTTTTGTGCGGTCCTGCAATGACATGTGTGGAATCGCTCTTGAGATTGTGCAGCTTAGGATCGCTCTCAGCCTCGAGACTTGAGTCCTTGCCTTCAAACCTTGAACTCGCATTCAGAATGTTCCAAGGTCAATCACAATATGAGGCCTGTGTGGCCAGATTTGAAGCAGCCCTCGAACAAGAGGCACCGAAGTCAGATCAAGAAGCTTGCAAAGCTAGATTAGAAGCACCCCTCGAACTAGGGGCAAAAAATATCCGATGTGCTCGAAGAGCCAAAGGTAGATCTTTCTGCAAATCAATACAACAGCCACTCTCCTGGATACAGAGGGCTTCAATCTCAAAACCATTTGGCATGGACCTGTTACACTTTTACCCTTTGAGAGGCTCGCTGGGCCGAAAACCCGGAAGGGCGACCCAGGCAAAAGTTAGAGCAAAGAAAAGAATGAAAAAAGAAAAAAGAGAAAAAATGCAAAGATACAAAAATGCAAAAAAGAAAAGAAAAGAAAAATGCAAAAAAAAAAGAGAAGAAGAAAAAGGAAAAGAAAAAATATACAAAAAAAGAAGAAAAAGAAAAAAAAAAGGGAAAAAAAGCTCGCAAGGTCGAAAACCCGCATCGGGCGCCTTGGCAAAAGTTAGAGCCTAAAAGAAAAAGGAAAAAAGAGAAAAAATGAAAAAAAAGAAAAGAAAGAAGAACAAAGCTCGCAAGGTCGAAAACCTGCAGTAGGCGCCTTGGCAAAATTTAGAGCATAAAAAGGAGAGGTTAAATACCCGAGTGTACCTTAACCCCGAACTACGTAAGGCTTGATTCCCATGTTTGGGATACGTAGGCAACTTCATTCTGAAGTCCAGCCATAAACATTTCTAATTCAATTGTGTCCATGTGATGGTTTTGATCATCTTTGCCTCCTCTGTATCCGAGAGTCTGGTTGTGTTCGTCGCTCTGAGGAGTGACTACAAGTACGCTGCGATGCTATCCAAACAAGGCGCAACTTTCCGTTGCCATTCAAAACGTCGCGGTGTCACTTCAAACAAGGGGCAACTTTCCGTTGCCATGCAGTGTCCTTCAGACAAGGGGCAATTTTCCATTGCTTATGGATCCGAGGTTGCGCATCTCAAGAGTTGGTTCCGTGCTTGTTGAGCATTGGCCGTTTGCAAAAATAGTTTTTGAGAATTTTTACTGAGGTTGACTAATTCTCTCGAAAATTATTCCATCTTTTCCAAAACTGGACCATTTTCTTGGACCCAAAAAAGGAAAATTTTCAGTGCTCATAGCCTGACTTGCATGATTTTAAATCAAAAAGTTGAACAAGCATGTTAATCTAACTTTCATGTTGGTCAAAATTGTTTTAAAACCAAAAAAAAAGGTCAAAATAATGAACTAGGGGCACAGTTGAGTCAGCCTTCCTGTCTTGTCCCCGTCGCCAGCATACTTGCCAGAAAGGGCACAACTGAAGTCAACAACAAAGGGCTGAAGGCTCTCTCATCCTCCAAGCAACGAGGTATCAAGCCAAGTGCGAGACATGAGCTAGAATAGGACAAGATGTTCCACTCCCTCATCTGGACAGATCTAACCACGTCCAAACTCCCCAGCAGGGCATCATCAACCGATGTTAGCTGCAGATTTGCTACACACCTAGTTGTAGCACAACCCCTCTGTGGGAGAAACTCACTGTTGTGAACAAGAGTCTGGTAGAATACCAGGGGCAAGAGCCCACAATTCCCAGCTTATCCATCAACCACCCGGGGAAGGGATTGAAAATGAGAGATTGAAGAATAGAGAGATGTGCGATGAGAGAAAAAGTGAGAAAAGGGGTTTTGTGAGAAAAACCGAGCTTGAGGGCCGAGTGATGTGAGAATCACAAATGAGAAAAGGGTGGGACAACAATACCCGGAGAAACTGGCTCCTCGTGCACCAAGAGGTCTCTCGTCTTTGTAACACGTCTGTGTGTCGTGTCTCTTGTTTTTCTTTTTCTCGATTCTTGCTTTCAGTCGTTCCGAGCGTGTCTCGATGTCTTTAGGTTGTATACCTTTTGTTTTCTATTGTTGAGTCCTTTTGGCTATGGCCAGTCGTAGGCTCAATACCCAGTCGAGAACTCATTTTCTCAATTTCAAAAATGATTTGTCGTGCTCAGAGTGCTGTGCCATTCTCCACATTTGTGCAAAAAGGAATTTGTTCTTTCAAAAACTGCAGTGTTCAACCCAGGTCGTGTGAGAACAGTAAAACCAGGACCTATCTGAAGCTATATAGGTTCCGGACTGCAAAGCAAAAGAAAAGAGGGAAAATCGAAGCATCTGAGTGTGTTTCACCTTCAGCAACTTCCGTGATTGTACTCCGGATGTACCCCTGCAAGCCTTGTCAATGCTACCGAAGTATGAGTGCGCCTCTACCTCAAGTGTAAGCCTGCTTCAAGTCAGAACGGCAATTAAAGCAGCAGCAGATGTGATCTCTTACCGATATGAACAGGGTGTACCCTTTTCGAACTGAGTGTGTTGCAAAACCCTCTGAGAGGTAAATCGGGGACACCAGAGTACATATTTGATGCTCCTCTATTGCATAGAATATGAACTTTCATATACACTGTTGTTGCATATGTGCCGCGCATCGTTATGATTCATGCATAAAATATGCTTGTTTTCAATATTGCATGGAAAATGCCCCCATACTTGCATAGAAGATGCATGCCATCGCACTTTCTTGTACATTTTATCTCACTCGCACAATCTTGTGCACTTACACTTTGTATCTCACTTGCACTGTCATGTGCATCTTGTGGTTGTATCTCACTCGCGCTGTTTAGTGTATCGCGCTGTTTAGCGTATCGCACTATCTTGTGCATTTCAAATCACTCGCGCTGTTTAGCGTATCGCACTGTCTAGTGCATTTCAAATCACTCGCGCTGTTTAGCGTATCGCACTGTCTAGTGCATTTCAAATCACTCGCGCTGTTTAGCGTATCGCACTATCTTGTGCATTTCAAATCACTCGCGCTGTTTAGCGTATCGCACTGTCTAGTGCATTTCAAATCACTCGCGCTGTTTAGCGTATCGCACTGTCTAGTGCATTTCAAATCACTCGCACTGTTTAGCGTATCGCACTGTCTAGTGCATTTCAAATCACTCGCGCTGTTTAGCGTATCGCACTATCTTGCACATTTCAAATCACTCGCGCTGTTTAGCGTATCGCACTGTCTAGTGCATTTCAAATCACTCGCGCTGTTTAGCGTATCCCATTGTTTAGTGCATTTCAAATCACTCGCGCGGTTAGCGTATCGCACTATCTTGTGCATTTCAAATCACTTGCGCTGTTTAGCGTATCGCGCTATTTTGCGCATCGTGCTATTTTGCGCATCTCATTGCATTTTGCACTACACCTCAATCGCACTGTCTTGTGCCCTCGCGCTGTCTAACGCATCGCGCTGTTTAGCGCATCGCACTATCTTGTGCATTGTATCATTCGCACTATCTTGTGCACTCGCGTTGTCTAACGCATCGCGCTGTTTAGCGCATCGCACTGTCTTGTGCACTCGCGTTGTTTAACGCATCGTGCTGTTTAGCACATCGCACTATTTTGTGCATTGTATCATTCGCGCTATATTGCGCACTTTACCCGGTTGCATTTTGCATGCATTCATTGTTCGTGTTATTTTGCGCATCGCGCTATCTTGCGCACCTTACCTGCACTTGTTAGTGCATTACATTTCATTCGCGCTATTTTGGCGCATCGCACTGTTTTGTGCATCTATGCCACATCGCACTCTCTTGTGCACCTGTATAGCACTGTTTTGTGCATTCACTCTTGCATTGCACTGTTTTGTGCATCTTGTTAGCACTATCTTGTGCATTCTAACCTGCTTCGCACTATTTTGTGCATTTACTTAGCATTGTTTTGTGCATTCACTCTGCATCACATTGTCTTGTGTACACTGTGTTTTGCATAAGTCCAACTTGTCAAAACCGGCTTCGCGTAGCGTATAAGTCCAATTTTCAAAATTTTCCTGCATGTTATTTGCATCCTGCTCCTGAACTACGCTGGTTTGATTCCTTGCAAAGGGATACGTAGGCAGCCTGCGGGCACAACCATTTATCTATCTATATTTTGTTTGTTTGTCCAAGTCTTCGGCCCTGTCAAAAATGGGTCGTCTCTGGGCTTTGACATTCACTCCCGTCATTGTTATGACTTTCGAGTTCTGTCAAAGAGGGGCAACTGTAGACACCCCATTTTTGACCGCCCTCAAGACTTGGGCATTACTGATGGTTTGCTCGGTGTTGAGAGATGTGCAGGGCACAGGTTCAGTTTCTTCAGCAAGAAGAGAGGCAAATCTTTCAAAACACTTTGTTTAGGGGTTTGGAGTTGAAGAAAAGAGGAGAAGAGGGGAGAAAACTAGTTTGGGAGTTGTTCAGCATGAATCCGGGAAGGAGAAAAGTCTGCGCGGCTTCCCCGAAACGGGCGTAACTCTTTGTACAAAAGGAATTAAAATATGGGCCCACTACCATTGGAAAGAAGACTTCCGGGGCTTCACTTTGCACTCAAGAATCTGCTAGAGCCAAGTCCGGGTGGAGGAGATGTGATTGGTTGAAGCTGGGCATCATCCCGGTTGGATCGAGTCTGCGCGACTTCACGGAAAAGGACATAACTTTTTTCACAGGAGGAATTTTGATGCAAGGTTTGCGTCATTGGAAAGCTAACTTCTGGGGCTTCAATTTTCATACCCACTGGAACTGTTTTGACCTCGGAATCATCTATCGGAACTATATTTAGCCGACCGGCAGAAAATAGTGCCGACCGGCACTTTATTTTGGCCGACGATCAAATTTTCTGGCCGGTTTGCACCCTTTGCACCCTCCAAGCCTGGTGCATGCCAGCTGTGCCAGCTGGGATGCACAGAACCCGATCCACGTGCATATATGTATCTATTTTGGAGCCTTTAACCCCATTTTTGGCCCCTTTGCTCATGGCTTCTTGAGGAAGCCTTGACCCCTTGTCTTGGCTTCCCCAAGAAGCCTACCAGCTGTCCAAGCTTCTCCAACAAGCCTTGACCTCCCCTTAGACCCCTTTGACCCTTTGAAGCTTGCTTTAGAAGCTTAGCTTTGCCTATATAAGGACCTCTCTTCTCCTTTGCCTAGGGTTACAGATTTTGAGCAAGAAAAACCAGAAGATATATATGCATATCTGATATATACATATATATCTCACCTCACTCTCTATATCTCTCTCATTCAACCTCCAAACACCCTTGTTCTTGGGCCATTCCTTCACCAACCCATAGCACAACACCACCACTTCCATTTCCAGCCACTTGGAGGTCATTTGCAGAGCTTAGGAGCACCTAAACTTGGATCAAAACCTGCTGGTTTGCTGGTCTTCAAGGGTAAGTCCTTATCTTCCCTTTTCTAGCATTTTCTTGGTTCATATCTAAGCCATTGTTGCATGTATTTTTGAGCTTCAATGTAAACTACAAAGAGGCTTATTTTGAGCCCTTCTTCAACATTGAAGAAGGGCTCAACCCTGTTTGAGCCCTTCATAATGCACTTGCTTCAATATCATCTTGTATGTCAATGTCTTGCATGCTATTTATAGCTCATGTGTGATCTGTTTCTGAGTCTGATGTAAACTGTGAGTGGGCCTATTTTGAGCCCCTCTTCAACATTGAAGAAGGGCTCAACCATGTTTGGCCCCTCTATCATGCACTCGCTTTGTAATCTCTCATATTTACCGTAAAATTGCATGATTTGTTTGGCCTACTTGAATTCTGTTTTGGAGCATGTCATTAACTGTGAATAGGCTTATTTTAGGTCCCTCTACAACATTGTAGAAGGGATCAACTTTGTTGGGGGTCTCCATGTTGTGCTTGTCTTTATACCCCTCTTTGACCCCCATTTTTGCATGCTTTGTTAAGCCTGTCTAGCTTCTGTTTTCGGCCATCATCAGGTCTGGAAATATCCATATTTTGGCCTTCTTGTCATATTTTGTTAAGGGTCTTTGACTGTTTGGTGCACCCTTTACATACCTCATGTTGTGGCCTCATTTTGCCCTTGTTTTGCATGACATTTTGAGCCTATTTGTATACTGATTTTGGCTCGGCCATCTGCTGTAAATAGCCATATTTTGGGCCCCTCTACAACATTGTAGAAGAGCCCTCACTTGTTTGGAGTCTCCATGTATCGGTAATCTCTTTGCCCTCCTTATGGCCCGTTCCTTGCGTAGGATTTTTCCCATACTTGTATGTGTTTTTGTGACCATGTAATAAACTGAAAAATGCTTGTTTTGGGACTGTCTAGCTGCTGTCTTCATACTTCATGTTCATATCTTGCATGTTTGGCATAGCTATAGGCCATTTCGGGTGCCTAAATCCATGTTTTGGGGTCATTCCATGCATTGGGTGCACTTTCGCCATCTTTCGGGACTGTTTTGCATCATTTGTAGTTGCTGGAATTTATTTGCATGTTTGCATGTCATATTCCATGCCATTTCATGCCTCAGGGCCATTTCTCGGTTTGCGTGCCCGTGTGCACGCATTTCGAGGCATCTCATTCTCGTCTCATGGCCGCTGATTTTGGCATGCTTGCAAGCTACCCATGTTAGTTTAAGTACATCGTTGCATGTTTGTTGCATGCCATGCTTGTTAGTTTAGGTTGTGTGCCTAATACATGTTGCATGTTTGTATACTTGCCTCTATGCTCATATTGCATACTTAGCTCACATGTTTAGGTTGCATTTGGCATGCATGTCTTGCCTCTTGAATCACTATGATAGAGGTTGGGCTTCTTGTTTGTTTGTATGCATTTCATTCCATTGAAAGTTGCTAACTTGGCTTTCGGGCCATCATGCATTGAAATGCGTGATTGATGGCCAGGGGGTCGAGGGCCATGCTCCCTTAAGTCCATTACATGATAGGGAGTGTGTCCATGCATACATTTGCCTAGAAATTCTATGCCTTGCACTGCTTGTCTGCTGTTGCTGTCAAAACTGTCTTCTGCAGGGATTTTGTGCCGACCGGCAGTATAGAGTGCCGACCGGCAATGTATTTAGTGCCGATAGCTTCATTTCCAGCCGGTGGACTTTATACACGGCCGGTGGACATTCTATCCAGCCGATGATGATCCTTAGGATGCAGGGAGCCTGTTCTGGGACTTTTATAGTCTTCCAAAGAAGCAGAACAGTAAAAGCAGAGCCAACAGTGATACGGTGCGGGTTTCCGGGCAAGTCGGATCGAGCATGCATTGTTCGCGCATCTCGAGGCAGGGCTGTGGCCCCCACTTTTTTATTCTGCACTTATTCTTTAAGTAATTAGAATTTTGTAATAATTTATTTTGTATTCGGACTGTATTATTTTGGACTGTATATTCTTTTGGTCCCTCCGTATGAGGGCGTATTTGTAATAAGTGTGGGTGAGTGTGTGTATGTCTTCCAACCCCCACTTCTTTCTCCCTTTTATTTACCTGCTTATGATGGTAGATTAGGGCATATTTATATTAGCATACTTTATGCAATGCATGCGTGCATCCACGCATTTGTCTAACATACATCGGGCTCGGCACATCATACAAACTGCATCGTATTTCGATTCCTAATTGAATACGTGTTATTCGTAGCATTCCACATGCCATGTTTAGGATAGCCGAGCCTGTCTAGATTGCATCTTCGCATGTGTTGCATTAGACATTTCAGTATGCTTAGGTCCATGCATGGATTTCTAATAAGCTTCTGTTTTGGCTTGGAGTACTAGGTAAGCTTTTATGCTTTAGCATATCGCACGCGTGTGAATGTTAACATGACAGTATGCTTACCATGCGGCTAAATGCTTATGTGTTAAACTGTTTGAATGCCTGTGGGTGGAGGTTGGATTGCTTGAGTTGGGAAAACTCATTGAAATCAGTGTTTTAGCCTACTTGCGGGTAGCAAATCCCAAAGCATTTTCAAAACGAACGGATATGCAATGTTTGTTTCCAAATTAGGCAATCTAGTCTATACTTGTTTGCTGTGCGCATAACATAGTAATTCTAGGCTAATAATTGGAATAAGAGCATGTAATGTTTTCAAAATCGGATATCATGGTTAGTAGAGGCCGGTCTTTGGACCGGGCGAAAGGGGGTGCTCATAGCTGACCTTCCCCGATCGTACCCAAGCTCCCGAGCCAAGACCACTTTGGTGATGACGGACATGTGGCCTTCGGCACCGAGTCAGGGTTTCCTAAATTTCCCATTTTAAAATATTTAGGTGGCGACTCTGTAATCTGGCAAAGCAGTCCATGTTTGGCACTTCTTTTCAAAAATCTGTTTTCTCAAAACGATTTGCCGGATTTGGACTCTTTGGTTCAAGATTAAGAACCGTGACATTTTGAGTCCTTCGAACTGTAGTGACCCAATATCGAACCAGAACGGGGGGGACTCGCACTCCTCGCCCGGGATGCGTTCGGGGACGTCTACACTCTTCAAGTTGCTTTTCTTTTTGCTTTTCAGCCTCTCTATCCTTCCCAGAAGCCTCTGGCTGATCTAAGTGTGGAGGTTTGAAATACCGCCCACTCCGTGTCATGTGATCTACCTCTCCAAGGTACCAAGTGTCATCGGGTTGGTTGTTTCCCCAATCCTCGTCTGTATGGGCGAGGCATAAATCTTCATCCTCCCACCACATTCCATCAGCAGCCGACAGACACCTGTCCGGCTCTGGTATGGCTGTTCTTGTGCTCGCAGCACCTTCCATCCACATACTTGCAGTATTCTCGGTTCCTGTGCACACAGCAGTTTCAACTCCCACATGGGCCTTTGCCTTCCTGATTCTCTCGGAATCTTCAAAACTTACTTGTTCCGACATGACTGACTGTTCAAGAATCCCTGTACTCAAAATACTCCAATCTCGAGCGAAATTCTTAACACCGGCGCTCTCCGGCGATGTACTCTGTTCTTCGACCCTCCCGGCCGTTACTGATATTCTCGCCCCTGCTGGGCCCTGTTCTGACTGAAACTCTCCTATCACATCAGGTTGATCGTCCAACCACCCGGTAACTTCTGCTGAATCCTCATAATCGAACCATGCGACTGCCGCATCCACTGGGTCTTGGTCACTGTAAAACTGGAGATGGGCAAGGTCCTCCCCCATAGCTGTTACACCATCTGTTCCCGGTCCCAGACTCTCTCCTTGAATCACACATAACTCTGTCTGTGTTGGCAATTCCACTCCGGGCCTATTTTGGCCTATTGACGAAATATAGTCACCCGGACTATATGCTTTTTTAGTACGACCCCCAGATTCCGCAGACTCTGGCTCAACAACCTGTTTTTCCTTTGGGATCTCCTCTCTCCTGTTCTCGACGGTCACCACTACTGGCTTGGGCTGGCTTTTGGAGATGTCTATCATGCACAAGTCGGTGCAATCGGGGAGGAACACCTCTGGTTTAGGCAGGTGGGTAGGTGTGATATAGATACTAGGGTCGTAGGACACGGCCCCGGTATGGATGAAATTGAGTCTTTTGTGCGGTGGATCTTGGTTATGTGCGGGGAGAGGGTTTGTAGTAACGTTGGGTTTCTCAGGAGGCAAAATCACCCCGTTATCGATAAGATCTTGAATTTCATGGCGTAACCGATAGCACTGGTCGGTGTCGTGACCGTGCTCTTGGTGAAAGGCACAATACTTGGCTGGGTTATGGGTAGGAGGGAGTTTTTCTGGTAGGGGCCGCGGCTCCAGGGGCTTCAGATGCCCTTTTTTGATCAAAACCCCCAGAGCTTTGGATAGGGGCATACAAAGTGGGGCGCAAGTTCTGGTATTTTTGGGTGGGTATCTGGCTGTTTACGGGTTGCTTCCGGACGCGCCGGAGAATGGTGAAGCTGCCGTATTTCTTGGAGGGGGGTTAGCGGTGACCATTCTCACTTCCTGAGCTCTTGCAGTCGTAACGCCACTCGGGCCTGCATTGCTACTGTGATTGAAAGTTCGTCGAGGTTGCTCCCGGTCGTTATCGATCAAGCCTTGCTTCAAGGCATCCTCAATCTGCACCCCATTTCATGCAGGTCAGAAAAAGTAGGAAAGGGAAGTACTATCATCTTTTGCATCAACTTCGGTTGGAGATTGCGCACAATCATCCGAATTTGGTCTTTGTCTGTAGGCCTCAAGGTCATCATCGAAGCCTTGGCCCTCCATCTGGTTACAAACTCTGAGAAACTTTCCTTAGGCTCTTGTCTTGTCGTCTCGAGATCACGAGTCGTAATCTCAATCTGTGTATTGTACGAGTACTGTGCGATGAAGGCCTCAGCCATTTCGTTCCAATTCCTCTTGACGTCATCTTCCAACTTGGCATACCATATGGCCGCCACACTCGACAGGGTCCGGCCAAATAAAGACAGCTTCTGGAGCCTACTGAGGCCCATTGGCCTTAGGACATCTGAAAACAATCTTAAGTGCACCATGGGGTCCCCGGACCCATCGAATCGATCAAGATGAGGCATTTTGAATCTGTCGGGCAGCGTCACAGCTGCGTCGGTGTATCCGTCTTCAATATCGGGAATAGTCTTGACTCCCTGAGATCTCTTGAACAGCTTTTCAAGCTTGCTCAGCTTCAGTGCGGTAGGATCAGTCTCGAACTCAAAGGGAGAGTCCAGTAGGTTGGTGGGTGTTTTCGATAGCTGAGGTTGGATTTGAGGTAGGGCTGGAGGTGGGGGTGGTCCTGTGGGCAGTTCTGTATCATTCTGAACATTGGCTGTCTCCCCAAGGTTTGGAACTCCTGGTGGGGGAGGAACTTGATGCGAAGCAGATGCTCCGGTTTGCTGTTCTAGTCTGGCAATTGTCTCTGCCTGTTCCCTCACAACTGTAGCCTGTTGCCTGGAGAATTCTGCCTGACGGACGGCATCCTGCTGCATTGTTTTCATGCTCTCTTGGAGGTGGCGCACCATCTCTTCCAAACTAGCCATACTATCCTGCTCTGGTTGAGTTGTCGGTATATATTCTCCCTCTGTTGGTGACACAGAATCCTGTTCCCTACTGAACACAGGTGGGGTAGATAAGGCCCTCTGAACTGACCTCCGTCTAGTAACCGGGGGTAGCGAGTAGTACACTGGTTGTCCGTCTATCAGATCCTCAGATCGATGGAGTCGGCGACCTCTAATCCAGGGTGCTTGGGGAATATCTACCGAGTCAGAAGCAATTGTGCTCAACTACCTAATAAAAAGATAAATAAAGCGTATAAATAAATAGACAATCGGACAGCATAACAGCATAAAATAACCACACAACACACGGTTGGATATCACAACACACTGCGAGTGAACTGGATACACCGTTTCTCAAATACTGTTTACTGTTTCCGAATCATTGCCCCCAAGTCTGAATCTGGTACCCACAGATAACTGATTCCCCAAAATACTATGACTGGTGCCCTCAGGCCGGATACCAAAACTTGCAAACTGATATGCGCATTCCATGTAGAGATACACTCTGAAAGCACATATCATGTAAAGGAGAGCCAATACACCCCTATGTTGGGGTAAGGTTTCCCTGTCCTATTTTGTCAGGAGCTAGGGTTTCACTACGCACGCAGCGGTTTCAAACAACCTATGATCGGGTAAGCAACCTGTCCTAGTTTGGAATGGTCACTATGGATCCGAATATGCACTAGGTCGAATGGTCGAAAAGGGTGCCCCGGTAAAACCGGGGTTTGTGTTCCCATACTGGCAGAGCCCGCAACCGGTCAGCCTTACGGACATGCCTTGACAAGACAAGCCTCCAGCAAACCGCTCAGGAATAGCAGATGGCCAACACGGCGTCCTAGGTTCACCAATGCACATGCAATGCAAAGAGACACATAAATGAAATCAAAACATGATATCACGAGTTTGAGTCAAGCTCTCTAATTTTCCCCAGCAGAGTCGCCAGAAACTGTAGACGTCCCTGAACGCGTCCCGGGGAGGGTGCGACTCCCCCCCATTCTGGTTCGATATTGGGTCACTACAGTTCAAAGGACTCAAATGTCACGGTTCTTAATCTTGAGCCAAAGAGTCCAACTCTGGCAAATCGTTTTGAAGAAAAACTGATTTTTGAAAAGAAGTGCCAAACATGGACTGCTTTGCCAGATTACAGAGTCGCCACCTAAATATTTTAAAAAATGGGGAAATTTAGGAAACCCTGACTCGGTACCGAAGGCCACGTGTCCGTCATCACCAAAGTGATCTTGGCTCGGGAGCTTGGGTACGATCGGGGAAGGTCAGCTATGAGCACCCCCTCTCGCCCGGTCCGAAGACCGGCCTCTACTAACCGTGATATCTGATTTTGAAAGCGTTATGTGTTCTTATTCCAATTATTAACCTAGAATTACTATGTTATGCGCACAGCAAACAAGTATAGACTAGATTGCCTAATTTGGAAATAAGCATTGCATATCCGTTTGTTTCGAAAACACTTTGGAATTTGCTACTCGCAAGTAGGCTAAAATACGGATTTCAACGAGTTTTTCCAACTCAAGCAATCCAACCTCCACCCACAGGCATTCAAGCAGTTATATCACATAAGCAGCTAGCCTCATGGTAATCATGCTATTATGGCAACACTCACACGCATGCGGTATGCTAAAGCATAAAAACTTACCTAGTACTCCAAGCCAAAATAGAAACCAGTTAGTAATCACATGCATGATCCTAGTTCATGTTAAGTGGCTAATGCAACACAAGCGAGGATGCAATCTAGATAGGCTCCGAAAGAATATACAGTCCCAAAATAATACAGTCCGAATACAAAATAAATTATTACAAAATTTCTAATTTAATTAATAAATTAAATGTAGCATAGAAAAGGCCGCAGCCCCGCCTCGGTATGCGCGAATGATGCATGCTCGAATCCGACTCGCCCGGAAACCCGCACCATAACACTGCTGCCTCTGTTTTTACTGCCCTGTCTCTCCAAAAATTGCCAAAGTCTCAGAATACCTTTCTCGCATGCTGCTGATCATCATCGGCTAGATGAAATATCCACCGGCCATGGGAAAAGTCCATCGGCTGTCAATGAAGTAACTGGCCACCCATATAGTGTCGGTCGGCACTATATCTTGCCGGTCGGCACAAAATTCCTGCAGAGGACAGTTTGACAGCAACAGGAGGCAGACAGTGCATGATATGGATTTTAGAGCAAATGTAAGCATGGTCAATGCTTCCTATCATGTATGGGACTCAAGGAAGCATGACCCTTGGTTCTTAGGCCATCAATTATGCATCTCGGTGCATGATAGCCTAAGGAACCAAGATTGCATTTCAATGTAAAAATGCATGCAACATACAAAATGAGAACCAAGTCCCTATCATGTCAAGATCAAGGGCCCTAGTGACATGAGAATTGAGGTGTGTTTTGTCACTTGGAGTACAAACACCCCTCATTTCTCACACTTGGTTTGACACCCCCAAACCAAGTAATGCAATGCATGTTATGCAAACATGGCTCAAATGGTGCAATATGAGATGAAATGCGAGACATACCAAATGTAATGCAATGCATGTTATGCAAACATGGCTCAAATGGTGCAATATGAGATGAAATACGAGACATACCAAATGTAATGCAACATATTATGGCAAGTGTGCAACACTAGGTATGCAAGATACAAAGTGTGATGCAAACATGGACATCTAAGGCAATAGGATTGACATGTGCTAAGACTATATTGACCAAACATGCAACAAGCATCAAACAAACATGCAATGGTGGACTTAAACACAATAGGGCAGACCTCAAACCTCCCCAAAACAGTGGCAAAATGTGCCCTAAATGGTAGACCAACCCTCATGCAAGCATGCAAACAAATGGGCCTAAAACCAAGGCATAAACAAGGGGTATTCCACCACCACCAACATGACCACTCATGGCACATATTAGGCATATGAAAACAGAGTTCTAGCATAAAAAGATACACCCAAATCCCTTGATATGGCAGCCCCAAAATGCTTTAAACATACAAGCATGCATAAGGCCTATTCCTAGGCACAAAAGGGGACACCTTTAAAGCATGAAGTAAGCCACGTATGCAAACATACAAACATGATTTATGGACTGAAATATGATCCTAAATGATGCCAAATCAATGAGTATAGTCCAAGCTAAGCATGTTAGGGGCCAATATGCTTAAGATTTACAAGCCAAAGCACAAGGCAACCACATCAAGCACACCAAACATGGCAAAAACAGTGGCTCACAGCCCTTAAACATGACAAAATGATGCTAATATCTTCATGAAGTGAGGCTCATACATGCAAGAAACATGGCCTAAACTCATGGCTCATTTCTAGGCAAACTAGAGCATTACAAAGCAAGTATAAGAAGCATGCTAAGGACCACAAAACCAACCAAAAACAGAGATGACATATGATCCAAAACACCCAAATAAGCTCTGAAATGAAGGCATATAAGGCTAAAAATGCATGCTACCATGTGAGCCAAAGTAAAGACCAAAGGAGGACAAAAGGGAGAGGGGTGTCCCTCCCCTATATACGACTCCAAAATACTTCCCTCACCACTGAAAACCCACTGGTTTTCAGTGGTGAGAAGATCAAAAACACCAAGTAAGTAAAGCTTCAAGAGAAGACACCAAAATGGCCAAAACAAGGCCTAAGAGGGTGAGACTCTACCCAAACCACAAAACAATCTTAATGAATGTTCTTAAGCAAGGAAAAACAAGCCTTTTTTATGTTAAGCACAAAGCCAAAAACACAAAGCAAGATGGGTAGAAAGCTAGTGCAAGAATGGGGAATCTAAAGTGAAGTGCTCACCCTTGAAGATCCTTTGAAGAACAGATGGTGCAGCCCCCTTCTAGTGATCAAAATCAGTCCAAAAGCTCAACAATCAACCCTCCAAGTCTCTCAATCTCGGACCTAGGTGTAATAGTGTGTGTAATGGTGCAAAAGTAAGCCAAAACGCACTATTTAGGCCTAAAACACACACACAAGGATGAGAGAGAGGAAGATATAGATATATCTGGATATATATCAGAGGTATAGAGATATATCTCTGGTTTTTGCTCCCAAAAGTTCTAACCTAGCTCAAGGGGGGGGAGGGAGCTTATATAGGCCAAGGAAAGCTCTTAACTTAGTGGCTAAGCAAAAAGAAAAAGGGTCAAAGGGGGCAAGGGGGTGCAAGGCTTCTTGGAGAAGCCAAAACAGCTGGCCAAGCTTCTCCAAGAAGCTTGGCCAAAAGGGTTCAAGCTTCTAGAAGCTTTAGAGGTTCAAAGGTGCACGTGGGCCAATCCTATGCACGGGGAGGAGTGATGGTGTAATCCAGCTGGCACAGCTGGCATGCACCATGTCTCAGGGAGTTCAGAAGGGTCACCGGCTGGTCAAAAATGTCACCGGCACAAAAAAGTGCCGGTCGGCAACATATAATGCCGACCGGCCAAAACTTTTGAGAAAACAGTGCCGATGGTACAAACATGCAGCCGGTGATGGTAGGGGAGGGCCGGTGGGGTGTGGGGATGGCCAACAAGCCATTCCCTGCCCTTCAAGGCAAAAACACAGGTGTTTGGTGCCAAAACCGAACACGAAGCAGTCGAGTCAGGAGGTCCTGAGGCAAGGCGCGCAGCCGAGACCTCCGGGAACTCGAGACGAACACGAACATGGATAATCACCGAGTGTTCAAACGGTGACGTCCAAGTCTTGAGGACGGTCAAAAATGGGGTGTCTACACTTACCATTTCTCACGCATTTGGGTTCGAACACTCGAACACCTATACGGATTCTCCTGCACAGTGGCAGATATGTAAATACGGTGTTTACTTACCATTTCTCAAGCGTTAGGGTTCGAAGACTCGAAAACCTATGCGGATTCTCCTACACAGAGGAAGATATGTAAATACGGCGTTTACTTACCATTTCTCACGCATTAGGCTTCGAACACTCGAACACCGATGCGGATTCTCCTGCACAGTGGCAGATATGTAAATATGGCGTTTACTTACCATTTCTCACGCATTAGGGTTCGAAGACTCGAACACCTATGCAGATTCTCCAGCACAGTGGCAGATATGTAAATACGGTGTTTACTTACCATTTCTCACGCATTTGGGTTCGAACACTCGAACACCTATACGGATTCTCCTGCACAGTGGCAGATATGTAAATACGGCGTTTACTTACCATTTCTCACGCATTAGGGTTCGAAGACTCGAAAACCTATGCAGATTCTCCTACACAGAGGCAGATATGTAAATATGGCGTTTACTTACCATTTCTCACGCATTAGGGTTCGAACACTCGAACACCGATGCGGATTCTCCTGCACAGTGGCAGATATGTAAATATGGCATTTACTTACCATTTCTCACGCATTAGGGTTCGAAGACTCGAACACCTATGCAAATTCTCCTGCACAGTGGCTGATATGTGAATACGGCGTTTACTTACCATTTCTCACGCATTAGGGTTCGAACACTCGAACACCTATAGGGATTCTGCTGCACAGCGGCAGATATGTAAATAAGGCGTTTACTTACCATTTCTCACGCATTAGGGTTCGAAGACTCGAACACCTATGCGGATTCTCCTGCACAGTGGCAGATATGTAAATACGGCGTTTACTTACCATTTCTCACGCATTAGGGTTCGAACACTCGAACACCGATGCGGATTCTCCTGCACAGTGGCAGATATGTAAATACGGCGTTTACTTACCATTTCTCACGCATTAGGGTTCGAAGAATCGAACACCTATACGGATTCTCCTGCACAGTGGCAGATATGTAAATACGGCGTTTACTTACCATTTCTCACGCATTAGGGTTCGAAGACTCGAATACCTCCTGCACAGTGGCAGATATGTAAATACGGCGTGTACTTACCATTTCTCACGCATTAGGGTTCGAAGACTGGAACACTAATACGGATTCTCCTACAAAACGGCAGATATGTAAGTACGGCGTTTACTTACCATTTCTCACGCATTAGGGTTTGAACACTCAAATACCTATACGGATTCTCCTGCACAGTGGCAGATATGTAAATACGGTGTTCACTTACCATTTCTCACACATTAGGTTTCGAAGACTCGAACACCTGTACGGATTCTGCTGCACAGTGGCAGATATGTAAATACGGCATTTACTTACCATTTCTCACGCATTAGGGTTTGAAGACTCGAACACCTATACGGATTCTCCTGCACCGTGGCAGATATGTAAATACAGCGTTTGCTGACCATTTCTCACGCATTATGGTTCCAACACTCGAACACCTATACGGATTCTCCTGCACAGTGGCAGATATGTAAATACGGCGTTTATTTACCATTTCTAACGCATTAGGGTTCGAACACTGGAACACCTATACGGATTCTCCTGCACAGTGGCAGATATGTAAATACGGCGTTTACTTACCATTTCTCACGCATTAGGGTTCGAAGTCTCGAACACCTATACGGATTCTCCTACACAGTGGCAGATATGTAAATACGGCGTTTACATACCATTTCTCATGCATTAGGGTTTGAAGACTCGAACACCTATACGGATTCTCCTGCACCGTGGCAGATATGTAAATACGGCGTTTGCTGACCATTTCTCACGCATTATGGTTCCAACACTCGAACACCTATACGGATTCTCCTGCACAGTGGCAGATAAGTAAATACGGCGTTTATTTACCATTTCTCACGCATTAGGGTTCGAATACTGGAACACCTATACGGATTCTCCTGCAAAGTGGCAGATATGTAAATACGGCGTTTACTTACCATTTCTCACGCATTAGGGTTCGAAGACTCGAAAACCTATGCGGATTCTCCTACAAAGAGGAAGATATGTAAATATGGCATTTACTTACCATTTCTCACGCATTAGGGTTCGAACACTCGAACACCGATGCGGATTCTCCTGCACAGTGGCAGACATGTAAATACGGCGTTTACTTACCATTTCTCACGCATTAGGGTTCGAAGACTCGAACACCTATGCAGATTCTCCAGCACAGTGGCAGATATGTAAATACGGTGTTTACTTACCATTTCTCACGCATTTGGGTTCGAACACTCGAACACCTATACGGATTCTCCTGCACAGTGGCAGATATGTAAATACGGCGTTTACTTACCATTTCTCACGCATTAGGGTTCGAAGACTCGAAAACCTATGCAGATTCTCCTACACAGAGGCAGATATGTAAATATGGCGTTTACGTACCATTTCTCACGCATTAGGGTTCGAACACTCGAACACCGATGCGGATTCTCCCGCACAGTGGCAGATATGTAAATATGGCGTTTACTTACCATTTCTCACGCATTAGGGTTCGAAGACTCGAACACCTATGCAAATTCTCCTGCACAGTGGCTGATATGTGAATACGGCGTTTACTTACCATTTCTCACGCATTAGGGTTCGAACACTCGAACACCTATAGGGATTCTGCTGCACAGTGGCAGATATGTAAATAAGGCGTTTACTTACCATTTCTCACGCATTAGGGTTCGAAGACTCGAACACCTATGCGGATTCTCCTGCACAGTGGCAGATATGTAAATACGGCGTTCACTTACCATTTCTCACGCATTAGGGTTCGAACACTCGAACACCGATGCGGATTCTCCTGCACAGTGGCAGATATGTAAATACGGTGTTTACTTACCATTTCTCACGCATTAGGGTTCGAAGTCTCGAACACCTATACGGATTCTCCTGCACAGTGGCAGATATGTAAATACGGCGTTTACTTACCATTTCTCACGCATTAGGGTTCGAAGACTCGAATACCTCCTGCACAGTGGCAGATATGTAAATACGGCGTGTACTTACCATTTCTCACGCATTAGTGTTCGAAGACTGGAACACTGATACGGATTCTCCTACAAAACGGCAGATATGTAAGTACGGCGTTTACTTACCATTTCTCACGCATTAGGGTTTGAACACTCAAACACCTATACGGATTCTCCTGCACAGTGGCAGATATGTAAATACGGTGTTTACTTACCATTTCTCACACATTAGGTTTCGAACACTCGAACACCTGTACGGATTCTCCTGCACAGTGGCAGATATGTAAATACGGCGTTTACTTACCATTTCTCACGCATTAGGGTTTGAAGACTCGAACACCTATACGGATTCTCCTGCACCGTGGCAGATATGTAAATACAGCGTTTGCTGACCATTGCTCACGCATTATGGTTCCAACACTCGAACACCTATACGGATTCTCCTGCACAGTGGCAGATATGTAAATACGGCGTTTATTTACCATTTCTCACGCATTAGGGTTCGAACACTGGAACACCTATACGGATTCTCCTGCACAGTGGCAGATATGTAAATACGGCGTTTACTTACCATTTCTCACGATTAGGGTTCGAAGTCTCGAACACCTGTACGGATTCTCCTACACAGTGGCAGATATGTAAATACGGCATTTACTTACCATTTCTCATGCATTAGGGTTTGAAGACTCGAACACCTATACGGATTCTCCTGCACCGTGGCAGATATGTAAATACGGCGTTTGCTGACCATTTCTCACGCATTATTGTTCCAACACTCGAACACCTATACGGATTCTCCTGCACAGTGGCAGATATGTAAATACGGCGTTTATTTACCATTTTTCACGCATTAGGGTTCGAACACTGGAACACCTATACGGATTCTCCTGCACAGTGGCAGATATGTAAATACGGCGTTTACTTACCATTTTTCACGCATTAGGGTTTGAAGTCTCGAACACCTATACGGATTCTCCTACACAGTGGCAGATATGTACATACGGCGTTTACTTACCATTTCTCACGCATTAGGGTTTGAAGACTCGAACACCTATACGGATTCTCCTGCACCGTGGCAGATATGTAAATACGGCATTTCCTGACGATTTCTCACGCATTATGGTTCCAACACTCGAACACCAATACGGATTCTCCTGCACAGTGGCAAATAAGTAAATACGGCGTTTATTTACCATTTCTCACGCATTAGGGTTCGAATACTGGAACACCTATACGGATTCTCCTGCACAGTGGCAGATATGTAAATACGGCGTTTACTTACCATTTCTCTCGCATTAGGGTTCGAAGTCTCGAACACCTATACGGATTCTCCTACACAGCGACAGATATGTAAATAAGGCGTTTACTTACCATTCCTCACGCATTTGGGTTTGAAGACTCGAACACCTATACGGATTCTCCTGCACAGTGGCAGATATGTAAATACGGCGTTTGCTTACCATTTCTCACACATTATGGTTCCAACACGCGAACACCAATACGGATTCTACTGCACTGTGACAGATATGTAAATACGGCGTTCACTTACCATTTCTCACGCATTAGGGTTCGAACACTCGAACAACTATACGGATTCTCCTGCACAGTGGCACATATGTAAATACGGCGTTTACTTACCATTTCTCACACATTAGGTTTCGAACACTCGAACACCTGTACGGATTCTCCTCCACAGTGGCAGATATGTAAATACGGCGTTTACTTACCATTTCTCACGCATTAGGGTTTGAAGACTCGAACACCTATACGGATTCTCCTGCACAGTGGTAGATATTTAAATACGGCGTTTGCTGACCATTTCTCACGCATTATGGTTCCAACACTCGAACACCTATACAGATTCTCCTGCACAGTGACAGATATGTAAATACGGCGTTTACTTACCATTTCTCACGCATTAGGGTTCGAACACTGGAACACCTATACGGATTCTCCTGCACAGTGGCAGATATGTAAATACGGCGTTTACTTACCATTTCTCACGCATTAGGGTTCGAAGACTCGAATACCTCCTGCACAGTGGCAGATATGTAAATACGGCGTGTACTTACCATTTCTCACTCATTAGGGTTCGAAGACTGGAACACTGATACGGATTCTCCTACAAAACGGCAGATATGTAAGTACGGCGTTTACTTACCATTTCTCACGCATTAGGGTTTGAACACTCAAACACCTATACGGATTCTCCTGCACAGTGGCAGATATGTAAATACGGTGTTTACTTACCATTTCTCACACATTAGGTTTCGAACACTCGAACACCTGTACGGATTCTCCTGCACAGTGGCAGATATGTAAATACGGCGTTTACTTACCATTTCTCACGCATTAGGGTTTGAAGACTCGAACACCTTTGCAAATTCTCCTGCACCGTGGCAGATATGTAAATACAGCGTTTGCTGACGATTTCTCACGCATTATGGTTCCAACACTCGAACACCTATACGGATTCTCCTGCACAGTGGCAGATATGTAAATACGGCGTTTAGTTACCATTTCTCACGCATTAGGGTTCGAACACTGGAACACCTATACGGATTCTCCTGCACAGTGGCAGATATGTAAATACGGCGTTTACTTACCATTTCTCACGCATTAGGGTTCGAAGTCTCGAACACCTATACGGATTCTCCTACACAGTGGCAGATATGTAAATACGGCGTTTACTTACCATTTCTCATGCATTAGGGTTTGAAGACTCGAACACCTATACGGATTCTCCTGCACCGTGGCAGATATGTAAATACGGCGTTTGCTGACCATTTCTCACGCATTATGGTTCCAACACTCGAACACCTATACGGATTCTCCTGCACAGTGGCAGATAAGTAAATACGGCGTTTATTTACCATTTCTCACGCATTAGGGTTCGAATACTGGAACACCTATACGGATTCTCCTGCACAGTGGCAGATATGTAAATACGGCGTTTACTTACCATTTCTCACGCATTAGGGTTCGAAGACTCGAAAACCTATGCGGATTCTCCTACACAGAGGAAGATATGTAAATATGGCGTTTACTTACCATTTCTCACGCATTAGGGTTCGAACACTCGAACACCGATGCGGATTCTCCCGCACAGTGGCAGACATGTAAATACGGCGTTTACTTACCATTTCTCACGCATTAGGGTTCGAAGACTCGAACACCTATGCAGATTCTCCAGCACAGTGGCAGATATGTAAATACGGTGTTTACTTACCATTTCTCACGCATTTGGGTTCGAACACTCGAACACCTTTACGGATTCTCCTGCACAGTGGCAGATATGTAAATACGGCGTTTACTTACCATTTCTCACGCATTAGGGTTCGAAGACTCGAAAACCTATGCAGATTCTCCTACACAGAGGCAGATATGTAAATATGGTCTTTACGTACCATTTCTCACGCATTAGGGTTCGAACACTCGAACACCGATGCGGATTCTCCTGCACAGTGGCAGATATGTAAATATGGCGTTTACTTACCATTTCTCACGCATTAGGGTTCGAAGACTCGAACACCTATGCGGATTCTCCTGCACAGTGGTAGATATGTAAATACGGCGTTTACTTACCATTTCTCACGCATTATCGTTCGAACACTCGAACACCGATGCGGATTCTCCTGCACAGTGGCAGATATGTAAATACGGTGTTTACTTACCATTTCTCACGCATTAGGGTTCGAAGACTCGAACACCTATACAGATTCTCCTGCACAGTGGCAGATATGTAAATACGGCGTTTACTTACCGTTTCTCACGCATTAGGGTTCGAAGACTCGAATACCTCCTCCACAGTGGCAGATATGTAAATACGGCGTGTACTTACCATTTCTCACGCATTAGGGTTCGAAGACTGGAACACTGATACGGATTCTCCTACAAAAGGGCAGATATGTAAGTACGGCGTTTACTTACCATTTCTCACGCATTAGGGTTTGCACACTCAAACACCTATACGGATTCTCCTGCACAGTGGCAGATATGTAAATACGGTGTTTACTTACCATTTCTCACACATTAGGTTTCGAACAATGGAACACCTGTACGGATTCTCCTGCACAGTGGCAGATATGTAAATACGGCGTTTACTTACCATTTCTCACGCATTAGGGTTTGAAGACTCGAACACCTATACGGATTCTCCTGCACCGTGGCAGATATGTAAATACAGCGTTTGCTGACCATTGCTCACGCATTATGGTTCCAACACTCGAACACCTATACGGATTCTCCTACACAGTGGCAGATATGTAAATACGGCGTTTATTTACCATTTCTCACGCATTAGGGTTCGAACACTGGAACACCTATACGGATTCTCCTGCACAGTGGCAGATATGTAAATACGGCGTTTACTTACCATTTCTCACGATTAGGGTTCGAAGTCTCGAACACCTGTACGGATTCTCCTACACAGTGGCAGATATGTAAATACGGCGTTTACTTACCATTTCTCATGCATTAGGGTTTGAAGACTCGAACACCTATACGGATTCTCCTGCACCGTGGCAGATATGTAAATACGGCGTTTGCTGACCATTTCTCACGTATTATTGTTCCAACACTCGAACACCTATACGGATTCTCCTGCACAGTGGCAGATATGTAAATACGGCGTTTATTTACCATTTTTCACGCATTAGGGTTCGAACACTGGAACACCTACACGGATTCTCCTGCACAGTGGCAGATATGTAAATACGGCGTTTACTTACCATTTTTCACGCATTAGGGTTTGAAGTCTCGAACACCTATACGGATTCTCCTACACAGTGGCAGATATGTACATACGGCGTTTACTTACCATTTCTCACGCATTAGGGTTTGAAGACTCGAACACCTATACGGATTCTCCTGCACCGTGGCAGATATGTAAATACGGCATTTGCTGACGATTTCTCACGCATTATGGTTCCAACACTCGAACAACAATACGGATTCTCCTGCACAGTGCCAGATAAGTAAATACGTCGTTTATTTACCATTTCTCACGCATTAGGGTTCGAATACTGGAACACCTATACGGATTCTCCTGCACAGTGGCAGATATGTAAATACGGCGTTTACTTACCATTTCTCTCGCATTAGGGTTCGAAGTCTCGAACACCTATACGGATTCTCCTACACAGCGACAGATATGTAAATAAGGCGTTTACTTACCATTCCTCACGCATTAGGGTTTGAAAACTCGAACACCTATACGGATTCTCCTGCACAGTGGCAGATATGTAAATACGGCGTTTGCTTACCATTTCTCACACATTATGGTTCCAACACGCGAACACCAATACGGATTCTACTGCACTGTGGCAGATACGTAAATACGGCGTTCACTTACCATTTCTCACGCATTAGGGTTCGAACACTCGAACACCTATACGGATTCTCCTCCACAGTGGCAGATATGTAAATACAGCGTTTACTTACCATTTCTCACGCATTAGGGTTCGAAGACTCGAACAACTATACGCATTCTCCTGCACAGTGGCACATATGTAAATACGGCGTTTACTTACCATTTCTCACGCATTAGGTTTCGAACACTCGAACACCTGTACGGATTCTCCTACACAGTGGCAGATATGTAAATACGGCGTTTACTTACCATTTCTCACGCGTTACGGTTTGAAGACTCGAACACCTATACGGATTCTCCTGCATAGTGGTAGATATTTAAATACGGCGTTTGCTGACCATTTCTCACGCATTATGGTTCCAACACTCGAACACCTATACAGATTCTCCTGCACAGTGACAGATATGTAAATACGGGGTTTACTTACCATTTCTCACGCATTAGGGTTCGAACACTGGAACACCTATACGGATTCTCCTGCACAGTGGCAGATATGTAAATACGGTGTTTACTTACCATTTCTCACGCATTAGGGTTCGAAGACTCGAACACCTATACGGATTCTCCTGCACAGTGGCAGATATGTAAATACGGCGTTTACTTACCATTTCTCACGCATTAGGGTTCGAAGACTCGAATACCTCCTCCACAGTGGCAGATATGTAAATACGGCGTGTACTTACCATTTCTCACGGATTAGGGTTCGAAGACTGGAACACTGATACGGATTCTCCTACAAAAGGGCAGATATGTAAGTACGGCGTTTACTTACCATTTCTCACGCATTAGGGTTTGCACACTCAAACACCTATACGGATTCTCCTGCACAGTGGCAGATATGTAAATACGGTGTTTACTTACCATTTCTCACACATTAGGTTTCGAACAATGGAACACCTGTACGGATTCTCCTGCACAGTGGCAGATATGTAAATACGGCGTTTACTTACCATTTCTCACGCATTAGGGTTTGAAGACTCGAACACCTATACGGATTCTCCTGCACCGTGGCAGATATGTAAATACAGCGTTTGCTGACCATTGCTCACGCATTATGGTTCCAACACTCGAACACCTATACGGATTCTCCTGCACAGTGGCAGATATGTAAATACGGCGTTTATTTACCATTTCTCACGCATTAGGGTTCGAACACTGGAACACCTATACGGATTCTCCTGCATAGTGGCAGATATGTAAATACGGCGTTTACTTACCATTTCTCACGATTAGGGTTCGAAGTCTCGAACACCTGTACGGATTCTCCTACACAGTGGCAGATATGTAAATACGGCGTTTACTTACCATTTCTCATGCATTAGGGTTTGAACACTCGAACACCTATACGGATTCTCCTGCACCGTGGCAGATATGTAAATACGGCGTTTGCTGACCATTTCTCACGCATTATTGTTCCAACACTCGAACACCTATACGGATTCTCCTGCACAGTGGCAGATATGTAAATACGGCGTTTATTTACCATTTTTCACGCATTAGGGTTCGAACACTGGAACACTTATACGGATTCTCCTGCACAGTGGCAGATATGTAAATACGGCGTTTACTTACCATTTTTCACGCATTAGGGTTTGAAGTCTCGAACACCTATACGGATTCTTCTACACAGTGGCAGATATGTACATACGGCGTTTACTTACCATTTCTCACGCATTAGGGTTTGAAGACTCGAACACCTATACGGATTCTCCTGCACCGTGGCAGATATGTAAATACGGCATTTGCTGACGATTTCTCACGCATTATGGTTCCAACACTCGAACAACAACACGGATTCTCCTGCACAGTGCCAGATAAGTAAATACGTCGTTTATTTACCATTTCTCACGCATTAGGGTTCGAATACTGGAACACCTATACGGATTCTCCTGCACAGTGGCAGATATGTAAATACGGCGTTTACTTACCATTTCTCTCGCATTAGGGTTCGAAGTCTCGAACACCTATACGGATTCTCCTACACAGCGACAGATATGTAAATAAGGCGTTTACTTACCATTCCTTACGCATTAGGGTTTAAAAACTCGAACACCTATACGGATTCTCCTGCACAGTGGCAGATATGTAAATACGGCGTTTGCTTACCATTTCTCACACATTATGGTTCCAACACGCGAACACCAATACGGATTCTACTGCACTGTGGCAGATACGTAAATACGGCGTTCACTTACCATTTCTCACGCATTAGGGTTCGAACACTCGAACACCTATACGGATTCCCCTCCACAGTGGCAGATATGTAAATACAGCGTTTACTTACCATTTCTCACGCATTAGGGTTCGAAGACTCGAACAACTATACGCATTCTCCTGCACAGTGGCACATGTGTAAATACGGCGTTTACTTACCATTTCTCACGCATTAGGTTTCGAACACTCGAACACCTGTACGGATTCTCCTACACAGTGGCAGATATGTAAATACGGCGTTTACTTACCATTTCTCACGCATTACGGTTTGAAGACTCGAACACCTATACGGATTCTCCTGCACAGTGGTAGATATTTAAATACGGCGTTTGCTGACCATTTCTCACGCATTATGGTTCCAACACTCGAACACCTATACAGATTCTCCTGCACAGTGACAGATATGTAAATACGGGGTTTACTTACCATTTCTCACGCATTAGGGTTCGAACACTGGAACACCTATACGGATTCTCCTGTACAGTGGCAGATATGTAAATACGGCGTTTACTTACCATTTCTCACGCATTAGGGTTCGAAGACTCGAATACCTCCTGCACAGTGGCAGATATGTAAATACGGCGTGTACTTACCATTTCTCACGCATTAGGGTTCGAAGACTGGAACACTGATACGGATTCTCCTACAAAACGGCAGATATGTAAGTACGGCGTTTACTTACCATTTCTCACGCATTAGGGTTTGAACACTCAAACACCTATACGGATTCTCCTGCACAGTGGCAGATATGTAAATACGGTGTTTACTTACCATTTCTCACACATTAGGTTTCGAACACTCGAACACCTGTACGGATTCTCCTGCACAGTGGCAGATATGTAAATACGGCGTTTACTTACCATTTCTCACGCATTAGAGTTTGAAGACTCGAACACCTATACGGATTCTCCTGCACCGTGGCAGATATGTAAATACAGCGTTTGCTGACCATTTCTCACGCATTATGGTTCCAACACTCGAACACCTATACGGATTCTCCTGCACAGTGGCAGATATGTAAATACGGTGTTTACTTACCATTTCTCACACATTAGGTTTCAAACGCTCGAACACCTGTACGGATTCTCCTGCACAGTGGCAGATATGTAAATACGGCGTTTACTTACCATTTCTCACGCATTAGGGTTTGAAGACTCGAACACCTATACGGATTCTCCTGCACCGTGGCAGATATGTAAATACAGCATTTGCTGACCATTTCTCACGCATTATGGTTCCAACAATCGAACACCTATACGGATTCTCCTGCACAGTGGCAGATATGTAAATACGGTGTTTACTTACCATTTCTCACACATTAGGTTTCGAACACTCGTACACCTGTACGGATTCTCCTGCACAGTGGCAGATATGTAAATACGGCGTTTACTTACCATTTCTCACGCATTAGGGTTGGAAGACTCGAACACCTATGCGGATTCTCCTGCACCGTGGCAGATATGTAAATACAGCGTTTGCTGACCATTTCTCACGCATTATGGTTCCAACACTCGAACACCTATATGGATTCTCCTGCACAGTGGCAGATATGTAAATACGGCGTTTATTTACCATTTCTCACGCATTAGGGTTCGAACACTGGACCACCTATACGGATTCTCCTGCACAGTGGCAGATATGTAAAAACGGCGTTTACTTACCATTTCTCACGATTAGGGTTTGAAGTCTCGAACACCTATACGGATTCCCCTACACAGTGGCAGATATGCAAATACGGCGTTTACTTACCATTTCTCATGCATTAGGGTTTGAAGACTCGAACACCTATACGGATTCTCCTGCACCGTGGCAGATATGTAAATACGGCGTTTGCTGACCATTTCTCACGCATTATGGTTCCAACACTCGAACACCTATACGGATTCTCCTGCACAGTGGCAGATATGTAAATACGGCGTTGATTTACCATTTTTCACGCATTAGGGTTCGAACACTGGAACACCTATACGGATTCTCCTGCACAGTGGCAGATATGTAAATACGGCGTTTACTTACCATTTTTCACGCATTAAGGTTTGAAGTCTCGAACACCTATACGGATTCTCCTACACAGTGGCAGATATGTATATACGGCGTTTACTTACCATTTCTCACGCATTATGGTTTGAAGACTCGAACACCTATACGGATTCTCCTACACCGTGGCAGATATGTAAATACGGCGTTTGCTGACCATTTCTCACGCATTATGGTTCCAACACTCGAACATCTATACGGATTCTCCTGCACAGTGGCAGATATGTAAATACGGCGTTTATTTACCATTTTTCACGCATTAGGGTTCGAACACTGGAACACCTATACGGATTCTCCTGCACTGTGGCAGATATGTAAATACGGCGTTTACTTACCATTTTTCACGCATTAGGGTTTGAAGTCTCGAACACCTATACGGATTCTCCTACACAGTGGCAGATATGTACATACGGCGGTTACTTACCATTTCTCATGCATTAGGGTTTGAAGACTCGAACACCTATACGGATTCTCCTACACAGTGGCAGATATGTAAATACGGCGTTTACTTACCATTTCTCATGCATTAGGGTTTGAAGACTCGAACACCTATACGGATTCTCCTGCGCCGTGGCAGATATGTAAATACGGCGTTTGCTGACCATTTTTCACGCATTATGGTTCCAACACTCGAACACCAATACGGATTCTCCTGCACAGTGGCAGATAAGTAAATACGGCGTTTATTTACCATTTCTCACGCATTAGGGTTCGAATACTGGAACACCTATACGGATTCTCCTGCACAGTGGCAGATATGTAAATACGGCGTTTACTTACCATTTCTCTCGCATTAGGGTTCGAAGTCTCGAACACCTATACGGATTCTCCTACACAGCGACAGATATGTAAATAAGGCGTTTACTTACCATTCCTCACGCATTAGGGTTTGAAGACTCGAACACCTATACGGATTCTCCTGCACAGTGGCAGATATGTAAATACGGCGTTTGCTTACCATTTCTCACACATTATGGTTCCAACACGCGAACACCAATACGGATTCTACTGCACAGTGGCAGATACGTAAATACGGCGTTCACTTACCATTTCTCACGCATTAGGGTTCGAACACTCGAACACCTATACGGATTCTCCTCCACAGTGGCAGATATGTAAATACAGCGTTTACTTACCATTTCTCACGCATTAGGGTTCGAAGACTCGAACAACTATACGGATTCTCCCGCACAGTGGCAGATATTTAAATACGGCGTTTGCTGACCATTTCTCACGCATTAGGGTTCGAACACTGGAACACCTATACGGATTCTCCTCCACAGTGGCAGATATGTAAATACGGCGTTTACTTACCATTTCTCACGCATTAGGGTTCGAAGACTCGAACACCTACACGGATTCACCTGCACAGTGGCAGATATGTAAATACGGCGTTTACTTACCATTTCTCACGCATTAGGGTTCGAAGACTCGAATACCTCCTGCACAGTGGCGGATATGTAAATACGGCGTTTACTTACCATTTCTCACGCATTAGGGTTCGAAGACTGGAACACTGATACGGATTCTCCTACAAAAAGGCAGATATGTAAGTACGGCGTTTACTTACCATTTCTCTCGCATTAGGGTTTGAACACTCGAACACCTATACAGATTCTCCTGCACAGTGGCAGATATGTAAATACGGTGTTTACTTACCATTTCTCACACATTAGGTTTCGAACACTCGAACACCTGTACGGATTCTCCTGCACAGTGGCAGATATGTAAATACGGCGTTTACTTACCATTTCTCACGCATTAGGGTTTGAAGACTCGAACACCTATACGGATTCTCCTGCACCGTGGCAGATATGTAAATATGGCGTTTGCTGACCATTTCTCACGCATTGTGGTTCCAACACTCGAACACCTATACGGATTCTCCAGCACAGTGGCAGATATGTAAATACGGCGTTTATTTACCATTTCTCACGCAATAGGGTTCGAACACTGGAACACCTATACGGATTCTCCCGCACAGTGGCAGATATGTAAATACGGCGTTTAATTACCATTTCTCACGCATTAGGGCTTGAAGACTCGAACAGCTATACGGATTCTCCTGCACCGTGGCAGATATGTAAATACGGCGTTTGCTGACAATTTCTCACGCATTATGGTTCCAACACTCGAACACCTATACGGATTCTCCTGTACAGTGGCAGATATGTAAATACGGCGTTTATTTACCATTTCTCACGCATTAGGGTTCGAACACTGGAACACCTATACGGATTCTCCTGCACCGTGGCAGATATGTAAATACGACGTTTGCTAACCATTTCTCACGCATTATGGTTCCAACACTCGAACACCTATACGGATTCTCCTGCACAGTGGCAAATATGTAAATACGGTGTTTACTTACCATTTCTCATGCATTAGGGTTCGAACACTCGAACACCTATACGGATTCTCCTGCACAGTGGCAGATATGTAAATACGGCGTTTACTTACCATTTCTCACGCATTAGGGTTCGAAGACTCGAACACCTATACGGATTCTCCTGCACAGTGGCAGATATGTAAATACGGCGTTTACTTACCATTTCTCACGCATTAGGGTTCGAACACTCGAATACCTCCTGCACAGTGGCAGATATGTAAATACGGCGTTTACTTACCATTTCTCACGCATTAGGGTTCGAAGACTGGAACAGTGATACGGATTCTCCTACAAAAAGGCAGATATGTAAGTACGGCGTTTACTTACCAATTCTCACGCATTAGGGTTTGAACACTCGAACACCTATACGGATTCTCCTACACAGTGGCAGATATGTAAATACGGCGTTACTTACCATTTCTCACGCATTAGGGATTGAAGACTCGAACGCCTATACGGATTCTCCTGCACCGTGGCAGATATGTAAATACGGCGTTTGCTGACCATTTCTCACGCATTATGGTTCCAACACTCGAACACCTATGCGGATTCTCTTGCACAGTGGCAGATATGTAAATACGGCGTTTATTTACCATTTCTCACGCAATAGGGTTCGAACACTGGAACACCTATACGGATTCTCCCGCACAGTGGCAGATATGTAAATACGGCGTTTACTTACCATTTCTCACGCATTAGGGCTTGAAGACTCGAACACCTATACGGATTCCCCTGCACCGGGGCAGATATGTAAATACGGCGTTTGCTGACCATTTCTCACGCATTATTGTTCCAACACTCGAACACCTATACGGATTCTCCAGCACAGTGGCAGATATGTAAATACGGCGTTTATTTACCATTTCTCACGCATTAGGGTCCGAACACTGGAACACCTATACGGATTCTCCTGCACAGTGGCAGATATGTAAATACGGCGTTTGCTGACCATTTCTCACGCATTATGGTTCCAACCCTCGAAGACTTATACGGATTCTCCTGCACAGTGGCAGATATGTAAATACGGCGTTTACTTACCATTTCTCACGCAATAGGGTTTGAAGACTCGAACACCTATACGGATTCTCCTGCACCGTGGCAAATATGTAAATACGGCATTTGCTGACCATTTCTCACGCATTATGGTTCCAACACTCGAACACCTATACGGATTCTCCTGCACAGTGGCAGATATGTAAATACGGCGTTTATTTACCATTTCTCACGCATTAGGGTTCGAATACTGGAACACCTCTACGGATTCTCCGGCACAGTGGCAGATATATAAATACGGCGTTTACTTACCATTTCTCACGCATTAGGGTTCGAAGTCTCGAACACCTATACGGATTCTCCTACACAGCGACAGATATGTAAAAACGGCGTTTACTTACCATTCCTCACGGATTAGGGTTTGAAGACTCGAACACCTATACGGATTCTCCTGCACAGTGGCAGATATGAAAATACGGCGTTTAGTTACCATTTTTCACGCTTTAGGGTTTGAAGTCTCGAACACCTATACGTATTCTCCTACACAGTGGCAGATATGTAAATACGGCGTTTACTTACCATTTCTCACGCATTAGGGTTTGAAGACTTGAACACCTATACGGATTCTCCTGCACCGTGGCAGATATGTAAATACGGCATTGGCTGACCATTTCTCACGCATTATGGTTCCAACACTCGAACACCTATACGGATTCTCCTGCACAGTGGCAGATATGTAAATACGGCGTTTATTTACCATTTCTCACGCATTAGGGTTCGAATACCGGAACACCTATACGGATTCTCCTGCACAGTGGCAGATATGTAAATACGGCGTTTACTTACCATTTCTCACGCATTAGGCTTCGAAGACTGGAACACTGATACGGATTCTCCTACAAAAAAGCAGATATGTAAGTACGGCGTTTACTTACCATTTCTCACGCATTAGGGTTTGAACACTCGAACACCTATACGGATTCTCCTGCACAGTGGCAGATATGTAAATACGGTGTTTACTTACCATTTCTCACACATTAGGTTTCGAACACTCGAACACCTGTACGGATTCTCCTGCACAGTGGCAGATATGTAAATACGGCGTTTACTTACCATTTCTCACGCATTAGGGTTTGAAGACTCGAACACCTATACGGATTCTCCTGCACCGTGGCAGATATGTAAATACGGCGTTTGCTGACCATTTCTCACCGATTATGGTTCCAACACTCGAACACCATACGGATTCTCCTGCACAGTGGCAGATATGTAAATACGGCGTTTATTTACCATTTCTCACGCAATAGGGTTCGAACACTAGAACACCTATACGGATTCTCCCGCACAGTGGTAGATATGTAAATACGGCGTTTACTTACCATTTCTCACGCATTAGGGCTTGAAGACTTGAACACCTATACGGATTCTCCTGCACCGTGGCAGATATGTAAATACGGCGTTTGCTGACCATTTCTCACGCATTATTGTTCCAACACTCGAACACCTATACGGATTCTCCTGCACAGTGGCAGATATGTAAATACGGCGTTTATTTACCATTTCTCACACATTAGGGTCCGAACACTGGAACACCTATACGGATTCTCCTGCACAGTGGCAGATATGTAAATACGGCGTTTGCTGACCATTTCTCACGCATTATGGTTCCAACCCTCGAACACCTATACGGATTCTCCTGCACAGTGGCAGATATGTAAATACGGCGTTTACTTACCATTTCTCACGCATTAGGGTTTGAAGACTTGAACACCTATACGGATTCTCCTGCACCGTGGCAGATATGTAAATACGGCATTTGCTGACCATTTCTCACGCATTATGGTTCCCACACTCGAACACCTATACGGATTCTCCTGCTCAGTAGCAGATATGTAAATACGGCGTTTATTTACCATTTCTCACGCATTAGGGTTCGAATACTGGAACACCTATACGGATTCTCCTGCACAGTGGCAGATATGTAAATACGGTGTTACCTTACCATTTCTCACGCATTAGGGTTCGAAGACTGGAACACTGATACGGATTCTCCTACAAAAAGGCAGATATGTAAGTACGGCGTTTACTTACCATTTCTCACGCATTAGGGTTTGAACACTCGAACACCTATACGGATTCTCCTGCACAGTGGCAGATATGTAAATACGGTGTTTACTTACCATTTCTCACACATTAGGTTTCGAACACTCGAACACCTGTACGGATTCTCCTGCACAGTGGCAGATATGTAAATACGGCGTTTACTTACCATTTCTCACGCATTAGGGTTTGAAGACTCGAACACCTATACGGATTCTCCTGCACCGTAGCAGATATGTAAATACGACGTTTGCTGACCATTTCTCACGCATTATGGTTCCAACACTCGAACACCTATACGGATTCTCCTGCACAGTGGCAGATATGTAAATACGGCGTTTATTTACCATTTCTCACGCAATAGGGTTCGAACACTGGAACACCTATACAGATTCTCCCGCACAGTGGCAGATATGTAAATACGGCGTTTACTTACCATTTCTTACGCATTAGGGTTCGAAGTCTCGAACACCTATACGGATTCTCCTACACAGTGGCAGATATGTAAATACGGCGTTTAATTACCATTTCTCACGCATTAGGGCTTGAAGACTCGAACACCTATACGGATTCTCCTGCACCGTGGCAGATATGTAAATACGGCGTTTGCTGACCATTTCTCACGCATTATGGTTCCAACACTCGAACACCTATACGGATTCTCCTGCACAGTGGCAGATATGTAAATACGGCGTTTATTTACCATTTCTCACGCATTAGGGTCCGAACACTGGAACACCTATACGGATTCTCCTGCACAGTGGCAGATATGTAAATACGGTGTTTGCTGACCATTTCTCACGCATTATGGTTCCAACACTCGAACACCTATACGGATTCTCCCGCACAGTGGCAGATATGTAAATACGGTGTTTATTTACCATTTCTCACGCATTAGGGTCCGAACACTGGAACACCTATACGGATTCTCCTGCACAGTGGCAGATATGTAAATACGGTGTTTGCTGACCATTTCTCACGCATTATGGTTCCAACACTCGAACACCTATACGGATTCTCCCGCACAGTGGCAGATATGTAAATACGGTGTTTATTTACCATTTCTCACGCATTAGGGTTCGAATACTGGAACACCTATACGGATTCACCTGCACAGTGGTAGATATGTAAATATGGCGTTTACTTACCATTTCTCACGCATTAGGGTTCGAAGTCTCGAACACCTATACGGATTCTCCTACACAGCGACAGATATGTAAATACGGCGTTTACTTACCATTCCTCACGCATTAGGGTTTGAAGACTCGAACACCTATACGGATTCTCCTGCACAGTGGCAGATATGTAAATACGGCGTTTGCTTACCATTTCTCACACATTATGGTTCCAACACGCGAACACCTATACGGATTCTACTGCACAGTGGCAGATATGTAAATACGGCGTTCACTTACCATTTCTCACGCTGTAGGGTTCGAACACTCAAACACCTATACGAATTCTCCTGCACAGTGGCAGATATGTAAATACGGCGTTTACTTACCATTTCTCACGCATTGGGGTTCAAAGACGGGAACACTGATACGGATTCTCCTACAAAACGGCAGATATGTAAGTACGGCGTTTACTTACCATTTCTCACGCATTAGGGTTTGAACACTCGAACACCTATACGGATTCTCCTGCACAGTGGCAGATATGTAAATACGGTGTTTACTTACCATTTCTCACACATTAGGTTTCAAACACTTGAACACCTGTACGGATTCTCCTGCACAGTGGAAGATATGTAAATACGGCGTTTACTTCCCATTTCTCACGCATTAGGGTTTGAAGACTCGAACACCAATACGGATTCTCCTGCACCGTGGCAGATATGTAAATACGGCGTTTGCTGACCATTTCTCACGCATTATGGTTCCAACACTCGAACACCTATACGGATTCTCCTGCACAGTGGCAGATATGTAAATACGGCGTTTATTTACCATTTCTCACGCAATAGGGTTCGAACACTGGAACACCTATACGGATTCTCCCGCACAGTGGCAGATATGTAAATACGGCGTTTACTTACCATTTCTCACACATTTGGGCTTGAAGACTCGAACACCTATACGGATTCTCCTGCACCGTGGCAGATATGTAAATACGGCGTTTGCTGACCATTTCTCACGCATTATTGTTCCAACACTCGAACACCTATACGGATTCTCCTGCACAGTGGCAGATATGTAAATACGGCGTTTATTTACCATTTCTCACGCATTAGGGTCCGAACACTGGAACACCTATACGGATTCTCCTGCACAGTGGCAGATATGTAAATACGGCGTTTGCTGACCATTTCTCACGCATTATGGTTCCAACCCTCGAACACCTATACGGATTCTCCTGCACAGTGGCAGATATGTAAATACGGCGTTTACTTACCATTTCTCACGCATTATGGTATGAAGACTCGAACACCTATACGGATTCTCCTGCACCGTGGCAAATATGTAAATACGGCATTTGCTGACCATTTCTCACGCATTATGGTTCCAACACTCGAACACCTATACGGATTCTCTTGCACAGTGGCAGATATGTAAATACGGCGTTTATTTCCCATTTCTCACGCATTAGGGTTCGAACACTGCAACACCTATACGGATTCTCCTACACAGCGACAGATATGTAAATGCGGCGTTTACTTACCATTTCTCACGCATTAGGGTTTGAAGACTTGAACACCTATACGGATTCTCCTGCACCGTGGCAGATATGTAAACACGGCGTTTACTTACCATTTTTCACGCATTAGGGTTTGAAGTCTCGAACACCTATACGGATTCTCCTACACAGTGGCAGATATGTAAATACGGCGTTTGCATACCATTTCTCACGCATTAGGGTTTGAAGACTTGAACACCAATACGGATTCTCCTGCACCGTGGCAGATATGTAAATACGGCATTTGCTGACCATTTCTCACGCATTATGGTTCCAACACTCGAACACCTATACGGCTTCTCCTGCACAGTGGCAGATATGTAAATACGGCATTTACTTACCATTTTTCACGCATGAGGGTTTGAAGTCTCGAACACCTATACGGATTCTCCTACACAGTGGCAGATATGTAAATACGGCGTTTACTTACCATTTCTCACGCATTAGGGTTTGAAGACTTGAACACCTATACGGATTCTCCTGCACCGTGGCAGATATGTAAATACGGCATTTGCTGACCATTTCTCACGCATTATGGTTCCAACACTCGAACACCTGTACGGATTCTCCTGCACAGTGGCAGATATGTAAATACGGCGTTTATTTACCATTTCGCACGCATTAGGGTTCGAATACTGGAACACCTATACGGATTCTCCTGCACAGTGGCAGATATGTAAATACGGCGTTTACTTACCATTTCTCACGCATTAGGGTTCGAAGACTGGAACACTGATACGGATTCTCCTACAAAAAGGCAGATATGTAACTACGGCGTTTACTTACCATTTCTCACGCATTAGGGTTTCAAAACTCGAACACCTATACGGATTCTCCTGCACAGTGGCGGATATGTAAATACGGTGTTTACTTACCATTTCTCACACATTAGGTTTCGAACACTCGAACACCTGTACGGATTCTCCTGCACAGTGGCAGATATGTAAATACGGCGTTTACTTACCATTTCTCACGCATTAGGGTCCGAACACTGGAACACCTATACGGATTCTCCTGCACAGTGGCAGATATGTAAATACGGTGTTTGCTGACCATTTCTCACGCATTATGGTTCCAACACTCGAACACCTATACGGATTCTCCCGCACAGTGGCAGATATGTAAATACGGTGTTTATTTACCATTTCTCACGCATTAGGGTTCGAATACTGGAACACCTATACGGATTCACCTGCACAGTGGCAGATATGTAAATATGGCGTTTACTTACCATTTCTCACGCATTAGGGTTCGAAGTCTCGAACACCTATACGGATTCTCCTACACAGCGACAGATATGTAAATACGGCGTTTACTTACCATTCCTCACGCATTAGGGTTTGAAGACTCGAACACCTATACGGATTCTCCTGCACAGTGGCAGATATGTAAATACGGCGTTTGCTTACCATTTCTCACACATTATGGTTCCAACACGCGAACACCTATACGGATTCTACTGCACAGTGGCAGATATGTAAATACGGCGTTCACTTACCATTTCTCACGCTGTAGGGTTCGAACACTCAAACACCTATACGAATTCTCCTGCACAGTGGCAGATATGTAAATACGGCGTTTACTTACCATTTCTCACGCATTGGGGTTCAAAGACGGGAACACTGATACGGATTCTCCTACAAAACGGCAGATATGTAAGTACGGCGTTTACTTACCATTTCTCACGCATTAGGGTTTGAACACTCGAACACCTATACGGATTCTCCTGCACAGTGGCAGATATGTAAATACGGTGTTTACTTACCATTTCTCACACATTAGGTTTCAAACACTTGAACACCTGTACGGATTCTCCTGCACAGTGGAAGATATGTAAATGCGGCGTTTACTTCCCATTTCTCACGCATTAGGGTTTGAAGACTCGAACACCAATACGGATTCTCCTGCACCGTGGCAGATATGTAAATACGGCGTTTGCTGACCATTTCTCACGCATTATGGTTCCAACACTCGAACACCTATACGGATTCTCCTGCACAGTGGCAGATATGTAAATACGGCGTTTATTTACCATTTCTCACGCAATAGGGTTCGAACACTGGAACACCTATACGGATTCTCCCGCACAGTGCCAGATATGTAAATACGGCGTTTACTTACCATTTCTCACACATTTGGGCTTGAAGACTCGAAGACCTATACGGATTCTCCTGCACCGTGGCAGATATGTAAATACGGCGTTTGCTGACCATTTCTCACGCATTATTGTTCCAACACTCGAACACCTATACGGATTCTCCTGCACAGTGGCAGATATGTAAATACGGCGTTTATTTACCATTTCTCACGCATTAGGGTCCGAACACTGGAACACCTATACGGATTCTCCTGCACAGTGGCAGATATGTAAATACGGCGTTTGCTGACCATTTCTCACGCATTATGGTTCCAACCCTCGAACACCTATACGGATTCTCCTGCACAGTGGCAGATATGTAAATACGGCGTTTACTTACCATTTCTCACGCATTATGGTATGAAGACTCGAACACCTATACGGATTCTCCTGCACCGTGGCAAATATGTAAATACGGCATTTGCTGACCATTTCTCACGCATTATGGTTCCAACACTCGAACACCTATACGGATTCTCTTGCACAGTGGCAGATATGTAAATACGGCGTTTATTTCCCATTTCTCACGCATTAGGGTTCGAACACTGCAACACCTATACGGATTCTCCTACACAGCGACAGATATGTAAATGCGGCGTTTACTTACCATTTCTCACGCATTAGGGTTTGAAGACTTGAACACCTATACGGATTCTCCTGCACCATGGCAGATATGTAAACACGGCGTTTACTTACCATTTTTCACGCATTAGGGTTTGAAGTCTCGAACACCTATACGGATTCTCCTACACAGTGGCAGATATGTAAATACGGCGTTTGCATACCATTTCTCACGCATTAGGGTTTGAAGACTTGAACACCAATACGGATTCTCCTGCACCGTGGCAGATATGTAAATACGGCATTTGCTGACCATTTCTCACGCATTATGGTTCCAACACTCGAACACCTATACGGCTTCTCCTGCACAGTGGCAGATATGTAAATACGGCGTTTACTTACCATTTTTCACGCATGAGGGTTTGAAGTCTCGAACACCTATACGGATTCTCCTACACAGTGGCAGATATGTAAATACGGCGTTTACTTACCATTTCTCACGCATTAGGGTTTGAAGACTTGAACACCTATACGGATTCTCCTGCACCGTGGCAGATATGTAAATACGGCATTTGCTGACCATTTCTCACGCATTATGGTTCCAACACTCGAACACCTGTACGGATTCTCCTGCACAGTGGCAGATATGTAAATACGGCGTGTATTTACCATTTCTCACGCATTAGGGTTCGAATACTGGAACACCTATACGGATTCTCCTGCACAGTGGCAGATATGTAAATACGGCGTTTACTTACCATTTCTCACGCATTAGGGTTCGAAGACTGGAACACTGATACGGATTCTCCTACAAAAAGGCAGATATGTAACTACGGCGTTTACTTACCATTTCTCACGCATTAGGGTTTCAAAACTCGAACACCTATACGGATTCTCCTGCACAGTGGCAGATATGTAAATACGGTGTTTACTTACCATTTCTCACACATTAGGTTTCGAACACTCGAACACCTGTACGGATTCTCCTGCACAGTGGCAGATATGTAAATACGGCGTTTACTTACCATTTCTCACGCATTAGGGTTTGAAGACTCGAACACCTATACGGATTCTCCTGCACCGTGGCAGATATGTAAATACGGCGTTTGCTGACCATTTCTCACGCATTATGGTTCCAACACTCGAACACCTATACGGATTCTGTTGCACAGTGGCAGATATGTAAATACGGCGTTTATTTACCATTTCTCACGCAATAGGGTTCGAACACTGGAACACCTATACGGATTCTCCCGCACAGTGGCAGAAATGTAAATACGGCGTTTACTTACCATTTCTCACGCATTAGGGCTTGAAGACTCGAACACCTATACGGATTCTCCTGCACCGTGGCAGATATGTAAATACGGCGTTTGCTGACCATTTCTCACGCATTATTGTTCCAACACTCGAACACCTATACGGATTCTCCTGCACAGTGGCAGATATGTAAATACGGCATTTATTTACCATTTCTCACGCATTAGGGTCCGAACACTGGAACACCTATACGGATTCTCCTGCACAGTGGCAGATATGTAAATACGGCGTTTGCTGACCATTTCTCACGCATTATGGTTCCAACCCTCGAACACCTATACGGATTCTCCTGCACAGTGGCAGATATGTAAATACGGCGTTTACTTACCATTTCTCACGCATTAGGGTTCGAAGTCTCGAACACCTATACGGATTCTCCTACACAGTGCCAGATATGTAAATACGGCGTTTACTTACCATTTCTCACGCATTAGGGTTTGAAGACTCGAACACCTATACGGATTCTCCTGCACCGTGGCAAATATGTAAATACGGCATTTGCTAACCATTTCTCACGCATTATGGTTCCAACACTCGAACACCTATACGGATTCTCCTGCACAGTGGCAGATATGTAAATACGGCGTTTATTTACCATTTCTCACGCATTAGGGTTCGAATACTGGAACACCTCTACGGATTCTCCGGCACAGTGGCAGATATATAAATACGGCGTTTACTTACCATTTCTCACGCATTAGGGTTCGAAGTCTCAAACACCTATACGGATTCTCCTACACAGCGACAGATATGTAAAAACGGCGTTTACTTACCATTCCTCACGGATTAGGGTTTGAAGACTCGAACACCTATACGGATTCTCCTGCACAGTGGCAGATATGAAAATACGGCGTTTAGTTACCATTTTTCACGCTTTAGGGTTTGAAGTCTCGAACACCTATACGGATTCTCCTACACAGTGGCAGATATGTAAATACGGCGTTTACTTACCATTTCTCACGCATTAGGGTTTGAAGACTTGAACACCTATACGGATTCTCCTGCACCGTGGCAGATATGTAAATACGGCATTGGCTGACCATTTCTCACGCATTATGGTTCCAACACTCGAACACCTATACGGATTCTCCTGCACAGTGGCAGATATGTAAATACGGCGTTTATTTACCATTTCTCACGCATTAGGGTTCGAATACTGGAACACCTATACGGATTCTCCTGCACAGTGGCAGATATGTAAATACGGCGTTTACTTACCATTTCTCACGCATTAGGCTTCGAAGACTGGAACACTGATACGGATTCTCCTACAAAAAAGCAGATATGTAAGTACGGCGTTTACTTACCATTTCTCACGCATTAGGGTTTGAACACTCGAACACCTATACGGATTCTCCTGCACAGTGGCAGATATGTAAATACGGCGTTTGCTGACCATTTCTCACGCATTATGGTTCCAACCCTCGAACACCTATACGGATTCTCCTGCACAGTGGCAGATATGTAAATACGGCGTTTACTTACCATTTCTCACGCATTAGGGTTCGAAGTCTCGAACACCTATACGGATTCTCCTACACAGTGCCAGATATGTAAATACGGCGTTTACTTACCATTTCTCACGCATTAGGGTTTGAAGACTCGAACACCTATACGGATTCTCCTGCACCGTGGCAAATATGTAAATACGGCATTTGCTAACCATTTCTCACGCATTATGGTTCCAACACTCGAACACCTATACGGATTCTCCTGCACAGTGGCAGATATGTAAATACGGCGTTTATTTACCATTTCTCACGCATTAGGGTTCGAATACTGGAACACCTCTACGGATTCTCCGGCACAGTGGCAGATATATAAATACGGCGTTTACTTACCATTTCTCACGCATTAGGGTTCGAAGTCTCGAACACCTATACGGATTCTCCTACACAGCGACAGATATGTAAAAACGGCGTTTACTTACCATTCCTCACGGATTAGGGTTTGAAGACTCGAACACCTATACGGATTCTCCTGCACAGTGGCAGATATGAAAATACGGCGTTTAGTTACCATTTTTCACGCTTTAGGGTTTGAAGTCTCGAACACCTATACGGATTCTCCTACACAGTGGCAGATATGTAAATACGGCGTTTACTTACCATTTCTCACGCATTAGGGTTTGAAGACTTGAACACCTATACGGATTCTCCTGCACCGTGGCAGATATGTAAATACGGCATTGGCTGACCATTTCTCACGCATTATGGTTCCAACACTCGAACACCTATACGGATTCTCCTGCACAGTGGCAGATATGTAAATACGGCGTTTATTTACCATTTCTCACGCATTAGGGTTCGAATACTGGAACACCTATACGGATTCTCCTGCACAGTGGCAGATATGTAAATACGGCGTTTACTTACCATTTCTCACGCATTAGGCTTCGAAGACTGGAACACTGATACGGATTCTCCTACAAAAAAGCAGATATGTAAGTACGGCGTTTACTTACCATTTCTCACGCATTAGGGTTTGAACACTCGAACACCTATACGGATTCTCCTGCACAGTGGCAGATATGTAAATACGGCGTTTGCTGACCATTTCTCACGCATTATGGTTCCAACCCTCGAACACCTATACGGATTCTCCTGCACAGTGGCAGATATGTAAATACGGCGTTTACTTACCATTTCTCACGCATTAGGGTTCGAAGTCTCGAACACCTATACGGATTCTCCTACACAGTGCCAGATATGTAAATACGGCGTTTACTTACCATTTCTCACGCATTAGGGTTTGAAGACTCGAACACCTATACGGATTCTCCTGCACCGTGGCAAATATGTAAATACGGCATTTGCTAACCATTTCTCACGCATTATGGTTCCAACACTCGAACACCTATACGGATTCTCCTGCACAGTGGCAGATATGTAAATACGGCGTTTATTTACCATTTCTCACGCATTAGGGTTCGAATACTGGAACACCTCTACGGATTCTCCGGCACAGTGGCAGATATATAAATACGGCGTTTACTTACCATTTCTCACGCATTAGGGTTCGAAGTCTCGAACACCTATACGGATTCTCCTACACAGCGACAGATATGTAAAAACGGCGTTTACTTACCATTCCTCACGGATTAGGGTTTGAAGACTCGAACACCTATACGGATTCTCCTGCACAGTGGCAGATATGAAAATACGGCGTTTAGTTACCATTTTTCACGCTTTAGGGTTTGAAGTCTCGAACACCTATACGGATTCTCCTACACAGTGGCAGATATGTAAATACGGCGTTTACTTACCATTTCTCACGCATTAGGGTTTGAAGACTTGAACACCTATACGGATTCTCCTGCACCGTGGCAGATATGTAAATACGGCATTGGCTGACCATTTCTCACGCATTATGGTTCCAACACTCGAACACCTATACGGATTCTCCTGCACAGTGGCAGATATGTAAATACGGCGTTTATTTACCATTTCTCACGCATTAGGGTTCGAATACTGGAACACCTATACGGATTCTCCTGCACAGTGGCAGATATGTAAATACGGCGTTTACTTACCATTTCTCACGCATTAGGCTTCGAAGACTGGAACACTGATACGGATTCTCCTACAAAAAAGCAGATATGTAAGTACGGCGTTTACTTACCATTTCTCACGCATTAGGGTTTGAACACTCGAACACCTATACGGATTCTCCTGCACAGTGGCAGATATGTAAATACGGTGTTTACTTACCATTTCTCACACATTAGGTTTCGAACACTCGAACACCTGTACGGATTCTCCTGCACAGTGGCAGATATGTAAATACGGCGTTTACTTACCATTTCTCACGCATTAGGGTTTGAAGACTCGAACACCTATACGGATTCTCCTGCACCGTGGCAGATATGTAAATACGGCGTTTGCTGACCATTTCTCACCGATTATGGTTCCAACACTCGAACACCATACGGATTCTCCTGCACAGTGGCAGATATGTAAATACGGCGTTTATTTACCATTTCTCACGCAATAGGGTTCGAACACTAGAACACCTATACGGATTCTCCCGCACAGTGGTAGATATGTAAATACGGCGTTTACTTACCATTTCTCACGCATTAGGGCTTGAAGACTTGAACACCTATACGGATTCTCCTGCACCGTGGCAGATATGTAAATACGGCGTTTGCTGACCATTTCTCACGCATTATTGTTCCAACACTCGAACACCTATACGGATTCTCCTGCACAGTGGCAGATATGTAAATACGGCGTTTATTTACCATTTCTCACACATTAGGGTCCGAACACTGGAACACCTATACGGATTCTCCTGCACAGTGGCAGATATGTAAATACGGCGTTTGCTGACCATTTCTCACGCATTATGGTTCCAACCCTCGAACACCTATACGGATTCTCCGGCACAGTGGCAGATATGTAAATACGGCGTTTACTTACCATTTCTCACGCATTAGGGTTTGAAGACTTGAACACCTATACGGATTCTCCTGCACCGTGGCAGATATGTAAATACGGCATTTGCTGACCATTTCTCACGCATTATGGTTCCCACACTCGAACACCTATACGGATTCTCCTGCTCAGTAGCAGATATGTAAATACGGCGTTTATTTACCATTTCTCACGCATTAGGGTTCGAATACTGGAACACCTATACGGATTCTCCTGCACAGTGGCAGATATGTAAATACGGTGTTACCTTACCATTTCTCACGCATTAGGGTTCGAAGACTGGAACACTGATACGGATTCTCCTACAAAAAGGCAGATATGTAAGTACGGCGTTTACTTACCATTTCTCACGCATTAGGGTTTGAACACTCGAACACCTATACGGATTCTCCTGCACAGTGGCAGATATGTAAATACGGTGTTTACTTACCATTTCTCACACATTAGGTTTCGAACACTCGAACACCTGTACGGATTCTCCTGCACAGGGGCAGATATGTAAATACGGCGTTTACTTACCATTTCTCACGCATTACGGTTTGAAGACTCGAACACCTATACGGATTCTCCTGCACCGTGGCAGATATGTAAATACGGCGTTTGCTGACCATTTCTCACGCATTATGGTTCCAACACTCGAACACCTATACGGATTCTCCTGCACAGTGGCAGATATGTAAATACGGCGTTTATTTACCATTTCTCACGCAATAGGGTTCGAACACTGGAACACCTATACAGATTCTCCCGCACAGTGGCAGATATGTAAATACGGCGTTTACTTACCATTTCTTACGCATTAGGGTTCGAAGTCTCGAACACCTATACGGATTCTCCTACACAGTGGCAGATATGTAAATACGGCGTTTAATTACCATTTCTCACGCATTAGGGCTTGAAGACTCGAACACCTATACGGATTCTCCTGCACCGTGGCAGATTTGTAAATACGGCGTTTGCTGACCATTTCTCACGCATTATGGTTCCAACACTCGAACACCTATACGGATTCTCCTGCACAGTGGCAGATATGTAAATACGGCGTTTATTTACCATTTCTCACGCATTAGGGTCCGAACACTGGAACACCTATACGGATTCTCCTGCACAGTGGCAGATATGTAAATACGGTGTTTGCTGACCATTTCTCACGCATTATGGTTCCAACACTCGAACACCTATACGGATTCTCCCGCACAGTGGCAGATATGTAAATACGGTGTTTATTTACCATTTCTCACGCATTAGGGTTCGAATACTGGAACACCTATACGGATTCACCTGCACAGTGGCAGATATGTAAATATGGCGTTTACTTACCATTTCTCACGCATTAGGGTTCGAAGTCTCGAACACCTATACGGATTCTCCTACACAGCGACAGATATGTAAATACGGCGTTTACTTACCATTCCTCACGCATTAGGGTTTGAAGACTCGAACACCTATACGGATTCTCTTGCACAGTGGCAGATATGTAAATACGGCGTTTGCTTACCATTTCTCACACATTATGGTTCCAACACGCGAACACCTATACGGATTCTACTGCACAGTGGCAGATATGTAAATACGGCGTTCACTTACCATTTCTCACGCTGTAGGGTTCGAACACTCAAACACCTATACGAATTCTCCTGCACAGTGGCAGATATGTAAATACGGCGTTTACTTACCATTTCTCACGCATTGGGGTTCAAAGACGGGAACACTGATACGGATTCTCCTACAAAACGGCAGATATGTAAGTACGGCGTTTACTTACCATTTCTCACGCATTAGGGTTTGAACACTCGAACACCTATACGGATTCTCCTGCACAGTGGCAGATATGTAAATACGGTGTTTACTTACCATTTCTCACACATTAGGTTTCAAACACTTGAACACCTGTACGGATTCTCCTGCACAGTGGAAGATATGTAAATACGGCGTTTACTTCCCATTTCTCACGCATTAGGGTTTGAAGACTCGAACACCAATACGGATTCTCCTGCACCGTGGCAGATATGTAAATACGGCGTTTGCTGACCATTTCTCACGCATTATGGTTCCAACACTCGAACACCTATACGGATTCTCCTGCACAGTGGCAGATATGTAAATACGGCGTTTATTTACCATTTCTCACGCAATAGGGTTCGAACACTGGAACACCTATACGGATTCTCCCGCACAGTGGCAGATATGTAAATACGGCGTTTACTTACCATTTCTCACACATTTGGGCTTGAAGACTCGAACACCTATACGGATTCTCCTGCACCGTGGCAGATATGTAAATACGGCGTTTGCTGACCATTTCTCACGCATTATTGTTCCAACACTCGAACACCTATACGGATTCTCCTGCACAGTGGCAGATATGTAAATACGGCGTTTATTTACCATTTCTCACGCATTAGGGTCCGAACACTGGAACACCTATACGGATTCTCCTGCACAGTGGCAGATATGTAAATACGGCGTTTGCTGACCATTTCTCACGCATTATGGTTCCAACCCTCGAACACCTATACGGATTCTCCTACACAGTGGCAGATATGTAAATACGGCGTTTACTTACCATTTCTCACGCATTATGGTATGAAGACTCGAACACCTATACGGATTCTCCTACACCGTGGCAAATATGTAAATACGGCATTTGCTGACCATTTCTCACGCATTATGGTTCCAACACTCGAACACCTATACGGATTCTCTTGCACAGTGGCAGATATGTAAATACGGCGTTTATTTCCCATTTCTCACGCATTAGGGTTCGAACACTGCAACACCTATACGGATTCTCCTACACAGCGACAGATATGTAAATGCGGCGTTTACTTACCATTTCTCACGCATTAGGGTTTGAAGACTTGAACACCTATACGGATTCTCCTGCACCGTGGCAGATATGTAAACACGGCGTTTACTTACCATTTTTCACGCATTAGGGTTTGAAGTCTCGAACACCTATACGGATTCTCCTACACAGTGGCAGATATGTAAATACGGCGTTTGCATACCATTTCTCACGCATTAGGGTTTGAAGACTTGAACACCAATACGGATTCTCCTGCACCGTGGCAGATATGTAAATACGGCATTTGCTGACCATTTCTCACGCATTATGGTTCCAACACTCGAACACCTATACGGCTTCTCCTGCACAGTGGCAGATATGTAAATACGGCGTTTACTTACCATTTTTCACGCATTAGGGTTTGAAGTCTCGAACACCTATACGGATTCTCCTACACAGTGGCAGATATGTAAATACGGCGTTTACTTACCATTTCTCACGCATTAGGGTTTGAAGACTTGAACACCTATACGGATTCTCCTGCACCGTGGCAGATATGTAAATACGGCATTTGCTGACCATTTCTCACGCATTATGGTTCCAACACTCGAACACCTGTACGGATTCTCCTGCACAGTGGCAGATATGTAAATACGGCGTTTATTTACCATTTCTCACGCATTAGGGTTCGAATACTGGAACACCTATACGGATTCTCCTGCACAGTGGCAGATATGTAAATACGGCGTTTACTTACCATTTCTCACGCATTAGGGTTCGAAGACTGGAACACTGATACGGATTCTCCTACAAAAAGGCAGATATGTAACTACGGCGTTTACTTACCATTTCTCACGCATTAGGGTTTCAAAACTCGAACACCTATACGGATTCTCCTGCACAGTGGCAGATATGTAAATACGGTGTTTACTTACCATTTCTCACACATTAGGTTTCGAACACTCGAACACCTGTACGGATTCTCCTGCACAGTGGCAGATATGTAAATACGGCGTTTACTTACCATTTCTCACGCATTAGGGTTTGAAGACTCGAACACCTATACGGATTCTCCTGCACCGTGGCAGATATGTAAATACGGCGTTTGCTGACCATTTCTCACGCATTATGGTTCCAACACTCGAACACCTATACGGATTCTGTTGCACAGTGGCAGATATGTAAATACGGCGTTTATTTACCATTTCTCACGCAATAGGGTTCGAACACTGGAACACCTATACGGATTCTCCCGCACAGTGGCAGAAATGTAAATACGGCGTTTACTTACCATTTCTCACGCATTAGGGCTTGAAGACTCGAACACCTATACGGATTCTCCTGCACCGTGGCAGATATGTAAATACGGCGTTTGCTGACCATTTCTCACGCATTATTGTTCCAACACTCGAACACCTATACGGATTCTCCTGCACAGTGGCAGATATGTAAATACGGCATTTATTTACCATTTCTCATGCATTAGGGTCCGAACACTGGAACACCTATACGGATTCTCCTGCACAGTGGCAGATATGTAAATACGGCGTTTGCTGACCATTTCTCACGCATTATGGTTCCAACCCTCGAACACCTATACGGATTCTCCTGCACAGTGGCAGATATGTAAATACGGCGTTTACTTACCATTTCTCACGCATTAGGGTTCGAAGTCTCGAACACCTATACGGATTCTCCTACACAGTGCCAGATATGTAAATACGGCGTTTACTTACCATTTCTCACGCATTAGGGTCTGAAGACTCGAACACCTATACGGATTCTCCTACACCGTGGCAAATATGTAAATACGGCATTTGCTGACCATTTCTCACGCATTATGGTTCCAACACTCGAACACCTATACGGATTCTCCTGCACAGTGGCAGATATGTAAATACGGCGTTTATTTACCATTTCTCACGCATTAGGGTTCGAATACTGGAACACCTATACGGATTCTCCGGCACAGTGGCAGATATGTAAATACGGCGATTACTTACCATTTCTCACGCATTAGGGTTCGAAGTCTCGAACACCTATACGGATTCTCCTACACAGCGACAGATATGTAAATACGGCGTTTACTTACCATTCCTCACGCATTAGGGTTTGAAGACTCGAACACCTATACGGATTCTCCTGCACAGTGGCAGATATGTAAATACGGCGTTTACTTACCATTTTTCACGCATCAGGGTTTGAAGTCTCGAACACCTATACGGATTCTGCTACACAGTGGCAGATATGTAAAAACGGCGTTTACTTACCATTTCTCACGCATTAGGGTTTGAAGACTTGAACACCTATACGGATTCTCCTGCACCGTGGCAGATATGTAAATACGGCATTTGCTGACCATTTCTCACGCATTATGGTTCCAACACTCGAACACCTATACGGATTCTCCTGCACAGTGGCAGATATGTAAATACGGCGTTTATTTACCATTTCTCACGCATTAGGGTTCGAATACTGGAACACCTATACGGATTCTCCTGCACAGTGGTAGATATGTAAATACGGCGTTTACTTACCATTTCTCACGCATTAGGGTTCGAAGACTGGAACACTGATACGGATTCTCCTACAAAAAGGCAGATATGTAAGTACGGCGTTTACTTACAATTTCTCACGCATTAGGGTTTGAACACTCGAACACCTATACGGATTCTCCTGCACAGTGGCAGATATGTAAATACGGTGTTTACTTACCATTTCTCACACATTAGGTTTCGAACACATGAACACCTGTACGGATTCTCCTGCACAGTGGCAGATATGTAAATACGGCGTTTACTTACCATTTCTCACGCATTAGGGTTTAAAGACTCGAACACCTATACGGATTCTCCTGCACCGTGGCAGATATGTAAATACGGCGTTTGCTGACCATTTCTCATGCATTAGGGTTCCAACACTCGAACACCTATACGGATTCTCCTACACAGTGGCAGATATGTAAATACGGTGTTTATTTACCATTTCTCATGCAATAGGGTTCGAACACTGGAACACCTATACGGATTCACCGGCACAGTGGCAGATATGTAAATACGGCATTTACTTACCATTTGTCACGCATTAGGGTTCGAAGACTCGAACACCTATACGGATTCTCCTACACAGCGACAGATATGTAAATACGGCGTTTACTTACCATTCCTCATGCATTAGGGTTTGAAGACTCGAACACCTATACGGATTTTCCTGCACAGTGGCAGATATGTAAATACAGCGTTTGCTTACCATTTCTCACACATTATGGTTCCAACACGCGAACACCTATACGGATTCTACTGCACAGTGGCAGATATGTAAATACGGCGTTTACTTACCATTTCTCACGCATTAGGGTTCGAAGACTCGAACACCTATACGGATTCTCCTGCACAGTAGCACATATGTAAATACGACGTTTACTTACCATTTCTCACACATTAGGTTTCGAACACTCGAACACCTGTACGGATTCTCCTACACAGTGGCAGATATGTAAACACGGCGTTTACTTACCATTTCTCACGCATTAGGGTTTGAAGACTCGAACACCTATACGGATTCTCCAGCACAGTGGCTGATATGTAAATACGGCGTTTGCTGACTATTTCTCACTCATTATGGTTCCAACACTCGAACACCTATACGGATTCTCCTGCACAGTGGCAGATATGTAAATACGACGTTTACTTACCATTTCTCACGCATTGGGGTTCAAAGACAGGAACACTGATACGGATTCTCCTACAAAACGGAAGATATGTAAGTACGACATTTACTTAGCAGTTCTCACGCATTAGGGTTTGAACACTCGAACACCTATACGGATTCTCCTGCATAGTGGCAGATATCTAAATACGGTGTTTACTTACCATTTCTCACACATTAGGTTTCGAACACTCGAACACCTGTACGGATTCTCCTGCACAGTGGAAGATATGTAAATACGGCGTTTACTTCCCATTTCCCACGCATTAGGGTTTGAAGACTCGAACACCAATACGGATTCTCCTGCACCGTGGCAGATATGTAAATACGGCGTTTGCTGACCATTTCTCACGCATTATGGTTCCAACACTCGAACACCTATACGGATTCTCCCGCACAGTGGAAGATATGTAAATACGGCGTTTATTTACCATTTCTCACGCATTAGGGTTCGAACACTGGAACACCTATACGGATTCTCCTGCACAGTGGCAGATATGTAAATACAGCGTTTACTTACCATTTCTCACGCATTAGGGTTCGAAGTCTCGAACACCTATACGGATTCTCCTACACAGTGGCAGATATGTAAATACGGCGTTTACTTACCATTTCTCACGCATTAGGGTTTGAAGACTCGAACACCTATACGGATTCTCCTGCACCGTGGCAGATATGTAAATACGGCGTTTGTTGACCATTTCACACGCATTATGGTTCCAACACTCGAACACCTATACGGATTCTCCTGCACAGTGGCAGATATGTAAATACGGCGTTCATTTACCATTTCTCACGCATTGGGGTTCGAACACTGGAACACCTATGCGGATTCTCCCGCACAGTGGCAGATATGTAAATACGGTGTTTACTTCCCATTTCTCACGCATTAGGGTTCGAAGTCTCGAACACCTATACGGATTCTCCTACACAGTGGCAGATATGTAAATACGGCGTTTACTTACCATTTCTCACGCATTAGGGTTTGAAGACTCGAACAGCTATACGGATTCTCCTGCACCGTGGCAGATATGTAAATACGGCATTTATTTACCATTTCTTACGCATTAGGGTTCGAACACTGGAACACCTATACGGATTCTCCTGCACAGTCGCAGATATGTAAATACGACGTTTACTTACCATTTCTCACGCATTAGGGTTCGAAGTGTCGAACACCTATACGGATTCTCCTACACAGTGGCAGATATGTAAATACGGCGTTTACTTACCATTTCTCACGCATTAGGGTTTGAAGACTCGAACACCTATACGGATTCCCCTGCACTGTGGCAGATATGTAAATACGGCGTTTGCTGACCATTTCTCACGCATTATGGTTCCAACACTCGAACACCTATACGGATTCTCCTGCACAGTGGCAGATATGTAAATACGGCATTTATTTACCATTTCTCACGCATTATGGTTCGAACACTGGAACACCTATACGGATTCTCCCGCACAGTGGCAGATATGTAAATACGGCGTTTACTTACCATTTCTCACGCATTAGGGTTCGAAGCCTCGAACACCTATACGGATTCTCCTACACAGTGGCAGATATTTAAATACGGCGTTTACTTACCATTTCTCACGCATTAGGGTTTGAAGACTCGAACACCTATACGGATTCTCCTGCACCGTGGCAGATATGTAAATACGGCGTTTGCTGACCATTTCTCACGCATTATGGTTCCAACACTCGAACACCTATACAGATTCTCCTACACAGTGGCAGATATGTAAATACGGCGTTTATTTACCATTTCTCACGCATTAGGGTTCGAACACTGGAACACCTATACGGATTCTCCTGCACAGTGGCAGATATGTAAATACGGCGTTTGCTGACCATTTCTCACGCATTATGGTTCCAACACTCGAACACCTATACGGATTCTCCTGCACAGTGGCAGATATGTAAATACGGCGTTTACTTACCATTTCTCACGCATTAGGGTTCGAAGTCTCGAACACCTATATGGATTCTCCTACACAGCGACAGATATGTAAATACGGCGTTTACTTACCATTCCTCACGCATTAGGGTTTGAAGACTCGAACACCTATACGGATTTTCCTGCACAGTGGCAGATATGTAAATACGGCGTTTGCTTACCATTTCTCACACATTATGGTTCCAACACGCGAACACCTATACGGATTCTACTGCACAGTGGCAGATATGTAAATACGACGTTCACTTACCATTTCTCACGCTGTAGGGTTCGAACACTCAAACACCTATACGGATTCTCCTCCACAGTGGCAGATATGTAAATACGGCGTTTACTTACCATTTTTCACGCATTAGTGTTTGAAGTCTCGAACACCTATTCGGATTCTCCTACACAGTGGCAGATATGTAAATACGGCGTTTACTTACCATTTCTCACGCATTAGGGTTTGAAGACTTGAACACCTATACGGATTCTCCTGCACCGTGGCAGATATGTAAATACGGCATTTGCTGACCATTTCTCACGCATTATGGTTCCAACACTCGAACACCTATACGGATTCTCCTGCACAGTGGCAGATATGTAAATACGGCGTTTATTTACCATTTCTCACGCATTAGGGTTCGAATACTGGAACACCTATACGGATTCTCCTGCACAGTGGTAGATATGTAAATACGGCGTTTACTTACCATTTCTCACGCATTAGGGTTCGAAGACTGGAACACTGATACGGATTCTCCTACAAAAAGGCAGATATGTAAGTACGGCGTTTACTTACCATTTCTCACGCATTAGGGTTTGAACACTCGAACACCTATACGGATTCTCCTGCACAGTGGCAGATATGTAAATACGGTGTTTACTTACCATTTCTCACACATTAGGTTTCGAACACTCGAACACCTGTACGGATTCTCCTGCACAGTGGCAGATATGTAAATACGGCGTTTACTTACCATTTCTCACGCATTAGGGTTTGAAGACTCGAACACCTATACGGATTCTCCTGCACCGTGGCAGATATGTAAATACGGCGTTTGCTGACCATTTCTCACGCATTATGGTTCCAACACTCGAACACCTATACGGATTCTCCTACACAGTGGCAGATATGTAAATACGGCGTTTATTTACCATTTCTCATGCAATAGGGTTCGAACACTGGAACACCTATACGGATTCACCTGCACGGTGGCAGATATGTAAATACGGCATTTACTTACCATTTCTCACGCATTAGGGTTCGAAGACTCGAACACCTATACGGATTCTCCTACACAGCGACAGATATGTAAATACGGCGTTTACTTACCATTCCTCACGCATTAGGGTTTGAAGACTCGAACACCTATACGGAATTTCCTGCACAGTAGCAGATATGTAAATACGGCGTTTGCTTACCATTTCTCACACATTATGGTTCCAACACGCGAACACCTATACGGATTCTACTGCACAGTGGCAGATATGTAAATACGGCGTTCACTTACCATTTCTCACGCTGTAGGGTTCGAACACTCAAACACCTATACGGATTCTCCTCCACAGTGGCAGATATGTAAATACGGCGTTTACTTACCATTTCTCACGCATTAGGGTTCGAAGACTCGAACACCTATACGGATTCTCCTGCACAGTAGCACATATGTAAATACGGCGTTTACTTACCATTTCTCACACATTAGGTTTCGAACACTCGAACACCTGTACGGATTCTCCTACACAGTGGCAGATATGTAAACACGGCGTTCACTTACCATTTCTCACGCATTAGGGTTTGAAGACTCGAACACCTATACGGATTCTCCAGCACAGTGGCTGATATGTAAATACGGCGTTTGCTGACTATTTCTCACGCATTATGGTTCCAACACTCGAACACCTATACGGATTCTCCTGCACAGTGGCAGATATGTAAATACGACGTTTACTTACCATTTCTCACGCATTGGGGTTCAAAGACTGGAACACTGATACGGATTCTCCTACAAAACGGCAGATATGTAAGTACGGCGTTTACTTAGCAGTTCTCACGCATTAGGGTTTGAACACTCGAACACCTATAGGGATTCTCCTGCATAGTGGCAGATATCTAAATACGGTGTTTACTTACCATTTCTCACACATTAGGTTTCGAACACTCGAACACCTGTACGGATTCTCCTGCACAGTGGAAGATATGTGAATACGGCGTTTACTTCCCATTTCTCACGCATTAGGGTTTGAAGACTCGAACACCAATACGGATTCTCCTGCACCGTGGCAGATATGTAAATACGGCGTTTGCTGACCATTTCTCACGCATTATGGTTCCAACACTCGAACACCTATACGGATTCTCCCGCACAGTGGAAGATATGTAAATACGGCGTTTATTTACCATTTCTCACGCATTAGGGTTCGAACACTGGAACACTTATACGGATTCTCCTGCACAGTGGCAGATATGTAAATACGGCGTGTACTTACCATTTCTCACGCATTAGGGTTCGAAGTCTCGAACACCTATACGGATTCTCCTACACAGTGGCAGATATGTAAATACGGCGTTTACTTACCATTTCTCACGCATTAGGGTTTGAAGACTCGAACACCTATACGGATTCTCCTGCACCGTGGCAGATATGTAAATACGGAGTTTGCTGACCATTTCTCACGCATTATGGTTCCAACACTCGAACACCTATACGGATTCTCCTGCACAGTGGCAGATATGTAAATACGGCGTTCATTTACCATTTCTCACGCATTGGGGTTCGAACACTGGAACACCTATACGGATTCTCCCGCACAGTGGCAGATATGTAAATACGGTGTTTACTTACCATTTCTCACGCATTAGGGTTCGAAGTCTCGAACACCTATACGGATTCTCCTACACAGTGGCAGATATGTAAATACGGCGTTTACTTACCATTTCTCACGCATTAGGGTTTGAAGACTCGAACAGCTATACGGATTCTCCTGCACAGTGGCAGATATGTAAATACGGCATTTATTTACCATTTCTCACGCATTAGGGTTCGAACACTGGAACACCTATACGGATTCTCCTGCACAGTGGCAGATATGTAAATACGACGTTTACTTACCATTTCTCACGCATTAGGGTTCGAAGTGTCGAACACCTATACGGATTCTCCTACACAGTGGCAGATATGTAAATACGGCGTTTACTTAACATTTCTCACGCATTAAGGTTTGAAGACTCGAACACCTATACGGATTCCCCTGCACCGTGGCAGATATGTGAATACGGCATTTGCTGACCATTTCTCACGCATTATGGTTCCAACACTCGAACACCTATACGGATTCTCCGGCACAGTGGCAGATATGTAAATACGGCATTTATTTACCATTTCTCACGCATTAGGGTTCGAACACTGGAACACCTATACGGATTCTCCCGCACAGTGGCAGATATGTAAATACGGCGTTTACTTACCATTTCTCACGCATTAGGGTTCGAAGTCTCGAACACCTATACGGATTCTCCTACACAGTGGCAGATATGTAAATACGACGTTTACTTACCATTTCTCACGCATTAGGGTTTGAAGACTCGAACACCTATACGGATTCTCCTGCACCGTGGCAGATATGTAAATACGGCGTTTGCTGACCATTTCTCACGCATTATGGTTCCAATACTCGAACACCTATACGGATTCTCCCGCACAGTGGCAGATATGTAAATACGGCGTTCATTTACCATTTCTCACGCATTAGGGTTCGAACACTGGAACACCTATACGGATTCTCCTGCACAGTGGCAGATATGTAAATACGGCGTTTACTTACCATTTCTCACGCATTAGGGTTCGAAGTCTCGAACACCTATACGGATTCTCCTACACAGTGGCAGATATGTAAATACGGCGTTTATTTACCATTTCTCACGCATTAGGGTTCGAATACTGGAACACCTATACGGATTCTCCGGCACAGTGGCAGATATGTAAATACGGCGTTTACTTACCATTTTTCACGCATTAGGGTTTGAAGTCTCGAACACCTATACGGATTCTCCTACACAGTGGCAGATATGTAAATGCGGCGTTTACTTACCATTTCTCACGCATGAGGGTTTGAAGACTCGAACAGCTATACGGATTCTCCTGCACAGTGGCAGATATGTAAATACGGCATTTATTTACCATTTCTCACGCATTAGGGTTCGAACACTGGAACACCTATACGGATTCTCCTGCACAGTGGCAGATATGTAAATACGACGTTTACTTACCATTTCTCACGCATTAGGGTTCGAAGTCTCGAACACCTATACGGATTTTCCTACACAGTGGCAGATATGTAAATACGGTGTTTACTTACCATTTCTCACACATTAGGGTTTGAAGAATCGAACACCTACACGGATTCCCCTGCACCGTGGCAGATATGTAAATACGGCGTTTGCTGACCATTTCTCACGCATTATGGTTCCAACACTCGAACACCTATACGGATTCTCCTGCACAGTGGCAGATAAGTAAATACGACATTTATTTACCATTTCTCACGCATTAGGGTTCGAACACTGGAACACCTATACGCATTCTCCCGCACAGTGGCAGATATGTAAATACGGCGTTTACTTACCATTTCTCACGCATTAGGGTTCGAAGTCTCGAACACCTATACGGATTCTCCTACACAGTGGCAGATATGTAAATACGGCGTTTACTTACCATTTCTCACGCATTAGGGTTTGAAGACTCGAACACCTATACGGATTCTCCTGCACCGTGGCAGATATGTAAATACGGCGTTTGCTGACCATTTCTCACGCATTATGGTTCCAACACTCGAACACCTATACGGATTCTCCTGCACAGTGGCAGATATGTAAATACGGCGTTTGCTGACCATTTCTCACACATTATGGTTCCAACACTCGAACACCTATACGGATTCTCCTGCACAGTGACAGATATGTAAATACGGCGTTTACTTACCATTTCTCACGCATTAGGGTTCGAAGTCTCGAACACCTATACGGATTCTCCTACACAGCGACAGATATGTAAATACGGCGTTTACTTACCATTCCTCACGCATTAGGGTTTGAAGACTCGAACACCTATACGGATTCTCCTGCACAGTGGCAGATATGTAAATACGGCGTTTACTTACCATTTTTCACGCATTAGTGTTTGAAGTCTCGAACACCTATACGGATTCTCCAGCACAGTGGCAGATATAGAAATACGGCGTTTACTTACTATTTCTCACGCATTAGGGTTTGAAGACTTGAACACCTATACGGATTCTCCTGCACAGTGGCAGATATGTAAATACGGCGTTTATTTTCCATTTCTCACGCATTAGGGTTCGAATACTGGAACACCTATACGGATTCTCCTGCACAGTGGCAGATATGTAAATACGGCGTTTACTTACCATTTCTCACGCATTAGGGTTCGAAGACTGGAACACTGATACGGATTCTCCTACAAAAAGGCAGATATGTAAGTACGGCGTTTACTTACCATTTCTCACGCATTAGGGTTTGAACACTCGAACACCTATACGGATTCTCCTGCACAGTGGCAGATATGTAAATACGGTGTTTACTTACCATTTCTCACACATTAGCTTTCGAACACTCGAACACCTGTACGGATTCTCCTGCACAGTGGCAGATATGTAAATACGGCGTTTACTTACCATTTCTCACGCATTAGGGTTTGAAGACTCGAACACCTATACGGATTCTCCTGCACCGTGGCAGATATGTAAATACGGCGTTTGCTGACCATTTCTCACGCATTGTGGTTCCAACACTCGAACACCTATACGGATTCTCTTGCACAGTGGCAGATTTGTAAATACGGTGTTTATTTACCATTTCTCACGCAATAGGGTTCGAACACTGGAACACCTATACGGATTCTCCCGCACAGTGGCAGATATGTAAATACGGCGTTTACTTACCATTTCTCATGCATTAGGGCTTGAAGACTCGAACACCTATACGGATTCTCCTGCACCGTGGCAGATATGTAAATACGGCGTTTGCTGACCATTTCTCGCGCATTATTGTTCCAACACTCGAACACCTATACGGATTCTCCTGCACAGTGGCAGATATGTAAATACGGCGTTTATTTACCATTTCTCACGCATTAGGGTCCGAACACTGGAACACCTATACGGATTCTCCTGCACAGTGGCAGATATGTAAATACGGCGTTTGCTGACCATTTCTCACGCATTATGGTTCCAACCCTCGAACACCTATACGGATTCTCCTACACAGTGGCAGATATGTAAATACGGCGTTTACTTACCATTTCTCGCGCATTAGGGTTTGAAGACTCGAACACCTATACGGATTCTCCTGCACCGTGGCAGATATGTAAATACGGCGTTTGCTGACCATTTCTCACGCATTATGGTTCCAACACTCGAACACCTATACGGATTCTCTTGCACAGTGGCAGATGTGTAAATACGGTGTTTATTTACCATTTCTCACGCAATAGGGTTCGAACACTGGAACACCTATACGGATTCTCCCGCACAGTGGCAGATATGTAAATACGGCGTTTACTTACCATTTGTCACGCATTAGGGCTTGAAGACTCGAACACCTATACGGATTCTCCTGCACCGTGGCAGATATGTAAATACGGCGTTTGCTGACCATTTCTCACGCATTATTGTTCCAACACTCGAACACCTATACGGATTCTCCTGCACAGTGGCAGATATGTAAATACGGCGTTTATTTACCATTTCTCACGCATTAGGGTTCGAATACTGGAACACCTATACGGATTCTCCGGCACAGTGGCAGATATGTAAATACGGCGTTTACTTACCATTTCTCACGCATTAGGGTTCGAAGTCTCGAACACCTATACGGATTCTCCTACACAGCGACAGATATGTAAATACGGCGTTTACTTACCATTCCTCACGCATTAGGGTTTGAAGACTCGAACACCTATACGGATTCTCCTGCACAGTGGCAGATATGTAAATACGGCGTTTACTTACCATTTTTCACGCATTAGGGTTTGAAGTCTCGAACACCTATACGGATTCTCCTACACAGTGGCAGATATGTAAATGCGGCGTTTACTTACCATTTCTCACGCATTAGGGTTTGAAGACTTGAACACCTACACGGATTCTCCTGCACCGTGGCAGATATGTAAATACGGCATTTGCTGACCATTTCTCACGCATTATGGTTCCAACACTCGAACACCTATACGGATTCTCCAGCACAGTGGCAGATATGTAAATACGGCGTTTATTTACCATTTCTCACGCATTAGGGTTCGAATACTGGAACACCTACACGGATTCTACTGCACAGTGGCAGATATGTAAATACGGCGTTTACTTACCATTTCTCACGCATTAGGGTTCGAAGACTGGAACACTGATACGGATTCTCCTACAAAAAGGCAGATATGTAAGTACGGCGTTTACTTACCATTTCTCACGCATTAGGGTTTGAACACTCGAACACCTATACGGATTCTCCTGCACAGTGGCAGATATGTAAACACGGCGTCTACTTACCATTTTTCACGCATTAGGGTTTGAAGACTCGAACACCTATACGGATTCTACAGCACAGTGGCAGATATGTAAATACGGCGTTTGCTGACTATTTCTCACGCATTATGGTTCCAACACTCGAACACCTATACGGATTCTCCTGCACAGTGGCAGATATGTAAATACGGCGTTTACTTACCATTTCTCACGCATTGGGGTTCAAAGACTGGAACACTGATACGGATTCTCCTACAAAACGGCAGAAATGTAAGTACGGCGTTTACTTAGCATTTCTCACGCATTGGGGTTTGAACACTCGAACACCTATACGGATTCTCCTGCACTGTGGCAGATATCTAAATACGGTGTTTACTTACCATTTCTCATACATTAGGTTTCGAACACTCGAACACCTGTACGGATTCTCCTGCACAGTGGAAGATATGTTAATACGGCGTTTACTTCCCATTTCTCACGCATTAGGGTTTGAAGACTCGAACACCAATACGGATTCTCCTGCACCGTGGCAGATATGTAAATACGGCGTTTGCTGACCATTTCTCACGCATTATGGTTCCAACACTCGAACACCTATACGGATTCTCCCGCACAATGGCAGATATGTAAATACGGCGTTTATTTACCATTTCTCACGCATTAGGGCTCGAACACTGGAACACCTATACGGATTCTCCTGCACAGTGGCAGATATGTAAATACGGCGTTTACTTACCATTTCTCACGCATTAGGGTTCGAAGTCTCGAACAGCTATACGGATTCTCCTACACAGTGGCAGATATGTAAATACGGCGTTTACTTACATTTCTCACGCATTAGGGTTTGAAGACTCGAACACCTATACGGATTCTCCTGCACAGTGGCAGATATGTAAATACGGCGTTTATTTACCATTTCTCACGCATTAGGGTTCGAACACTGGAAGTCCTATACGGATTCTCCTGCACAGTGGCAGATATGTAAATACGGCGTTTACTTACCATTTCTCATGCATTAGGGTTCGAAGTCTCGAACACCTATACGGATTCTCCTACACAGCGACAGATATGTAAATACGGCGTTTACTTACCATTCCTCACGCATTAGGGTTTGAAGACTCGAACACCTATACGGATTCTCCTGCACAGTGGCAGATATGTAAATACGGCGTTTACTTTCCATTTTTCACGCATTAGGGTTTGAAGTCTCGAACACCTATACGGATTCTCCGACACAGTGGCAGATATGTAAATACGGCGTTTACTTACCATTTCTCACGCATTAGGGTTTGAAGACTTGAACACCTACACGGATTCTCCTGCACCGTGGCAGATATGTAAATACGGCATTTGCTGACCATTTCTCACGCATTATGGTTCCAACACTCGAACACCTATACGGATTCTCCTGCACAGTGGCAGATATTTAAATACGGCGTTTATCTACCATTTCTCACGCATTAGGGTTCGAATACTGGAACACCTACACGGATTCTCCTGCACAGTGGCAGATATGTAAATACGGCGTTTACTTACCATTTCTCACGCATTAGGGTTCGAAGACTGGAACACTGGTACAGATTCTCCTACAAAAAGGCAGATATGTAAGTACGGCGTTTACTTACCATTTCTCACGCATTAGGGTTTGAACACTCGAACACCTATACGGATTCTCCTGCACAGTGGCAGATATGTAAATACGGTGTTTACTTACCATTTCTCACACATTAGGTTTCGAACACTCGAACACCTGTACGGATTCTCCTGCACAGTGGCAGATATGTAAATACGGCGTTTACTTACCATTTCTCACGCATTAGGGTTTGAAGACTCGAACACCTATACGGATTCTCCTGCACCGTGGTAGATATGTAAATACGGCGTTTGCTGACCATTTCTCACGCATTATGGTTCCAACACTCGAACACCTATACGGATTCTCCTGCACAGTGGCAGATATGTAAATACGGCGTTTATTTACCATTTCTCACGCTATAGGGTTCGAACACTGGAACACCTATACGGATTCTCCCGCACAGTGGCAGATATGTAAATACGGCGTTTACTTACCATTTCTCACGCAATAGGGTTCGAAGTCTCGAACACCTATACGGATTCTCTTACACAGTGGCAGAAATGTAAATACGGCGTTTAATTACCATTTCTCACGCTTTAGGGTTTGAAGACTCGAACACCTATACGGATTCTCCTGCACAGTGGCAGATATATAAATACGGTGTTTACTTACCATTTTTCACGCATTAGGGTTTGAAGTCTCGAACACCTATACGGATTCTCCTACACAGTGGCAGATATGTAAAAACGGCGTTTACTTACCATTTCTCACGCATTAGGGTTTGAAGACTTGAACACCTATACGGATTCTCCTGCACCGTGGCAGATATGTAAATACGGCATTTGCTGACCATTTCTCACGCATTATGGTTCCAAAACTCGAACACCTATACGAATTCTCCTGCACAGTTGCAGATATGTAAATACGGCGTTTATTTACCATTTCTCACGCATTAGGGTTCGAATACTGGAACACCTATACGGATTCTCCTGCACAGTGGCAGATATGTAAATACGGCGTTTACTTACCATTTCTCACGCATTAGGGTTCGAAGACTGGAACACTGGTACAGATTCTCCTACAAAAAGGCAGATATGTAAGTACGGCGTTTACTTACCATTTCTCACGCATTAGGGTTTGAAGACTCGAACACCTATACGGATTCTCCTGCACAGTGGCAGATATGTAAATACGGCGTTTGCTTACCATTTCTCACACATTATGGTTCCAACACGCGAACACCTATACGGATTCTACTGCACAGTGGCAGATATGTAAATACGGTGTTTACTTACCATTTCTCACACATTAGGTTTCGAACACTCGAACACCTGTACGGATTCTCCTGCACAGTGGCAGATATGTAAATACGGCGTTTACTTACCATTTCTCACGCATTAGGGTTTGAAGACTCGAACACCTATACGGATTCTCCTGCACCGTGGCAGATATGTAAATACGGCGTTTGCTGACCATTTCTCACGCATTATGGTTCCAACACTCGAACACCTATACGGATTCTCCCGCACAATGGCAGATATGTAAATACGGCGTTTATTTACCATTTCTCACGCATTAGGGTTCGAACACTGGAACACCTATACGGATTCTCCTGCACAGTGGCAGATATGTAAATACGGCGTTTACTTACCATTTCTCACGCATTAGGGTTTGAAGTCTCGAACACCTATACGGATTCTCCCGCACAGTGGCAGATATGTAAATACGGCGTTTACTTACATTTCTCACGCATTAGGGTTTGAAGACTCGAACACCTATATGGATTCTCCTGCACAGTGGCAGATATGTAAATACGGCGTTTATTTACCATTTCTCACGCATTAGGGTTCGACACTGGAACACCTATACGGATTCTCCTGCACAGTGGGAGATATGTAAATACGGCGTTTACTTACCATTTCTCACGCATTAGGGTTCGAAGACTGGAACACTGGTACAGATTCTCCTACAAAAAGGCAGATATGTAAGTACGGCGTTTACTTACCATTTCTCACACGCCATTAGGGTTTGAAGACTCGAACACCTATACGGATTCTCCTGCACAGTGGCAGATATGTAAATACGGCGTTTGCTTACCATTTCTCACACATTATGGTTCCAACACGCGAACACCTATACGGATTCTACTGCACAGTGGCATATATGTAAATACGGTGTTTACTTACCATTTCTCACACATTAGGTTTCGAACACTCGAACACCTGTACGGATTCTCCTGCACAGTGGCAGATATGTAAATACGGCGTTTACTTACCATTTCTCACGCATTAGGGTTTGAAGACTCGAACACCTATACGGATTCTCCTGCACCGTGGCAGATATGTAAATACGGCGTTTGCTGACCATTTCTCACGCATTATGGTTCCAACACTCGAACACCTATACGGATTCTCCCGCACAATGGCAGATATGTAAATACGGCGTTTATTTACCATTTCTCACGCATTAGGGTTCGAACACTGGAACACCTATACGGATTCTCCTGCACAGTGGCAGATATGTAAATACGGCGTTTACTTACCATTTCTCACGCATTAGGGTTTGAAGTCTCGAACACCTATACGGATTCTCCCGCACAGTGGCAGATATGTAAATACGGCCTTTACTTACATTTCTCACGCATTAGGGTTTGAAGACTCGAACACCTATATGGATTCTCCTGCACAGTGGCAGATATGTAAATACGGCGTTTATTTACCATTTCTCACGCATTAGGGTTCGAACACTGGAACACCTATACGGATTCTCCTGCACAGTGGGAGATATGTAAATACGGCGTTTACTTACCATTTCTCACGCATTAGGGTTCGAAGACTGGAACACTGGTACAGATTCTCCTACAAAAAGGCAGATATGTAAGTACGGCGTTTACTTACCATTTCTCACGCATTAGGGTTTGAAGACTCGAACACCTATACGGATTCTCCTGCACAGTGGCAGATATGTAAATACGGCGTTTGCTTACCATTTCTCACACATTATGGTTCCAACACGCGAACACCTATACGGATTCTACTGCACAGTGGCATATATGTAAATACGGTGTTTACTTACCATTTCTCACACATTAGGTTTCGAACACTCGAACACCTGTACGGATTCTCCTGCACAGTGGCAGATATGTAAATACGGCGTTTACTTACCATTTCTCACGCATTAGGGTTTGAAGACTCGAACACCTATACGGATTCTCCTGCACCGTGGCAGATATGTAAATACGGCGTTTGCTGACCATTTCTCACGCATTATGGTTCCAACACTGGAACACCTATACGGATTCTCCCGCACAATGGCAGATATGTAAATACGGCGTTTATTTACCATTTCTCACGCATGAGGGTTCGAACACTGGAACACCTATACGGATTCTCCTGCACAGTGGCAGATATGTAAATGCGGCGTTTACTTACCATTTCTCACGCATTAGGGTTTGAAGTCTCGAACACCTATACGGATTCTCCCGCACAGTGGCAGATATGTAAATACGGCGTTTACTTACATTTCTCACGCATTAGGGTTTGAAGACTCGAACACCTATATGGATTCTCCTGCACCGTGGCAGATATGTAAATACGGCGTTTATTTACCATTTCTCACGCATTAGGGTTCGAACACTGGAACACCTATACGGATTCTCCTGCACAGTGGCAGATATGTAAATACGGCGTTTACTTACCATTTCTCACGCATTAGGGTTCGAAGTCTCGAACACCTATACGGATTCTCCTACACAGCGACAGATATGTAAATACGGCGTTTACTTACCATTCCTCACGCATTAGGGTTTGAAGACTCGAACACCTATACGGATTCTCCCACACAGTGGCAGATATGTAAATACGGCGTTTACTTACCATTTCTCACGCATTAGTGTTTGAAGACTTGAACACCTACACGGATTCTCCTGCACCGTGGCAGATATGTAAATACGGCATTTGCTGACCATTTCTCACGCATTATGGTTCCAACACTCGAACACCTATACGGATTCTCCTGCACAGTGGCAGATATTTAAATACGGCGTTTATTTACCATTTCTCACGCATTAGGGTTCGAATACTGGAACACCTACACGGATTCTCCTGCACAGTGGCAGATATGTAAATACGGCGTTTACTTACCATTTCTCACGCATTAGGGTTCGAAGTCTCGAACACCTATACGGATTCTCCTACACAGCGACAGATATGTAAATACGGCGTTTACTTACCATTCCTCACGCATTAGGGTTTGAAGACTCGAACACCTATACGGATTCTCCCACACAGTGGCAGATATGTAAATACGGCGTTTACTTACCATTTCTCACGCATTAGTGTTTGAAGACTTGAACACCTACACGGATTCTCCTGCACCGTGGCAGATATGTAAATACGGCATTTGCTGACCATTTCTCACGCATTATGGTTCCAACACTCGAACACCTATACGGATTCTCCTGCACAGTGGCAGATATTTAAATACGGCGTTTATTTACCATTTCTCACGCATTAGGGTTCGAATACTGGAACACCTACACGGATTCTCCTGCACAGTGGCAGATATGTAAATACGGCGTTTACTTACCATTTCTCACGCATTAGGTTCCAAGACTGGAACACTGATACGGATTCTCCTACAAAAAGGCAGATATGTAAGTACGGCGTTTACTTACCATTTCTCACGCATTAGGGTTTGAACACTCGAACACCTGTACGGATTCTCCTGCACAGTGGCAGATATGTAAATACGGTGTTTACTTACCATTTCTCACACATTAGGTTTCGAACACTCGAACACCTGTACGGATTCTCCTGCACAGTGGCAGATATGTAAATACGGCGTTTACTTACCATTTCTCACGCATTAGGGTTTGAAGACTTGAACACCTATACGGATTCTCCTGCACCGTGGCAGATATGTAAATACGGCATTTGCTGACCATTTCTCACACATTATGGTTCCAACACTCGAACACCTATACGAATTCTCCTGCACAGTGGCAGATATGTAAATACGGCGTTTATTTACCATTTCTCACGCATTAGGGTTCGAATACTGGAACACCTATACGGATTCTCCTGCACAGTGGCAGATATGTAAATACGGCGTTTACTTACCATTTCTCACGCATTAGGGTTCGAAGACTGGAACACTGATACGGATTCTCCTACAAAAAGGCAGATATGTAAGTACGGCGTTTACTTACCATTTCTCACGCATTAGGGTTTGAAGACTCGAACACCTATACGGATTCTCCTGCACAGTGGCAGATATGTAAATACGGCGTTTGCTTACCATTTCTCACACATTATGGTTCAAACACGCGAACACCTATACGGATTCTACTGCACAGTGGCAGATATGTAAATACGGTGTTTACTTACCATTTCTCACACATTAGGTTTCGAACACTCGAACACCTGTACGGATTCTCCTGCACAGTGGCAGACATTGTAAATACGGCGTTTACTTACATTTCTCACGCATTAGGGTTTGAAGACTCGAACACCTATACGGATTCTCCTGCACCGTGGCAGATATGTAAATACGGCGTTTGCTGACCATTTCTCACGCATTAGGGTTTGAACACTCGAACACCTATACGGATTCTCCCGCACAATGGCAGATATGTAAATACGGCGTTTATTTACCATTTCTCACGCATTAGGGTTCGAACACTGGAACACCTATACGGATTCTCCTGCACAGTGGCAGATATGTAAATACGGCGTTTACTTACCATTTCTCACGCATTAGGGTTCGAAGTGTCGAACACCTATACGGATTCTCCTGCACAGTGGCTGATATGTAAATACGGCGTTTACTTACATTTCTCACGCATTAGGGTTTGAAGACTCGAACACCTATATGGATTCTCCTGCACAGTGGCAGATATGTAAATACGGCGTTTATTTACCATTTCTCACGCATTAGGGTTCGAACACTGGAACACCTATACGGATTCTCCTGCACAGTGGCAGATATGTAAATACGGCGTTTACTTACCATTTCTCACGCATTAGGGTTCGAAGTCTCGAACACCTATACGGATTCTCCTACATAGCGACAGATATGTAAATACGGTGTTTACTTACCATTCCTCACGCATTAGGGTTTGAAGACTCGAACACCTATACGGATTCTCCTGCACAGTGGCAGATATGTAAATACGGCGTTTACTTACCATTTTTCACGCATTAGGGTTTGAAGTCTCGAACACCTATACGGATTCTCCCACACAGTGGCAGATATGTAAATACGGCGTTTACATACCATTTCTCACGCATTAGGGTTTGAAGACTTGAACACCTACACGGATTCTCCTGCACCGTGGCAGATATGTAAATACGGCATTTGCTGACCATTTCTCACGCATTATGGTTCCAACACTCGAACACCTATACGGATTCTCCTGCACAGTGGCAGATATTTAAATACGGCGTTTATTTACCATTTCTCACGCATTAGGGTTCGAATACTGGAACACCTACACGGATTCTCCTGCACAGTGGCAGATATGTAAATACGGCGTTTACTTACCATTTCTCACGCATTAGGGTTCGAAGACAGGAACACTGATACGGATTCTCCTACAAAAAGGCAGATATGTAAGTACAGCGTTTACTTACCATTTCTCACGCATTAGGGTTTGAACACTCGAACACCTATACGGATTCTCCTGCACAGTGGCAGATATGTAAATACGGTGTTTACTTACCATTTCTCACGCATTAGGGTTTGAAGACTCGAACACCTATACGGATTCTCCTGCACCGTGGCAGATATGTAAATACGGCGTTTGCTGACCATTTCTCACGCATTATGGTTCCAACACTCGAACACCTATACGGATTCTCCTGCACAGTGGCAGATATGTAAATACGGCGTTCATTTACCATTTCTAACGCATTAGGGTTCGAACACTGGAACACCTATACGGATTCTTCCGCACAGTGGCAGATATGTAAATACGGTGTTTACTTTCCATTTCTCACGCATTAGGGTTCGAAGTCTCGAACACCTATACGGATTCTCTTACACAGTGGCAGATATGTAAATACGGCGTTTACTTACCATTTCTCACGCATTAGGGTTTGAAGACTCGAACACCTATACGGATTCTCCTGCACAGTGGCAGATATGTAAATACGGCATTTATTTACCATTTCTCACGCATTACGGTTCGAACACTGGAACACCTATACGGATTCTCCTGCACAGTGGCAGATATGTAAATACGGCGTTTACTTACCATTTCTAACGCATTAGGGTTCGAAGTCTCGAACACCTATACGGATTCTCCTACACAGTGGCAGATATGTAAATACGGCGTTTACTTACCATTTCTCACGCATTAGGGTTTGAAGACTCGAACACCTATTCGGATTCCACTGCACCGTGGCAGATATGTAAATACGGCGTTTGCTGACCATTTCTCACGCATTATGGTTCCAACACTCGAACACCTATACGGATTCTCCTGCACAGTGGCAGATATGTAAATACGGCATTTATTTACCATTTCTCACGCATTAGGGTTCGAACACTGGAACACCTATACGGATTCTCCCGCACAGTGGCAGATATGTAAATACGGCGTTTACTTACCATTTCTCACGCATTAGGGTTCGAAGTCTCGAACACCTATACGGATTCTCCTACACAGTGGCAGATATGTAAATACGGCGTTTACTTACCATTTCTCACGCATTAGGGTTTGAAGACTCGAACACCTTTACGGATTCTCCTGCACCGTGGCAGATATGTAAATACGGCGTTTGCTGACCATTTCTCACGCATTATGGTTCCAACACTCGAACACCTATACGGATTCTCCTGCACAGTGGCAGATATGTAAATACGGCGTTTATTTACCATTTCTCACGCATTAGGGTTCGAACACTGGAACACCTATACGGATTCTCCTGCACAGTGGCAGATATGTAAATACGGCGTTTACTTACCATTTCTCACGCATTAGGGTTTGAAGACTCGAACACCTGTACGGATTCTCCTGCACCGTGGCAGATATGTAAATACGGCATTTGCTGACCATTTCTCACGCATTATGGTTCGAACACTCGAACACCTATACGGATTCTCCTGCACAGTGGCAGATATGTAAATACGGCGTTTATTTACCATTTCTCACGCATTAGGGTTCGAATACTGGAACACCTATACGGATTCTTCAGCACAGTGGCAGATATGTAAATACGGCGTTTACTTACCATTTCTCACGCATTAGGGTTCGAAGTCTCGAACACCTATACGGATTCTCCTACACAGCGACAGATATGTAAATACGGCGTTTACTTACCATTCCTCACGCATTAGGCTTTGAAGACACGAACACCTATACGGATTCTCCTGCACAGTGGCAGATATGTAAATACGGCGTTTGCTTACCATTTCTCACACATTATGGTTCCAACACGCGAACACCTATACGGATTCTACTGCACAGTGGCAGATATGTAAATACGGCGTTCACTTACCGTTTCTCACGCATTAGGGTTCGAACACTCGAACACCTATACAGATTCTCCTCCACAGTGGCAGATATGTAAATACGGCGTTTACTTACCATTTCTCACGCATTAGGGTTTGAAGACTCGAACACCTATACGGATTCTCCTGCACAGTGGCACATATGTAAATACGGCGTTTACTTACCATTTCTCACAAATTAGGTTTCGAACACTCGAACACCTGTACGGATTCTCCTACACAGTGGCAGATATGTAAGTACGGCGTTTACTTACCATTTCTCACGCCTTAGGGTTTGAAGACTCGAACACCTATACGGATTCTCCTGCACAGTGGCAGATATGTAAATACGGCGTTCACTTACCATTTCTCACGCATTAGGGTTTGAAGACTCGAACACCTAAACGGATTCTCCTGCACCGTGGCAGATATGTAAATACGGCGTTTGCTGACCATTTCTCACGCATTATGGTTCCAACACTCGAACACCTATACGGATTCTCCTGCACAGTGGCAGATATGTAAATACGGCGTTCATTTACCATTTCTCACGCATTAGGGTTCGAACACTGGAACACCTATACGGATTCTCCCGCACAGTGGTAGATATGTAAATACGGTGTTTACTTACCATTTCTCACGCATTAGGGTTCGAAGTCTCGAACACCTATACGGATTCTCCTACACAGTGGCAGATATGTAAATACGGCGTTTACTTACCATTTCTCACGCGTTAGGGTTTGAAGACTCGAACAGCTATACGGATTCTCCTGCACAGTGGCAGATATGTAAATACGGCATTTATTTACCATTTCTCACGCATTACGGTTCGAACACTGGAACACCTATACGGATTCTGCTACACAGTGGCAGATATGTAAATACGGCGTTTACTTACCATTTCTCACGCATTAGTGTTTGAAGACTCGAACACCTATACGGATTCCCCTGCACCGTGGCAGATATGTAAATACGGCGTTTGCTGACCATTTCTCACGCATTATGGTTCCAACACTCGAACACCTATACGGATTCTCCAGCACAGTGGCAGATATGTAAATACGGCATTTATTTACCATTTCTCACGCATTAGGGTTCGAACACTGGAACACCTATACGGATTCTCCTGCACAGTGGCAGATATGTAAATACGGCGTTTACTTACCATTTCTCACGCATTAGGGTTCGAAGTCTCGAACACCTATACGGATTCTCCTACACAGTGCCAGATATGTAAATACGGCGTTTACTTACCATTTCTCACGCATTAGGGTTTGAAGACTCGAACACCTATACGGATTCTCCTGCACCGTGGCAGATATTTAAATACGGCGTTTGCTGACCATTTCTCACGCATTATGGTTCCAACACTCGAACACCTATACGGATTCTCCTGCACAGTGGCAGATATGTAAATACGGCATTTATTTACCATTTCTCACGCATTAGGGTTCGAACACTGGAACACCTATACGGATTCTCCTGCACAGTGGCAGATATGTAAATACGGCGTTTGCTGACCATTTCTCACGCATTATGGTTCCAACACTCGAACACCTATACGAATTCTCCTGCACAGTGGCAGATATGTAAATACGGCGTTTATTTACCATTTCTCACGCATTAGGGTTCGAACACTGGAACACCTATACGGATTCTCCTGCACAGTGGCAGATATGTAAATACGGCGTTTGCTGACCATTTCTCATGCATTATGGTTCCAACACTCGAACACCTATACGGATTCTCCTGCACAGTGGCAGATATGTAAATACGGTGTTTACTTACCATTTCTCACGCATTAGGGTTTGAAGACTCGAACACCTATACGGATTCTCCTGCACCGTGGCAGATATGTAAATACGACATTTATTTACCATTTCTCACGCATTACGGTTCGAACACTGGAACACCTATACGGATTCTCCTGCACAGTGGCAGATATGTAAATACGGCGTTTACTTACCATTTCTCACGCATTACGGTTCGAACTCTCGAACAGCTATACGGATTCTGCTACACCGTGGCAGATATGTAAATACGGCGTTTACTTACCATTTCTCACGCATTAGTGTTTGAAGACTCGAACACCTATACGGATTCCCCTGCACCGTGGCAGATATGTAAATACGGCGTTTGTAGACCATTTCTCACGCATTATGGTTCCAACACTCAAACACCTATACGGATTCTCCAGCACAGTGGCAGATATGTAAATACGGCATTTATTTACCATTTCTCACGCATTAGGGTTCGAACACTGGAACACCTATACGGATTCTCCTGCACAGTGGCAGATATGTAAATACGGCGTTTACTTACCATTTCTCACGCATTAGGGTTCGAAGTCTCGAACACCTATACGGATTCTCCTACACAGTGCCAGATATGTAAATACGGCGTTTACTTACCATTTCTCACGCATTAGGGTTTGAAGACTCGAACACCTATACGGATTCTCCTGCACCGTGGCAGATATGTAAATACGGCGTTTGCTGACCATTTCTCACGCATTATGGTTCCAACACTCGAACACCTATACGGATTCTCCTGCACAGTGGCAGATATGTAAATACGGCATTTATTTACCATTTCTCACGCATTAGGGTTCGAACACTGGAACACCTATACGGATTCTCCTGCACAGTGGCAGATATGTAAATACGGCGTTTGCTGACCATTTCTCACGCATTATGGTTCCAACACTCGAACACCTATACGGATTCTCCTGCACAGTAGCAGATATGTAAATACGGCGTTTATTTACCATTTCTCACGCATTAGGGTTCGAACACTGGAACACCTATACGGATTCTCCTGCACAGTGGCAGATATGTAAATACGGCGTTTGCTGACCAATTCTCATGCATTATGGTTCCAACACTCGAACACCTATACGGATTCTCCTGCACAGTGGCAGATATGTAAATACGGTGTTTACTTACCATTTCTCACGCATTAGGGTTTGAAGACTCGAACACCTATACGGATTCTCCTGCACCGTGGCAGATATGTAAATACGGCATTTGCTGACCATTTCTCACGCATTATGGTTCTAACGCTCGAACACCTATACGGATTCTCCTACACAGTGCCAGATATGTAAATACGGCGTTTACTTACCATTTCTCACGCATTAGGGTTTGAAGACTCGAACACCTATACGGATTCTCCTGCACCGTGGCAGATATGTAAATACGGCGTTTGCTGACCATTTCTCACGCATTATGGTTCCAACACTCGAACACCTATACGGATTCTCCTGCACAGTGGCAGATATGTAAATACGGCATTTATTTACCATTTCTCACGCATTAGGGTTCGAACACTGGAACACCTATACGGATTCTCCTGCACAGTGGCAGATATGTAAATACGGCGTTTGCTGACCATTTCTCACGCATTATGGTTCCAACACTCGAACACCTATACGGATTCTCCTGCACAGTAGCAGATATGTAAATACGGCGTTTATTTACCATTTCTCACGCATTAGGGTTCGAACACTGGAACACCTATACGGATTCTCCTGCACAGTGGCAGATATGTAAATACGGCGTTTGCTGACCAATTCTCATGCATTATGGTTCCAACACTCGAACACCTATACGGATTCTCCTGCACAGTGGCAGATATGTAAATACGGTGTTTACTTACCATTTCTCACGCATTAGGGTTTGAAGACTCGAACACCTATACGGATTCTCCTGCACCGTGGCAGATATGTAAATACGGCATTTGCTGACCATTTCTCACGCATTATGGTTCTAACGCTCGAACACCTATACGGATTCTCCTCCACAGTGGCAGATATGTAAATACGGCGTTTATTTACCATTTCTCACGCATTAGGGTTCGAATACTGGAACACCTATACGGATTCTTCAGCACAGTGGCAGATATGTAAATACGGCGTTTACTTACCATTTCTCACGCATTAGGGTTCGAAGTCTCGAACACCTATACGGATTCTCCTACACAGTGGCAGATATGTAAATACAGCGTTTACTTACCATTTCTCACGCGTTAGGGTTTGAAGACTCGAACAGCTATACGGATTCTCCTGCACAGTGGCAGATATGTAAATACGGCATTTATTTACCATTTCTCACGCATTACGGTTCGAACACTGGAACACCTATACGGATTCTCCTGCACAGTGGCAGATATGTAAATACGGCGTTTACTTACCATTTCTCACGCATTAGGGTTCGAAGTCTCGAACACCTATACGGATTCTCCTACACAGTGCCAGATATGTAAATACGGCGTTTACTTACCATTTCTCACGCATTAGGGTTTGAAGACTCGAACACCTATACGGATTCTCCTGCACCGTGGCAGATATGTAAATACGGCGTTTGCTGACCATTTCTCACGCATTATGGTTCCAACACTCGAACACCTATACGGATTCTCCTGCACAGTGGCAGATATGTAAATACGGCATTTATTTACCATTTCTCACGCATTAGGGTTCGAACACTGGAACACCTATACGGATTCTCCTGCACAGTGGCAGATATGTAAATACGGCGTTTGCTGACCATTTCTCACGCATTATGGTTCCAACACTCGAACACCTATACGGATTCTCCTGCACAGTAGCAGATATGTAAATACGGCGTTTATTTACCATTTCTCACGCATTAGGGTTCGAACACTGGAACACCTATACGGATTCTCCTGCACAGTGGCAGATATGTAAATACGGCGTTTGCTGACCAATTCTCATGCATTATGGTTCCAACACTCGAACACCTATACGGATTCTCCTGCACAGTGGCAGATATGTAAATACGGTGTTTACTTACCATTTCTCACGCATTAGGGTTTGAAGACTCGAACACCTATACGGATTCTCCTGCACCGTGGCAGATATGTAAATACGGCATTTGCTGACCATTTCTCACGCATTATGGTTCTAACGCTCGAACACCTATACGGATTCTCCTCCACAGTGGCAGATATGTAAATACGGCGTTTATTTACCATTTCTCACGCATTAGGGTTCGAATACTGGAACACCTATACGGATTCTTCAGCACAGTGGCAGATATGTAAATACGGCGTTTACTTACCATTTCTCACGCATTAGGGTTCGAAGTCTCGAACACCTATACGGATTCTCCTACACAGTGGCAGATATGTAAATACAGCGTTTACTTACCATTTCTCACGCGTTAGGGTTTGAAGACTCGAACAGCTATACGGATTCTCCTGCACAGTGGCAGATATGTAAATACGGCATTTATTTACCATTTCTCACGCATTACGGTTCGAACACTGGAACACCTATACGGATTCTCCTGCACAGTGGCAGATATGTAAATACGGCGTTTACTTACCATTTCTCACGCATTAGGGTTCGAAGTCTCGAACACCTATACGGATTCTCCTACACAGTGCCAGATATGTAAATACGGCGTTTACTTACCATTTCTCACGCATTAGGGTTTGAAGACTCGAACACCTATACGGATTCTCCTGCACCGTGGCAGATATGTAAATACGGCGTTTGCTGACCATTTCTCACGCATTATGGTTCCAACACTCGAACACCTATACGGATTCTCCTGCACAGTGGCAGATATGTAAATACGGCATTTATTTACCATTTCTCACGCATTAGGGTTCGAACACTGGAACACCTATACGGATTCTCCTGCACAGTGGCAGATATGTAAATACGGCGTTTGCTGACCATTTCTCACGCATTATGGTTCCAACACTCGAACACCTATACGGATTCTCCTGCACAGTAGCAGATATGTAAATACGGCGTTTATTTACCATTTCTCACGCATTAGGGTTCGAACACTGGAACACCTATACGGATTCTCCTGCACAGTGGCAGATATGTAAATACGGCGTTTGCTGACCAATTCTCATGCATTATGGTTCCAACACTCGAACACCTATACGGATTCTCCTGCACAGTGGCAGATATGTAAATACGGTGTTTACTTACCATTTCTCACGCATTAGGGTTTGAAGACTCGAACACCTATACGGATTCTCCTGCACCGTGGCAGATATGTAAATACGGCATTTGCTGACCATTTCTCACGCATTATGGTTCTAACGCTCGAACACCTATACGGATTCTCCTCCACAGTGGCAGATATGTAAATACGGCGTTTATTTACCATTTCTCACGCATTAGGGTTCGAATACTGGAACACCTATACGGATTCTTCAGCACAGTGGCAGATATGTAAATACGGCGTTTACTTACCATTTCTCACGCATTAGGGTTCGAAGTCTCGAACACCTATACGGATTCTCCTACACAGTGGCAGATATGTAAATACAGCGTTTACTTACCATTTCTCACGCGTTAGGGTTTGAAGACTCGAACAGCTATACGGATTCTCCTGCACAGTGGCAGATATGTAAATACGGCATTTATTTACCATTTCTCACGCATTAGGGTTCGAAGACTCGAACACCTATACGGATTCCCCTGCACCGTGGCAGATATGTAAATACGGCGTTTGTAGAACATTTCTCACGCATTATGGTTCCAACACTCGAACACCTATACGGATTCTCCTGCACAGTGGCAGATATGTAAATACGGCATTTATTTACCATTTCTCACGCATTAGGGTTCGAACACTGGAACACCTATACGGATTCTCCTGCACAGTGGCAGATATGTAAATACGGCGTTTACTTACCATTTCTTACGCATTAGGGTTCGAAGTCTCGAACACCTATACGGATTCTCCTACACAGTGGCAGATATGTAAATACGGCGTTTACTTGCCATTTCTCACGCATTTGGGTTTGAAGACTCGAACACCTATACGGATTCTCCTGCACCGTGGCAAATATGTAAATACGGCGTTTGCTGACCATTTCTCACGCATTATGGTTCCAACACTCGAACACCTATACGGATTCTCCTGCACAGTGGCAGATATGTAAGTACGGCATTTATTTACCATTTCTCACGCATTAGGGTTCGAACACTGGAACACCTATACTGATTCTCCTGCACAGTGGCAGATATGTAAATACGGCGTTTGCTGACCATTTCTCACGCATTATGGTTCCAACACTCGAACACCTATACGGATTCTCCTGCACAGTGGCAGATATGTAGATACGGCGTTTATTTACCATTTCTCACGCATTAGGGTTCGAACACTGGAACACCTATACGGATTCTCCTGCACAGTGGCAGATATGTAAATACAGCGTTTGCTGACCATTTCTCATGCATTATGGTTCCAACACTCGAACACCTATACGGATTCTCCTGCACAGTGGCAGATATGTAAATACGGTGTTTACTTACCATTTCTCACGCATTAGGGTTTGAAGACTCGAACACCTATACGGATTCTCCTGCACCGTGGCAGATATGTAAATACGGCATTTGCTGACCATTTCTCACGCATTATGGTTCTAACACTCGAACACCTATACGGATTCTCCTGCACAGTGGCAGATATGTAAATACGGCGTTTATTTACCATTTCTCACGCATTACGGTTCGAATACTGGAACACCTATACGGATTCTTCAGCACAGTGGCAGATATGTAAATACGGCGTTTACTTACCATTTCTCACGCATTAGGGTTCGAAGTCTCGAACACCTATACGGATTCTCCTGCACAGCGACAGATATGTAAATACGGCGTTTACTTACCATTCCTCACGCATTAGGGTTTGAAGACACGAACACCTATACGGATTCTCCTGCACAGTGGCAGATATGTAAATACGGCGTTTGCTTACCATTTCTCACACATTAAGGTTCCAACACGCGAACACCTATACGGATTCTACTGCACAGTGGCAGATATGTAAATACGGCGTTCACTTACCATTTCTCACGCATTAGGGTTCGAACACTCGAACACCTATACGGATTCTCCTCCACAGTGGCAGATATGTAAATACGGCGTTTACTTACCATTTCTCACGCATTAGGGTTTGAAGACTCGAACACCTATACGGATTCTCCTGCACAGTGGCACATATGTAAATACGGCGTTTATTTACCATTTCTCACGCATTAGGGTTCGAACACTGGAACACCTATACGGATTCTCCTGCACAGTGGCCGATATGTAAATACGGCGTTTGCTGACCATTTCTCATGCATTATGGTTCCAACACTCGAACACCTATACGGATTCTCCTGCACAGTGGCAGATATGTAAATACGGCGTTTACTTACCATTTCTTACGCATTAGGGTTTGAAGACTCGAACACCTATACGGATTCTCCTGCACAGTGGCACATATGTAAATACGGCGTTTACTTACCATTTCTCACAAATTAGGTTTCGAACACTCGAACACCTGTACAGATTCTCCTACACAGTGGCAGATATGTAAATACGGCGTTTACTTACCATTTCTCACGCATTAGGGTTTGAAGACTCGAACACCTATACGGATTCTCCTGCACAGTGGCAGATATGTAAATACGGCGTTTACTTACCATTTCTCACGCATTAGTGTTCGAAGTCTCGAACACCTATACGGATTCTCCTCCACAATGGCAGATATGTAAATACGGCGTTTACTTACCATTTCTCACGCATTAGGGTTTGAAGACTCGAACACCTAAACGGATTCTCCTGTACCGTGGCAGATATGTAAATACGGCGTTTGCTGACCATTTGTCACGCATTATCGTTCCAACACTCGAACACCTATACGGATTCTCCTGCACAGTGGCAGATATGTATATCATTTCTCACGCATTAGGGTTCGAACACTGGAACACCTATACGGATTCTACCGCACAGTGGCAGATATGTAAATACGGTGTTTACTTACCATTTCTCATGCATTAGGGTTCGAAGTCTCGAACACCTATACGGATTCTCCTACACAGTGGCAGATATGTAAATACGGCGTTTACTTACCATTTCTCACGCATTAGGGTTTGAAGACTCGAACAGCTATACGGATTCTCCTGCACAGTGGCAGATATGTAAACACGGCATTTATTTACCATTTCTCACGCGTTACGCTTCGAACACTGGAACACCTATATGGATTCTCCTGCACAGTGGCAGATATGTAAATACGGCGTTTACTTACCATTTCTCACGCATTAGGGTTCGAAGTCTCGAACACCAATACGGATTCTCCTGCACAGCGACAGATATGTAAATACGGCGTTTACTTTCCATTCCTCACGCATTAGGGTTTGAAGACACGAACACCTGTACGGATTCTCCTGCACAGTGGCAGATATGTAAATACGGCGTTTGCTTACCATTTCTCACACATTATGGTTCCAACACGCGAACACCTATACGGATTCTACTGCACAGTGGCAGATATGTAAATACGGCGTTCACTTACCATTTCTCACAAATTAGGTTTCGAACACTCGAACACCTGTACAAATTCTCCTACACTGTGGCAGATATGTAAATACGGTGTTTACTTACCATTTCTCACGCATTATGGTTCGAACACTCGAACACCTATACGGATTCTCCTCCACAGTGGCAGATATGTAAATACGGCGTTTACTTACCATTTCTCACGCATTAGGGTTTGAAGACTCGAACACCTATACGGATTCTCCTGCACAGTGGCACATATGTAAATACGGCGTTTACTTACCATTTCTCACAAATTAGGTTTCGAACACTCGAACACCTGTACAAATTCTCCTACACTGTGGCAGATATGTAAATACGGCGTTTACTTACCATTTCTCACGCATTAGGGTTTGAAGACTCGAACACCTATACGGATTCTCCTGCACAGTGGCAGATATGTAAATACGGCGTTTACTTACCATTTCTCACGCATTAGTGTTCGAAGTCTCGAACACCTATACGGATTCTCCTCCACAATGGCAGATATGTAAATACGGCGTTTACTTACCATTTCTCACGCATTAGGGTTTGAAGACTCGAACACCTAAACGGATTCTCCAACACCGTGGCAGATATGTAAATACGGCGTTTGCTGACCATTTCTCACGCATTATGGTTCCAACACTCGAACACCTATACGGATTCTCCTGCACAGTGGCAGATATGTAAATACCAGTTCATTTACCATTTCTCACGCATTAGGGTTCGAACACTGGAACACCTATACGGATTCTCCCGCACAGTGGCAGATATGTAAATACGGTGTTTACTTACCATTTCTCACGCATTAGGGTTCGAAGTCTCGAACACCTATACGGATTCTCCTACACAGTGGCAGATATGTAAATACGGCGTTTACTTACCATTTCTCACGCATTAGGGTTTGAAGAGTCGAACAGCTATACGGATTCTCCGGCACAGTGGCAGATATGTAAACACGGCATTTATTTACCATTTCTCACGCGTTACGGTTCGAACACTGGAACACCTATACGGATTCTTCTGCACAGTGGCAGATATGTAAATACGGCGTTTACTTACCATTTCTCACGCATTAGGGTTCGAAGTCTCGAACACCTATACGGATTCTCCTACACAGTGGCAGATATGTAAATACGGCGTTTACTTACCATTTCTCACGCATTAGTGTTTGAAGACTCGAACAGCTATACGGATTCTCCTGCACAGTGGCAGATATGTAAACACGGCATTTATTTACCATTTCTCACGCGTTACGCTTCGAACACTGGAACACCTATATGGATTCTCCTGCACAGTGGCAGATATGTAAATACGGCGTTTACTTACCATTTCTCACGCATTAGGGTTCGAAGTCTCGAACACCAATACGGATTCTTCTGCACAGCGACAGATATGTAAATACGGCGTTTACTTTCCATTCCTCACGCATTAGGGTTTGAAGACACGAACACCTGTACGGATTCTCCTGCACAGTGGCAGATATGTAAATACGGCGTTTGCTTACCATTTCTCACACATTATGGTTCCAACACGCGAACACCTATACGGATTCTACTGCACAGTGGCAGATATGTAAATACGGCGTTCACTTACCATTTCTCACAAATTAGGTTTCGAACACTCGAACACCTGTACAAATTCTCCTACACTGTGGCAGATATGTAAATACGGTGTTTACTTACCATTTCTCACGCATTATGGTTCGAACACTCGAACACCTATACGGATTCTCCTCCACAGTGGCAGATATGTAAATACGGCGTTTACTTACCATTTCTCACGCATTAGGGTTTGAAGACTCGAACACCTATACGGATTCTCCTGCACAGTGGCAGATATGTAAGTACGGCATTTATTTACCATTTCTCACGCATTAGGGTTCGAACACTGGAACACCTATACTGATTCTCCTGCACAGTGGCAGATATGTAAATACGGCGTTTGCTGACCATTTCTCACGCATTATGGTTCCAACACTCGAACACCTATACGGATTCTCCTGCACAGTGGCAGATATGTAGATACGGCGTTTATTTACCATTTCTCACGCATTAGGGTTCGAACACTGGAACACCTATACGGATTCTCCTGCACAGTGGCAGATATGTAAATACAGCGTTTGCTGACCATTTCTCATGCATTATGGTTCCAACACTCGAACACCTATACGGATTCTCCTGCACAGTGGCAGATATGTAAATACGGTGTTTACTTACCATTTCTCACGCATTAGGGTTTGAAGACTCGAACACCTATACGGATTCTCCTGCACCGTGGCAGATATGTAAATACGGCATTTGCTGACCATTTCTCACGCATTATGGTTCTAACACTCGAACACCTATACGGATTCTCCTGCACAGTGGCAGATATGTAAATACGGCGTTTATTTACCATTTCTCACGCATTACGGTTCGAATACTGGAACACCTATACGGATTCTTCAGCACAGTGGCAGATATGTAAATACGGCGTTTACTTACCATTTCTCACGCATTAGGGTTCGAAGTCTCGAACACCTATACGGATTCTCCTGCACAGCGACAGATATGTAAATACGGCGTTTACTTACCATTCCTCACGCATTAGGGTTTGAAGACACGAACACCTATACGGATTCTCCTGCACAGTGGCAGATATGTAAATACGGCGTTTGCTTACCATTTCTCACACATTAAGGTTCCAACACGCGAACACCTATACGGATTCTACTGCACAGTGGCAGATATGTAAATACGGCGTTCACTTACCATTTCTCACGCATTAGGGTTCGAACACTCGAACACCTATACGGATTCTCCTCCACAGTGGCAGATATGTAAATACGGCGTTTACTTACCATTTCTCACGCATTAGGGTTTGAAGACTCGAACACCTATACGGATTCTCCTGCACAGTGGCACATATGTAAATACGGCGTTTATTTACCATTTCTCACGCATTAGGGTTCGAACACTGGAACACCTATACGGATTCTCCTGCACAGTGGCCGATATGTAAATACGGCGTTTGCTGACCATTTCTCATGCATTATGGTTCCAACACTCGAACACCTATACGGATTCTCCTGCACAGTGGCAGATATGTAAATACGGCGTTTACTTACCATTTCTTACGCATTAGGGTTTGAAGACTCGAACACCTATACGGATTCTCCTGCACAGTGGCACATATGTAAATACGGCGTTTACTTACCATTTCTCACAAATTAGGTTTCGAACACTCGAACACCTGTACAGATTCTCCTACACAGTGGCAGATATGTAAATACGGCGTTTACTTACCATTTCTCACGCATTAGGGTTTGAAGACTCGAACACCTATACGGATTCTCCTGCACAGTGGCAGATATGTAAATACGGCGTTTACTTACCATTTCTCACGCATTAGTGTTCGAAGTCTCGAACACCTATACGGATTCTCCTCCACAATGGCAGATATGTAAATACGGCGTTTACTTACCATTTCTCACGCATTAGGGTTTGAAGACTCGAACACCTAAACGGATTCTCCTGTACCGTGGCAGATATGTAAATACGGCGTTTGCTGACCATTTGTCACGCATTATCGTTCCAACACTCGAACACCTATACGGATTCTCCTGCACAGTGGCAGATATGTATATCATTTCTCACGCATTAGGGTTCGAACACTGGAACACCTATACGGATTCTACCGCACAGTGGCAGATATGTAAATACGGTGTTTACTTACCATTTCTCATGCATTAGGGTTCGAAGTCTCGAACACCTATACGGATTCTCCTACACAGTGGCAGATATGTAAATACGGCGTTTACTTACCATTTCTCACGCATTAGGGTTTGAAGACTCGAACAGCTATACGGATTCTCCTGCACAGTGGCAGATATGTAAACACGGCATTTATTTACCATTTCTCACGCGTTACGCTTCGAACACTGGAACACCTATATGGATTCTCCTGCACAGTGGCAGATATGTAAATACGGCGTTTACTTACCATTTCTCACGCATTAGGGTTCGAAGTCTCGAACACCAATACGGATTCTCCTGCACAGCGACAGATATGTAAATACGGCGTTTACTTTCCATTCCTCACGCATTAGGGTTTGAAGACACGAACACCTGTACGGATTCTCCTGCACAGTGGCAGATATGTAAATACGGCGTTTGCTTACCATTTCTCACACATTATGGTTCCAACACGCGAACACCTATACGGATTCTACTGCACAGTGGCAGATATGTAAATACGGCGTTCACTTACCATTTCTCACAAATTAGGTTTCGAACACTCGAACACCTGTACAAATTCTCCTACACTGTGGCAGATATGTAAATACGGTGTTTACTTACCATTTCTCACGCATTATGGTTCGAACACTCGAACACCTATACGGATTCTCCTCCACAGTGGCAGATATGTAAATACGGCGTTTACTTACCATTTCTCACGCATTAGGGTTTGAAGACTCGAACACCTATACGGATTCTCCTGCACAGTGGCACATATGTAAATACGGCGTTTACTTACCATTTCTCACAAATTAGGTTTCGAACACTCGAACACCTGTACAAATTCTCCTACACTGTGGCAGATATGTAAATACGGCGTTTACTTACCATTTCTCACGCATTAGGGTTTGAAGACTCGAACACCTATACGGATTCTCCTGCACAGTGGCAGATATGTAAATACGGCGTTTACTTACCATTTCTCACGCATTAGTGTTCGAAGTCTCGAACACCTATACGGATTCTCCTCCACAATGGCAGATATGTAAATACGGCGTTTACTTACCATTTCTCACGCATTAGGGTTTGAAGACTCGAACACCTAAACGGATTCTCCAACACCGTGGCAGATATGTAAATACGGCGTTTGCTGACCATTTCTCACGCATTATGGTTCCAACACTCGAACACCTATACGGATTCTCCTGCACAGTGGCAGATATGTAAATACCAGTTCATTTACCATTTCTCACGCATTAGGGTTCGAACACTGGAACACCTATACGGATTCTCCCGCACAGTGGCAGATATGTAAATACGGTGTTTACTTACCATTTCTCACGCATTAGGGTTCGAAGTCTCGAACACCTATACGGATTCTCCTACACAGTGGCAGATATGTAAATACGGCGTTTACTTACCATTTCTCACGCATTAGGGTTTGAAGAGTCGAACAGCTATACGGATTCTCCGGCACAGTGGCAGATATGTAAACACGGCATTTATTTACCATTTCTCACGCGTTACGGTTCGAACACTGGAACACCTATACGGATTCTTCTGCACAGTGGCAGATATGTAAATACGGCGTTTACTTACCATTTCTCACGCATTAGGGTTCGAAGTCTCGAACACCTATACGGATTCTCCTACACAGTGGCAGATATGTAAATACGGCGTTTACTTACCATTTCTCACGCATTAGTGTTTGAAGACTCGAACAGCTATACGGATTCTCCTGCACAGTGGCAGATATGTAAACACGGCATTTATTTACCATTTCTCACGCGTTACGCTTCGAACACTGGAACACCTATATGGATTCTCCTGCACAGTGGCAGATATGTAAATACGGCGTTTACTTACCATTTCTCACGCATTAGGGTTCGAAGTCTCGAACACCAATACGGATTCTCCTGCACAGCGACAGATATGTAAATACGGCGTTTACTTTCCATTCCTCACGCATTAGGGTTTGAAGACACGAACACCTGTACGGATTCTCCTGCACAGTGGCAGATATGTAAATACGGCGTTTGCTTACCATTTCTCACACATTATGGTTCCAACACGCGAACACCTATACGGATTCTACTGCACAGTGGCAGATATGTAAATACGGCGTTCACTTACCATTTCTCACAAATTAGGTTTCGAACACTCGAACACCTGTACAAATTCTCCTACACTGTGGCAGATATGTAAATACGGTGTTTACTTACCATTTCTCACGCATTATGGTTCGAACACTCGAACACCTATACGGATTCTCCTCCACAGTGGCAGATATGTAAATACGGCGTTTACTTACCATTTCTCACGCATTAGGGTTTGAAGACTCGAACACCTATACGGATTCTCCTGCACAGTGGCACATATGTAAATACGGCGTTTACTTACCATTTCTCACAAATTAGGTTTCGAACACTCGAACACCTGTACAAATTCTCCTACACTGTGGCAGATATGTAAATACGGCGTTTACTTACCATTTCTCACGCATTAGGGTTTGAAGACTCGAACACCTATACGGATTCTCCTGCACAGTGGCAGATATGTAAATACGGCGTTTACTTACCATTTCTCATGCATTAGTGTTCGAAGTCTCGAACACCTATACGGATTCTCCTCCACAATGGCAGATATGTAAATACGGCGTTTACTTACCATTTCTCACGCATTAGGGTTTGAAGACTCGAACACCTAAACGGATTCTCCAACACCGTGGCAGATATGTAAATACGGCGTTTGCTGACCATTTCTCACGCATTATGGTTCCAACACTCGAACACCTATACGGATTCTCCTGCACAGTGGCAGATATGTAAATACCAGTTCATTTACCATTTCTCACGCATTAGGGTTCGAACACTGGAACACCTATACGGATTCTCCCGCACAGTGGCAGATATGTAAATACGGTGTTTACTTACCATTTCTCACGCATTAGGGTTCGAAGTCTCGAACACCTATACGGATTCTCCTACACAGTGGCAGATATGTAAATACGGCGTTTACTTACCATTTCTCACGCATTAGGGTTTGAAGAGTCGAACAGCTATACGGATTCTCCGGCACAGTGGCAGATATGTAAACACGGCATTTATTTACCATTTCTCACGCGTTACGGTTCGAACACTGGAACACCTATACGGATTCTCCTGCACAGTGGCAGATATGTAAATACGGCGTTTACTTACCATTTCTCACGCATTAGGGTTCGAAGTCTCGAACACCTATACGGATTCTCCTACACAGTGGCAGATATGTAAATACGGCGTTTACTTACCATTTCTCACGCATTAGTGTTTGAAGACTGGAACACCTATACGGATTCTCCTGCACCGTGGCAGATATGTAAATACGGCGTTTGCTGACCATTTCTCACGCATTATGGTTCCAACACTCAAACACCTATACGGATTCTCCTGCACAGTGGCAGATATGTAAATACGGCATTTATTTACCATTTCTCACGCATTAGGGTTCGAACACTGGAACACCTATACGGATTCTCCCGCACAGTGGCAGATATGTAAATACGGCGTTTACTTACCATTTCTCACGCATTAGGGTTCGAATTCTCGAACACCTATACGGATTCTCCTACACAGTGGCAGATATGTAAATACGGCGTTTACTTACCATTTCTCACGCATTAGGGCTTCAAGACTCGAACACCTATACGGATTCTCCTGCACCGTGGCAGATATGTAAATACGGCGTTTGCTGACCATTTCTCACGCATTATGGTTCCAACACTCGAACACCTATACGGATTCTCCAGCACAGTGGCAGATATGTAAATACGGCGTTTATTTACCATTTCTCACGCATTAGGGTTCGAACACTGGAACACCTATACGGATTCTCCTGCACAGTGGCAGATATGTAAATACGGCGTTTGCTGATCATTTCTCACGCATTATGGTTCCAACACTCGAACACCTATACGGATTCTCCTGCACAGTGGCAGATATGTAAATACGACGTTTATTTAACATTTCTCACGCATTAGGGTTCGAACACTGGAACACCTATACGGATTCTCCTGCACAGTGGCAGATATGTAAATACGGCGTTTGCTGACCATTTCTCATGCATTATGGTTCCAACACTCGAACACCTATACGGATTCTCCTGCACAGTGGCAGATATGTAAATACGGTGTTTACTTACCATTTCTCACGCATTAGGGTTTGAAGACTCGAACACCTATACGGATTCTCCTGCACCGTGGCAGATATGTAAATACGGCATTTGCTGACCATTTCTCACGCATTATGGTTCTAACACTCGAACACCTATACGGATTCTCCTGCACAGTGGCAGATATGTAAATACGGCGTTTATTTACCATTTCTCACGCATTAGGGTTCGAATACTGGAACACCTATACGGATTCTTCAGCACAGTGGCATATATGTAAATACGGCGTTTACTTAGCATTTCTCACGCATTAGGGTTCGAAGACTCGAACACCTATACGGATTCTCCTGCACAGCGACAGATATGTAAATACGGCGTTTACTTACCATTCCTCACGCATTAGGGTTCGAACACTCGAACACCTATACGGATTCTCCTCGACAGTGGCAGATATGTAAATGCGGCGTTTACTTACCATTTCTCACGCATTAGGGTTTGAAGACTCGAACACCTATAAGGATTCTCCTGCACACTGGCACATATGTAAATACGACGTTTACTTACCATTTCTCACAAATTAGGTTTCGAACACTCGAACACCTGTACGGATTCTCCTACACAGTGGCAGATATGTAAATACGGTGTTTACTTACCATTTCTCACGCATTAGGGTTTGAAGACTCGAACACCTATACGGATTCTCCTGCACAGTGGCAGATATGTAAATACGGCGTTTACTTACCATTTCTCACGCATTAGTGTTCGAAGTCTCGAACACCTATACGGATTCTCCTCCACAGTGGCAGATATGTAAATACGGCGTTTACTTACCATTTCTCACGCATTAGGGTTTGAAGACTCGAACACCTAAACGGATTCTCCTGCACCGTGGCAGATATGTAAATACGGCGTTTGCTGACCATTTCTCACGCATTATGGTTCCAACACTCGAACACCTATACGGATTCTCCTGCACAGTGGCAGATATGTAAATACGGCGTTCATTTACCATTTCTCACGCATTAGGGTTAGAACACTGGAACACCTATACGGATTCTCCCGCACAGTGGCAGATATGTAAATACGGTGTTTACTTACCATTTCTCTCGCATTAGGGTTCGAAGTCTCGAACACCTATACGGATTCTCCTACACAGTGGCAGATATGTAAATACGGCGTTTACTTACCATTTCTCACGCGTTAGGGTTTGAAGACTCGAACAGCTATACGGATTCTCCTGCACAGTGGCAGATATGTAAATACGGCATTTATTTACCATTTCTCACGCATTACGGTTCGAACACTGGAACACCAATACGGATTCTCCTGCACAGTGGCAGATATGTAAATACGGCGTTTACTTACCATTTCTCGCGCATTAGGGTTCGAAGTCTCGAACACCTATACGGATTCTCCTACACAGTGGCAGATATGTAAATACGGCGTTTACTTACCATTTCTCACGCATTAGGGTTTGAAGACTCGAACACCTATACGGATTCTCCTGCACCGTGGCAGATATGTAAATACGGCGTTTGCTGACCATTTCTCACGCATTATGGTTCCAACACTCGAACACCTCTACGGATTCTCCTGCACAGTGGCAGATATGTAAATACGGCGTTTATTTACCATTTCTCACGCATTAGGGTTCGAACACTGGAACACCTATACGGATTCTCCTACACAGTGGCAGATATGTAAATACGGCGTTTGCTGACCACTTCTCACGCATTATGGTTCCAACACTCGAACACCTATACGGATTCTCCTGCACAGTGGCAGATATGTAAATACGGCGTTTATTTACCATTTCTCACGCATTAGGGTTCGAACACTGGAACACCTATACGGATTCACCTGCACAGTGGCAGATATGTAAATACGGCGTTTGCTGACCATTTCTCATGCATTATGGTTCCAACACTCGAACACCTATACGGATTCTCCTGCACAGTGGCAGATATGTAAATTCGGCGTTTACTTACCATTTCTTACGCATTAGGGTTTGAAGACTCGAACACCTATACGGATTCTCCTGCACCGTGGCAGATATGTAAATACGGCATTTGCTGACTATTTCTCACGCATTATGGTTCTAACACTCGAACACCTATACGGATTCTCCTGCACAGTGGCAGATATGTAAATACGGCGTTTATTTACCATTTCTCACGCATTAGGGTTCGAATACTGGAACACCTATACGGATTCTTCAGCACAGTGGCAGATATGTAAATACGGCGTTTACTTACCATTTCTCACGCATTAGGGTTCGAAGTCTCGAACACCTATACGGATTCTCCTGCACAGCGACAGATATGTAAATACGGTGTTTACTTACCATTCCTCACGCATTAGGGTTTGAAGACACGAACACCTATACGGATTCTCCTGCACAGTGGCAGATATGTAAATACGGCGTTTGCTTACCATTTCTCACACATTATGGTTCCAACACGAGAACACCTATACGGATTCTACTGCACAGTGGCAGATATGTAAATACGGCGTTCACTTACCATTTCTCACGCATTAGGGTTCGAACACTCGAACACCTATACGGATTCTCCTCCACAGTGGCAGATATGTAAATACGGCGTTTACTTACCATTTCTCACGCATTAGGGTTTGAAGACTCGAACACCTATACGGATTCTCCTGCACAGTGGCACATATGTAAATACGGCGTTTACATACAATTTCTCACAAATTAGGTTTCGAACACTCGAACACCTGTACGGATTCACATACACAGTGGCAGATATGTAAATACGGCGTTTACTTACCATTTCTCACACATTAGTGTTCGAAGTCTCGAACACCTATACGGATTCTCCTCCACAGTGGCAGATATGTAAATACGGCGTTTACTTACCATTTCTCACGCATTATGGTTTGAAGACTAGAACACCTAAACGGATTCTCCTGCACCGTGGCAGATATGTAAATACGGCGTTTGCTGACCATTTCTCACGCATTATGGTTCCAACACTCGAACACCTATACGAATTCTCCTGCACAGTGGCAGATATGTAAATACGGCGTTCATTTACCATTTCTCACGCATTAGGGTTCGAACACTGGAACACCTATACGGATTCTCCCGCAAAGTGGCAGATATGTAAATACGGTGTTTACTTACCATTTCTCACGCATTAGGGTTCGAAGTCTCGAACACCTATACGGATTCTCCTACACAGTGGCAGATATGTAAATACGGCGTTTACTTACCATTTCTCACGCATTAGTGTTTGAAGACTCGAACACCTATACGGATTCCCCTGCACCGTGGCAGATATGTAAATACGGCATTTGCTGACCATTTCTCACGCATTATGGTTCCAACACTCGAACACCTAAACGGATTCTCCTGCACAGTGGCAGATATGTAAATACGGCATTTATTTACCATTTCTCACACATTAGGGTTCAAACACTGGAACACCTATACGGATTCTCCTGCACAGTGGCAGATATGTAAATACGGCGTTTACTTACCATTTCTCACGCATTAGGGTTTGAAGTCTCGAACACCTATACGGATTCTCCTCCACAGTGGCAGATATGTAAATACGGCGTTTACTTACCATTTCTCACGCATTAGGGTTTGAAGACTCGAACACCTATACGGATTCTCCTGCACCGTAGCAGATATGTAAATACGGCGTTTGCTGACCATTTCTCACACATTATGGTTCCAACACTCGAACACCTATACGGATTCTCCTGCACAGTGGCAGATATGTAAATACGGCGTTTATTTACCATTTCTCACGCATTAGGGTTCGAACACTGGAACACCTATACGGATTCTCCTGCACAGTGGCAGATATGTAAATACGGCGTTTGCTGACCATTTCTCACGCATTATGGTTCCAACACTCGAACACCTATACGGATTCTCCTGCACAATGGCAGATATGTAAATACGGCGTTTACTTACCATTTCTTATGCATTAGGGTTTGAAGACTCGAACACCTATACGGATTCTCCTGCACCGTGGCAGATATGTAAATACGGCATTTGCTGACCATTTCTCACGCATTATGGTTCTAACACTCGAACACCTATACGGATTCTCCTGCACAGTGGCAGATATGTAAATACGGCGTTTATTTACCATTTCTCACGCATTAGGGTTCGAATACTGGAACACCTATACGGATTCTCCTGCACAGTGGCAGATATGTAAATACGGCGTTTGCTTACCATTTCTCACACATTATGGTTCCAACACGCGAACACCTATACGGATTCTACTGCACAGTGGCAGATATGTAAATACGGCGTTCACTTACCATTTCTCACGCATTAGGGTTCGAACACTCGAACACCTATACGGATTCTCCTACACAGTGGCACATATGTAAATACGGCGTTTACTTACCATTTCTCACAAATTAGGTTTCGAACACTCGAACACCTGTACGGATTCTCCTACACAGTGGCAGATATGTAAATACGACGTTTACTTACCATTTCTGACGCATTAGGGTTTGAAGACTCGAACACCTATACGGATTGTCCTGCACAGTGGCAGATATGTAAATACGGCGTTTACTTACCATTTCTCACGCATTAGTGTTCGAAGTCTCGAACACCTATATGGATTCTCCTCCACAGTGGCAGATATGTAAATACGGCGTTTACTTACCATTTCTCACGCATTAGGGTTTGAAGACTCGAACACCTAAACGGATTCTCCTGCACCGTGGCAGATATGTAAATACGGCGTTTGCTGACCATTTCTCACGCATTATGGTTCCAACACTCGAAAACCTATACGGATTCTCCTGCACAGTGGCAGATATGTAAATACGGCGTTCATTTACCATTTCTCACGCATTAGGGTTCGAACACTGGAACACCTATACGGATTCTCCCGCACAGTGGCAGATATGTAATTACGGTGTTTACTTACCATTTGTCACGCATTAGGGTTCGAAGTCTCGAACACCTATACGGATTCTCCTACACAGTGGCATATATGTAAATACGGCGTTTACTTACCATTTCTCACGCATTAGGATTTGAAGACTCGAACAGCTATACGGATTCTCCTGCACAGTGGCAGATATGTAAATACGGCATTTATTTACCATTTCTCACGCATTAGGGTTCGAACACTGGAACACCTATACGGATTCTCCTACACAGTGGCAGATATGTAAATACGGCGTTTACTTACCATTTCTCACGCATTAGGGTTTGAAGACTCGAACACCTATACGGATTCCCCTGCACCGTGGCAGATATGTAAATACGGCGTTTGCTGACCATTTCTCACGCATTATTGTTCCAACACTCGAACACCTATACGGATTCTCCTGCACAGTGGCAGATATGTAAATACGGCATTTATTTACCATTTCTCACGCATTAGGGTTCGAAGACTCGAACACCTATACGGATTCTCCTACAAAACGGCAGATATGTAAGTACGGTGTTTACTTACCATTTCTCACACATTAGGTTTCAAACACTCGAACACCTGTACGGATTCTCCTGCACAGTGGCAGATATGTAAATACGGCGTTTACTTACCATTTCTCACGCATTAGGGTTCGAATACTGGAACACCTATACGGAGTCTCCTGCACTGAGGCAGATATGTAATTACGGTGTTTACTTACCATTTCTCACGCATTAGGGTTCGAAGTCTCGAACACCTATACGGATTCTCCTACACAGTGGCATATATGTAAATACGGCGTTTACTTACCATTTCTCACGCATTAGGGTTTGAAGACTCGAACAGCTATACGGATTCTCCTGCACAGTGGCAGATATGTAAATACGGCATTTATTTACCATTTCTCACGCATTAGGGTTCGAACACTTGAACACCTATACGGATTCTCCTGCACAGTGGCAGATATGTAAATACGGCGTTTGCTGACCATTTCTCACGCATTATGGTTCCAACACTCGAACACCTATACGGATTCTCCTGCACAGTGGCAAATATGTAAATACGGCGTTTATTTACCATTTCTCACGCATTAGGGTTCGAACACTGGAACACCTATACGGATTCTCCTGCACAGTGGCAGATATGTAAATACGGCGTTTGCTGACCATTTCTCATGCAATATGGTTCCAACACTCGAACACCTATACGGATTCTCCTGCACAGTGGCAGATATGTAAATTCGGCGTTTACTTACCATTTCTTACGCATTAGGGTTTGAAGACTCGAACACCTATACGGATTCTCCTGCACCGTGGCAGATATGTAAATACGGCATTTGCTGACCATTTCTCACGCATTATGGTTCTAACACTCGAACACCTATACGTATTCTCCTGCACAGTGGCAGATATGTAAATACGGCGTTTATTTACCATTTCTCACGCATTAGGGTTCGAATACTGGAACACCTATACGGATTCTTCAGCACAGTGGCAGATATGTAAATACGGCGTTTACTTACCATTTCTCACGCATTAGGGTTCGAAGTTTCGAACACCTATACGGATTCTCGTGCACAGCGACAGATATGTAAATACGGCGTTTACTTACCATTCCTCACGCATTAGGGTTTGAAGACACGAACACCTATACGGATTCTCCTGCACAGTGGCAGATATGTAAATACGGCGTTTGCTTACCATTTCTCACACATTATGGTACCAACACGAGAACACCTATACGGATTCTACTGCACAGTGGCAGATATGTAAATACGGCGTTCACTTACCATTTCCCACGCATTAGGGTTCGAACACTCGAACACCTATACGGATTCTCCTCCACAGTGGCAGATATGTAAATACGGCGTTTACTTACCATTTCTCACGCATTAGGGTTTGAAGACTCGAACACCTATACGGATTCTCCTGCACCGTGGCAGATATGTAAATACGGCGTTTGCTGACCATTTCTCACGCATTATGGTTCCAACACTCGAACACCTATACGAATTCTCCTGCACAGTGGCAGATATGTAAATACGGCGTTCATTTACCATTTCTCACGCATTAGGGTTCGAACACTGGAACACCTATACGGATTCTCCCGCATAGTGGCAGATATGTAAATACGGTGTTTACTTACAATTTCTCACGCATTAGGGTTCGAAGTCTCGAACACCTATACGGATTCTCCTACACAGTGGCAGATATGTAAATACGGCGTTTACTTACCATTTCTCACGCATTAGGGTTTGAAGACTCGAACAGCTATACGGATTCTCCTGCACAGTGGCAGATATGTAAATACGGCATTTATTTACCATTTCTCACGCATTACGGTTCGAACACTGGAACACCTATACGGATTCTCCTGCACAGTGGCAGATATGTAAATACGGCGTTTACTTACCATTTCTCACGCATTAGGGTTCGAAGTCTCGAACACCTATACGGATTCTCCTACACAGTGGCAGATATGTAAATACGGCGTTTACTTACCATTTCTCACGCATTAGTGTTTGAAGACTCGAACACCTATACGGATTCCCCTGCACCGTGGCAGATATGTAAATACGGCGTTTGCTGACCATTTCTCACGCATTATGGTTCCAACACTCGAACACCTATACGGATTCTCCTGCACAGTGGCAGATATGTAAATACGGCGTTTATTTACCATTTCTCACGCATTAGGGTTCGAACACTGGAACACCTATACGGATTCTCCTGCACAGTGGCAGATATGTAAATACGGCGTTTGCTGACCATTTCTCACGCATTATGGTTCCAACACTCGAACACCTATACGGATTCTCCAGCACAGTGGCAGATATGTAAATACGGCGTTTACTTACCATTTCTTATGCATTAGGGTTTGAAGACTCGAACACCTATACGGATTCTCCTGCACCGTGGCAGATATGTAAATACGGCATTTGCTGACCATTTCTCACGCATTATGGTTCTAACACTCGAACGCCTATACGGATTCTCCTGCACAGTGGCAGATATGTAAATACGGCGTTTATTTACCATTTCTCACGCATTAGGGTTCGAATACTGCAACACCTATACGGATTCTTCAGCACAGTGGCAGATATGTAAATACGGCGTTTACTTACCATTTCTCACGCATTAGGGTTCGAAGTCTCGAACACCTATACGGATTCTCCTGCACAGCGACAGATATGTAAATACGGCGTTTACTTACCATTCCTCACGCATTAGGGTTTGAAGACACGAACACCTATACGGATTCTCCTGCATAGTGGCAGATATGTAAATACGGCATTTGCTTACCATGTCTCACACATTATGGTTCCAACACGCGAACACCTATACGGATTCTATTGCACAGTGGCAGATATGTAAATACGGCGTTCACTTACCATTTCTCACGCATTAGGGTTCGAACACTCGAACACCTATACGGATTCTCCTCCACAGTGGCAGATATGTAAATACGGCGTTTACTTACCATTTCTCACGCATTAGGGTTTGAAGACTCGAACACCTATACGGATTCTCCTACACAGTGGCACATATGTAAATACGGCGTTTACTTACCATTTCTCACAAATTAGGTTTCGAACACTCGAACACCTGTACGGATTCTCCTACACAGTGGCAGATATGTAAATACGACGTTTACTTACCATTTCTGACGCATTAGGGTTTGAAGACTCGAACACCTATACGGATTGTCCTGCACAGTGGCAGATATGTAAATACGGCGTTTACTTACCATTTCTCACGCATTAGTGTTCGAAGTCTCGAGCACCTATACGGATTCTCCTCCACAGTGGCAGATATGTAAATACGGCGTTTACTTACCATTTCTCACGCATTAGGGTTTGAAGACTCGAACACCTAAACGGATTCTCCTGCACCGTGGCAGATATGTAAATACGGCGTTTGCTGACCATTTCTCACGCATTATGGTTCCAACACTCGAACACCTATACGGATTCTCCTGCACAGTGGCAGATATGTAAATACGGCGTTCATTTACCATTTCTAACGCATTAGGGTTCGAACACTGGAACACCTATACGGATTCTCCCGCACAGTGGCAGATATGTAATTACGGTGTTTACTTACCATTTCTCACGCATTAGGGTTCGAAGTCTCGAACACCTATACGGATTCTCCTACACAGTGGCATATATGTAAATACGGCGTTTACTTACCATTTCTCACGCATTAGGGTTTGAAGACTCGAACAGCTATACGGATTCTCCTGCACAGTGGCAGATATGTAAATACGGCATTTATTTACCATTTCTCACGCATTACGGTTCGAACACTGGAACACCTATACGGATTCTCCTACACAGTGGCAGATATGTAAATACGGCGTTTACTTACCATTTCTCACGCATTAGGGTTTGAAGACTCGAACACCTATACGGATTCCCCTGCACCGTGGCAGATATGTAAATACGGCGTTTGCTGACCATTTCTCACGCATTATTGTTCCAACACTCGAACACCTATACGGATTCTCCTGCACAGTGGCAGATATGTAAATACGGCATTTATTTACCATTTCTCATGCATTAGGGTTCGAAGACTCGAACACCTATACGGATTCTCCTACAAAACGGCAGATATGTAAGTACGGCGTTTACTTACCATTTCTCACACATTAGGTTTCGAACACTCGAACACCTGTACGGATTCTCCTGCACAGTGGCACATATGTAAATACGGCGTTTACTTACCATTTCTCACGCATTAGGGTTCGAATACTGGAACACCTATACGGAGTCTCCTGCACTGTGGCAGATATGTAAATACGGCGTTTACTTACCATTTCTCACGCATTAGGGTTCGAAGTCTTGAACACCTATACGGATTCTCCTACACAGTGGCATATATGTAAATACGGCGTTTACTTACCATTTCACACGCATTAGGGTTTGAAGACTCGAACAGCTATACGGATTCTCCTGCACAGTGGCAGATATGTAAATACGGCATTTATTTACCATTTCTCACGCATTAGGGTTCGAAGACTCGAACACCTATACGGATTCTCCTACAAAACGGCAGATATGTAAGTACGGTGTTTACTTACCATTTCTCACACATTAGGTTTCGAACACTTGAACACCTGTACGGATTCTCCTGCACAGTGGCAGATATGTAAATACGGCGTTTACTTACCATTTCTCACGCATTAGGGTTCGAATACTGGAACACCTATACGGAGTCTCCTGCACTGAGGCAGATATGTAATTACGGTGTTTACTTACCATTTCTCACGCATTAGGGTTCGAAGTCTCGAACACCTATACGGATTCTCCTACACAGTGGCATATATGTAAATACGGCGTTTACTTACCATTTCTCACGCATTAGGGTTTGAAGACTCGAACAGCTATACGGATTCTCCTGCAAAGTGGCAGATATGTAAATACGGCATTTATTTACCATTTCTCACGCATTAGGGTTCGAACACTGGAACACCTATACGGAATCTCCTACACAGTGGCAGATATGTAAATACGGCGTTTACTTACCATTTCTCACGCATTAGGGTTTGAAGACTCGAACACCTATACGGATTCCCCTGCACCGTGGCAGATATGTAAATACGGCGTTTGCTGACCATTTCTCACGCATTATTGTTCCAATACTCGAACACGTATACGGAGTCTCCTGCACTGTGGCAGATATGTAAATACGGCGTTTACTTACCATTTCTCACGCATTAGGGTTCGAAGTCTCGAACACCTATACGGATTCTCCTGCACAGCGACAGATATGTAAATACGGCGTTGACTTACCATTCCTCACGCATTACGGTTCGAACACTCGAACACCTATACGGATTCTCCTCCACAGTGGCAGATATGTAAATACGGCGTTCACTTACCATTTCTCACGCATTAGGGTTCGAACACTCGAACACCTATACGGATTCGGATTCTGCTCCACAGTGGCAGATATGTAAATACGGTGTTTACTTACCATTTCTCACGCATTAGTGTTTGAAGACTCGAACACCTATACGGATTCTTCCTGCACAGTGGCACATATGTAAATACGGCGTTTACTTACCATTTCTCACAAATTAGGTTTCGAACACTCTCGAACACCCGTACAGATTCTCACTACACAGTGCCGATATGTAAATACGGCGTTTACTTACCATTTCTCACGCATTAGTGTTCGAAGTCTCGAACACCTATACGGATTCTCCCTACACCAGTGGCAGATATGTAAATACGGCGTTTACTTACCATTTCTCACAGCATTAGGGTTTGAAGACTCGAACACCTAAACGGATTCTCCTGCACCGTGGCAGATATGTAAATACGGCGTTTGCTGACCATTTCTCACGCATTATGGTTCCAACACTCAAACACCTATACGGATTCTCCTGCACAGTGGCAGACATGTAAATACGGCGTTCATTTACCATTTCTCACGCATTAGGGTTCGAACACTGGAACACCTATACGGATTCTCCCGCATAGTGGCAGATATGTAAATACGGTGTTTACTTACCATTTCTCACGCATTAGGGGTTCGAAGTCTCGAACACCTATACGGATTCTCCTACACAGTGGCAGATATGTAAATACGGCGTTTACTTACCATTTCTCACGCATTAAGGTTTGAAGACTCGAACAGCTATACGGATTCTCCTGCACAGTGGCAGATATGTAAATACGGGCATTTATTTACCATTTCTCACGCATTAGGGTTCGAACACTGGAACACCTATACGGATTCTCCTACACAGTGGCAGATATGTAATACGGCGTTTACTTACCATTTCTCACGCATTAGGGTTTGAAGACTCGAACACCTATACGGATTCCCCTGCACCGTGGCAGATATGTAAATACGGCGTTTGCTGACCATTTCTCACGCATTATGGTTCCAACCACTTTGAACAACTTATACGGATTCTCCTGCACAGTGGCAGATATGTAAATACGGCATTTATTTACCATTTCTCACGCATTAGGGTTCGAACACTGGAACACCTATACGGATTCTCCTACACAGTGGCAGATATGTAAATACGGCGTTTACTTACCATTTCTCACGCATTAGGGTTTGAAGACTCGAACACCTATACGGATTCCCCTGCACCGTGGCAGATATGTAAATACGGCGTTTGCTGACCATTTCTCACACATTATGGTTCCAACACTCGAACACCTATACGGATTCTCCTGCACAGTGGCAGATATGTAAATACGGCATTTATTTTACCATTTCTCACACATTAGGGTTCGAAGACTCGAACACCTATACGGATTCTCCTACAAAACGGCAGATATATAAGTACGGTGTTTACTTACCATTTCTCACACATTAGGTTTCGAACACTCGAACACCTGTACGGTTTCTCCTGCACAGTGGCAGATATGTAAATACGGCGTTTACTTACCATTTCTCACGCATTAGGGTTCGAATACTGGAACACCTATACGGAGTCTCCTGCACTGTGGCAGATATGTAAATACGGCGTTTACTTACCATTTCTCACGCATTAGGGTTCGAAGTACCGAACACCTATACGGATTCTGCTGCACAGTGGCAGATATGTAAATACGGGCGTTTACTTACCATTTCTCACGCTTTAGGGTTCGAAGTCTCGAACACCTATACGGATTCTCCTACACAGTGGCAGATATGTAAATACGACGTTTACTAACCATTTCTCACGCATTAGGGTTCGAATACTGGAACACCTATACGGAGTCTCCTGCACTGTGGCAGATATGTAAATACGGCGTTTACTTACCATTTCTCACGCATTAGGGTTCGAAGTCTCGAACACCTATACGATTCCCCTGCACCGTGGGCAGATATGTAAATACGGAGTTTACTTACCATTTCTCACGCATTAGGGTTTGAAGACTTGAACACCTATACGGATTCTCCTGCACAGTGGCAGATATGTAAATACGGCGTTTGCTTACCATTTCTCACACATTATGGTTCCAACACGCGAACACCTATACGGATTCTACTGCACAGTGGCAGATATGTAAATACGGCGTTCACTTACCATTTCTCACGCATTAGGGTTCGAACACTCGAACACCTGTACAGATTCTCCTCCACAGTGGCAGATATGTAAATACGGCGTTTACTTACCATTTCTCACGCATTAGGGTTCGAAGACTTGAACACCTATACGGATTCTCCTGTACCGTGGCAGATATGTAAATACGGCGTTTGCTGACCATTTCTCACGCATTATGGTTCCAACACTCGAACACCTATTCGGATTCTCCTGCACAGTGGCAGATATGTAAATACGGTATTTATTTACCATTTCTCACGCTTAGGGTTCGAACACTGGAACACCTATACGGATTTTCCTGGACAGTGGCTGATATGTAAATACGGCGTTTACATACCATTTCTCACGCATTAGGGTTTGAAGTCTCGAACACCTATACGAATTCTCCTACACAGTGGCAGATATGTATAATACGGCGTTTACTTACCATTTCTCACGCATTAGGGTTTGAAGACTCGAACACCTATACGGATTCTCCTGCACAGTGGCAGATATGTAAATACGGCGTGTACTTACCATTTCTCACGCATTAGTGTTCGAAGTCTCGAACACCTATACGGATTCTCCTACACAGTGGCATATATGTAAATACGGCGTTTACTTACCATTTCACACGCATTAGGGTTTGAAGACTCGAACAGCTATACGGATTCTCCTGCACAGTGGCAGATATGTAAATACGGCATTTATTTACCATTTCTCACGCATTAGGGTTCGAAGACTCGAACACCTATACGGATTCTCCTACAAAACGGCAGATATGTAAGTACGGTGTTTACTTACCATTTCTCACACATTAGGTTCGAACACTCGAACACCTGTACGGATTCTCCTGCACAGTGGCAGATATGTAAATACGGCGTTTACTTACCATTTCTCACGCATTAGGGTTCGAATACTGGAACACCTATACGGAGTCTCCTGCACTGTGGCAGATATGTAAATACGGCATTTACTTACCATTTCTCACGCATTAGGGTTCGAAGTCTCGAACACCTATACGGATTCTCCTACACAGTGGCATATATGTAAATACGGCGTTTACTTACCATTTCACACGCATTAGGGTTTGAAGACTCGAACAGCTATACGGATTCTCCTGCACAGTGGCAGATATGTAAATACGGCATTTATTTACCATTTCTCACGCATTAGGGTTCGAAGACTCGAACACCTATACGGATTCTCCTACAAAACGGCAGATATGTAAGTACGGTGTTTACTTACCGTTTCTCACACATTAGGTTTCGAACACTCGAACACCTGTACGGATTCTCCTGCACAGTGGCAGATATGTAAATACGGCATTTACTTACCATTTCTCACGCATTAGGGTTCGAATACTGGAACACCTATACGGAGTCTCCTGCACTGAGGCAGATATGTAATTACGGTGTGTACTTACCATTTCTCACGCATTAGGGTTTGAAGTCTCGAACACCTATACGGATTCTCCTACACAGTGGCATATATGTAAATACGGCGTTTACTTACCATTTCTCACGCATTAGGGTTTGAAGACTCGAACAGCTATACGGATTCTCCTGCACAGTGCAGATATGTAAATACGGCATTTATTTACCATTTCTCACGCATTAGGGTTCGAACACTGGAACACCTATACGGATTCTCCTACACAGTGGCAGATATGTAAATACGGCGTTTACTTACCATTTCTCACGCATTAGGGTTTGAAGACTCGAACACCTATACGGATTCCCCTACACCGTGGCAGATATGTAAATACGGCGTTTGCTGACCATTTCTCACGCATTATGGTTCCAACACTCGAACACCTATACGGATTCTCCTGCACAGGTGGCAGATATGTAAATACGGCATTTATTTACCATTTCTCACGCATTGGGGTTCGAAGACTCGAACACCTATACGGATTCTCCTACAAAACGGCAGATATGTAAGTACGGTGTTTACTTACCATTTCTCACACATTAGGTTTCGAACACTCGACCACCTGTACGGTTTCTACTGCACAGTGGCAGATATGTAAATACGGCGTTTACTTACCATTTCTCACGCATTAGGGTTCGAAGTACCGAACACCTATACGGATTCTGCTGCACAGTGGCAGATATGTAAATACGGCGTTTACTTTCCATTTCTCACGCTTTAGGGTTCGAAGTCTCGAACACCTATACGGATTCTCCTACACAGTGGCAGATATGTAAATACGACGTTTACTAACCATTTCTCACGCATTAGGGTTTGAAGACTCGAACACCTATACGGAGTCTCCTGCACCGTGGCAGATATGTAAATACGGCGTTTGCTGACCATTTCTCAAGCATTATGGTTCCAACACTCGAACACCTATACGGATTCTCCTGCACAGTGGCAGATATGTAAATACGGCGTTTATTTACCGTTTCTCACGCATTAGGGTTCGAACACTGGAACACCTATAACGGATTCTCCTGTACAGTGGCAGATATGTAAATACGGCGTTTACTTACCATTTCTCACGCATTAGGGTTTGAAGTCTCGAACACCTATACGGATTCTCCTACACAGTGGCAGATATGTAAATACCGGCGTTTACTTACCATTTCTCACGCATTAGGGTTTGAAGACTCGAACACCTATACGCATTCTCCTGCACCGTGGCAGATATGTAAATACGGCATTTGCTGACCATTTCTCACGCATTATGTTCCAACACTCGAACACCTATACGGATTCTCCTGCAAGTGGCAGATATGTAAATACGGCGTTTATTTACCATTTCTGACGCATTAGGGTTCGAATACTGGAACACCTATACGGAGTCTCCTGCACTGTGGCAGATATGTAAATACGGCGTTTACTTACCATTTCTCACGCATTAGGGTTCGAAGTCTCGAACACCTATACGGATTCCCCTGCACCGTGGCAGATATGTAAATACGGAGTTTACTTACCATTTCTCACGCATTAGGTTTGAAGACTCGAACACCTATACGGATTCTCCTGCACAGTGGCAGATATGTAAATACGGCGTTTGCTTACCATTTCTCACACATTATGGTTCCAACACGCGAACACCTATACGGATTCTACTGCACAGTGGCAGATATGTAAATACGGCGTTCACTTACCATTTCTCACGCATTAGGGTTCGAACACTCGAACACCTATACAGATTCTCCTCCACAGTGGCAGATATGTAAATACGGCGTTTACTTACCATTTCTCACGCATTAGGGTTCGAAGTCTCGAACACCTATACGGATTCTCCTACACAGTGGCAGATATGTAAATACGGCGTTTACTTACCATTTCTCACGCATTAAGGTTTGAAGACTCGAACAGCTATACGGATTCTCCTGCACAGTGGCAGATATGTAAATACGGCATTTATTTACCATTTCTCACGCATTAGGGTTCGAACACTGGAACACCTATACGGATTCTCCTACACAGTGGCAGATATGTAAATACGGCGTTTACTTACCATTTCTCACGCATTGGGGTTTGAAGACTCGAACACCTATACGGATTCCCCTGCACCGTGGCAGATATGTAAATACGGCGTTTGCTGACCATTTCTCACGCATTATGGTTCCAACACTTGAACAACTATACGGATTCTCCTGCACAGTGGCAGATATGTAAATACGGCATTTATTTACCATTTCTCACGCATTAGGGTTCGAACACTGGAACACCTATACGGATTCTCCTACACAGTGGCAGATATGTAAATACGGCGTTTACTTACCATTTCTCACGCATTAGGGTTTGAAGACTCGAACACCTATACGGATTCCCCTGCACCGTGGCAGATATGTAAATACGGCGTTTGCTGACCATTTCTCACACATTATGGTTCCAACACTCGAACACCTATACGGATTCTCCTGCACAGTGGCAGATATGTAAATACGGCATTTATTTACCATTGTCTCACGCATTAGGGTTCGAAGACTCGAACACCTATAACGGATTCTCCTACAAAACGGCAGATATGTAAGTACGGTGTTTACTTACCATTTCTCACACATTAGGTTTCGAACACTCGACCACCTGTACGGTTTCTACTGCACAGTGGCAGATATGTAAATACGGCGTTTACTTACCATTTCTCACGCATTAGGGTTCGAAGTACCGAACACCTATACGGATTCTGCTGCACAGTGGCAGATATGTAAATACGGCGTTTACTTTCCATTTCTCACGCTTTAGGGTTCGAAGTCTCGAACACCTATACGGATTCTCCTACACAGTGGCAGATATGTAAATACGACGTTTACTAACCATTTCTCACGCATTAGGGTTTGAAGACTCGAACACCTATACGGAGTCTCCTGCACCGTGGCAGATATGTAAATACGGCGTTTGCTGACCATTTCTCAAGCATTATGGTTCCAACACTCGAACACCTATACGGATTCTCCTGCACAGTGGCAGATATGTAAATACGGCGTTTATTTACCGTTTCTCACGCATTAGGGTTCGAACACTGGAACACCTATACGGATTCTCCTGTACAGTGGCAGATATGTAAATACGGCGTTTACTTACCATTTCTCACGCATTAGGGTTTGAAGTCTCGAACACCTATAACGGATTCTCCTACACAGTGGCAGAGTAAATACGGCGTTTACTTACCATTTCTCACGCATTAGGGTTTGAAGACTCGAACACCTATACGCATTCTCCTGCACCGTGGCAGATATGTAAATACGGCATTTGCTGACCATTTCTCACGCATTATGGTTCCAACACTCGAACACCTATACGGATTCTCCTGCACAGTGGCAGATATGTAAATACGGCGTTTATTTACCATTTCTGACGCATTAGGGTTCGAATACTGGAACACCTATACGGAGTCTCCTGCACTGTGGCAGATATGTAAATACGGCGTTTACTTACCATTTCTCACGCATTAGGGTTCGAAGTCTCGAACACCTATACGGATTCCCCTGCACCGTGGCAGATATGTAAATACGGAGTTTACTTACCATTTCTCACGCATTAGGGTTTGAAGACTCGAACACCTATACGGATTCTCCTGCACAGTGGCAGATATGTAAATACGGCGTTTGCTTACCATTTCTCACACATTGTGGTTCCAACACGCGAACACCTATACGGATTCTACTGCACAGTGGCAGATATGTAAATACGGCGTTCACTTACCATTTCTCACGCATTAGGGTTCGAACACTCGAACACCTATACAGATTCTCCTCCACAGTGGCAGATATGTAAATACGGCGTTTACTTACCATTTCTCACGCATTAGGGTTCGAAGTCTCGAACACCTATACGGATTCTCCTACACAGTGGCAGATATGTAAATACGGCGTTTACTTACCATTTCTCACGCATTAAGGTTTGAAGACTCGAACAGCTATACGGATTCTCCTGCACAGTGGCAGATATGTAAATACGGCATTTATTTACCATTTCTCACGCATTAGGGTTCGAACACTGGAACACCTATACGGATTCTCCTACACAGTGGCAGATATGTAAATACGGCGTTTACTTACCATTTCTCACGCATTAGGGTTTGAAGACTCGAACACCTATACGGATTCCCCTGCACCGTGGCAGATATGTAAATACGGCGTTTGCTGACCATTTCTCACGCATTATGGTTCCAACACTTGAACAGCTATACGGATTCTCCTGCACAGTGGCAGATATGTAAATACGGCATTTATTTACCATTTCTCACGCATTAGGGTTCGAACACTGGAACACCTATACGGATTCTCCTACACAGTGGCAGATATGTAAATACGGCGTTTACTTACCATTTCTCACGCATTAGGGTTTGAAGACTCGAACACCTATACGGATTCCCCTGCACCGTGGCAGATATGTAAATACGGCGTTTGCTGACCATTTCTCACACATTATGGTTCCAACACTCGAACACCTATACGGATTCTCCTGCACAGTGGCAGATATGTAAATACGGCATTTATTTACCATTTCTCACGCATTAGGGTTCGAAGACTCGAACACCTATACGGATTCTCCTACAAAACGGCAGATATATAAGTACGGTGTTTACTTACCATTTCTCACACATTAGGTTTCGAACACTCGAACACCTGTACGGTTTCTCCTGCACAGTGGCAGATATGTAAATACGGCGTTTACTTACCATTTCTCACGCATTAGGGTTCGAATACTGGAACACCTATACGGAGTCTCCTGCACTGTGGCAGATATGTAAATACGGCGTTTACTTACCATTTCTCACGCATTAGGGTTCGAAGTACCGAACACCTATACGGATTCTGCTGCACAGTGGCAGATATGTAAATACGGCGTTTACTTACCATTTCTCACGCTTTAGGGTTCGAAGTCTCGAACACCTATACGGATTCTCCTACACAGTGGCAGATATGTAAATACGACGTTTACTAACCATTTCTCACGCATTAGGGTTCGAATACTGGAACACCTATACGGAGTCTCCTGCACTGTGGCAGATATGTAAATACGGCGTTTACTTACCATTTCTCACGCATTAGGGTTCGAAGTCTCGAACACCTATACGGATTCCCCTGCACCGTGGCAGATATGTAAATACGGAGTTTACTTACCATTTCTCACGCATTAGGGTTTGAAGACTCGAACACCTATACGGATTCTCCTGCACAGTGGCAGATATGTAAATACGGCGTTTGCTTACCATTTCTCACACATTATGGTTCCAACACGCGAACACCTATACGGATTCTACTGCACAGTGGCAGATATGTAAATACGGCGTTCACTTACCATTTCTCACGCATTAGGGTTCGAACACTCGAACACCTGTACAGATTCTCCTCCACAGTGGCAGATATGTAAATACGGCGTTTACTTACCATTTCTCACGCATTAGGGTTCGAAGACTTGAACACCTATACGGATTCTCCTGTACCGTGGCAGATATGTAAATACGGCGTTTGCTGACCATTTCTCACGCATTATGGTTCCAACACTCGAACACCTATTCGGATTCTCCTGCACAGTGGCAGATATGTAAATACGGTATTTATTTACCATTTCTCACGCTTTAGGGTTCGAACACTGGAACACCTATACGGATTTTCCTGGACAGTGGCTGATATGTAAATACGGCGTTTACATACCATTTCTCACGCATTAGGGTTTGAAGTCTCGAACACCTATACGAATTCTCCTACACAGTGGCAGATATGTAAATACGGCGTTTACTTACCATTTCTCACGCATTAGGGTTTGAAGACTCGAACACCTATACGGATTCTCCTGCACAGTGGCAGATATGTAAATACGGCATGTACTTACCATTTCTCACGCATTAGTGTTCGAAGTCTCGAACACCTATACGGATTCTCCTACACAGTGGCATATATGTAAATACGGCGTTTACTTACCATTTCACACGCATTAGGGTTTGAAGACTCGAACAGCTATATGGATTCTCCTGCACAGTGGCAGATATGTAAATACGGCATTTATTTACCATTTCTCACGCATTAGGGTTCGAAGACTCGAACACCTATACGGATTCTCCTACAAAACGGCAGATATGTAAGTACGGTGTTTACTTACCATTTCTCACACATTAGGTTTCGAACACTCGAACACCTGTACGGATTCTCCTGCACAGTGGCAGATATGTAAATACGGCGTTTACTTACCATTTCTCACGCATTAGGGTTCGAATACTGGAACACCTATACGGAGTCTCCTGCACTGTGGCAGATATGTAAATACGGCGTTTACTTACCATTTCTCACGCATTAGGGTTCGAAGTCTCGAACACCTATACGGATTCTCCTACACAGTGGCATATATGTAAATACGGCGTTTACTTACCATTTCACACGCATTAGGGTTTGAAGACTCGAACAGCTATACGGATTCTCCTGCACAGTGGCAGATATGTAAATACGGCATTTATTTACCATTTCTCACGCATTAGGGTTCGAAGACTCGAACACCTATACGGATTCTCCTACAAAACGGCAGATATGTAAGTACGGTGTTTACTTACCGTTTCTCACACATTAGGTTTCGAACACTCGAACACCTGTACGGATTCTCCTGCACAGTGGCAGATATGTAAATACGGCGTTTACTTACCATTTCTCACGCATTAGGGTTCGAATACTGGAACACCTATACGGAGTCTCCTGCACTGAGGCAGATATGTAATTACGGTGTTTACTTACCATTTCTCACGCATTAGGGTTCGAAGTCTCGAACACCTATACGGATTCTCCTACACAGTGGCATATATGTAAATACGGCGTTTACTTACCATTTCTCACGCATTAGGGTTTGAAGACTCGAACAGCTATACGGATTCTCCTGCACAGTGGCAGATATGTAAATACGGCATTTATTTACCATTTCTCACGCATTAGGGTTCGAAGACTCGAACAACTATACGGATTCTCCTACAAAACGGCAGATATGTAAGTACGGTGTTTACTTACCATTTCTCACACATTAGGTTTCGAACACTCGAACACCTGTACGGATTCTCCTGCACAGTGGCAGATATGTAAATACGGCGTTTACTTACCATTTCTCACGCATTAGGGTTCGAATACTGGAACACCTATACGGAGTCTCCTGCACTGTGGCAGATATGTAAATACGGCGTTTACTTACCATTTCTCACGCATTAGGGTTCGAAGTCTCGAACACCTATACGGATTCTCCTACACAGTGGCATATATGTAAATACGGCGTTTACTTACCATTTCACACGCATTAGGGTTTGAAGACTCGAACAGCTATACGGATTCTCCTGCACAGTGGCAGATATGTAAATACGGCATTTATTTACCATTTCTCACGCATTAGGGTTCGAAGACTCGAACACCTATTCGGATTCTCCTACAAAACGGCAGATATGTAAGTACGGTGTTTACTTACCGTTTCTCACACATTAGGTTTCGAACACTCGAACACCTGTACGGATTCTCCTGCACAGTGGCAGATATGTAAATACGGCGTTTACTTACCATTTCTCACGCATTAGGGTTCGAATACTGGAACACCTATACGGAGTCTCCTGCACTGAGGCAGATATGTAATTACGGTGTTTACTTACCATTTCTCACGCATTAGGGTTCGAAGTCTCGAACACCTATACGGATTCTCCTACACAGTGGCATATATGTAAATACGGCGTTTACTTACCATTTCTCACGCATTAGGGTTTGAAGACTCGAACAGCTATACGGATTCTCCTGCACAGTGGCAGATATGTAAATACGGCATTTATTTACCATTTCTCACGCATTAGGGTTCGAACACTGGAACACCTATACGGATTCTCCTACACAGTGGCAGATATGTAAATACGGCGTTTACTTACCATTTCTCACGCATTAGGGTTTGAAGACTCGAACACCTATACGGATTCCCCTACACCGTGGCAGATATGTAAATACGGCGTTTGCTGACCATTTCTCACGCATTATGGTTCCAACACTCGAACACCTATACGGATTCTCCTGCACAGTGGCAGATATGTAAATACGGCATTTATTTACCATTTCTCACGCATTAGGGTTCGAAGACTCGAACACCTATACGGATTCTCCTACAAAACGGCAGATATGTAAGTACGGTGTTTACTTACCATTTCTCACACATTAGGTTTCGAACACTCGACCACCTGTACGGTTTCTACTGCACAGTGGCAGATATGTAAATACGGCGTTTACTTACCATTTCTCACGCATTAGGGTTCGAAGTACCGAACACCTATACGGATTCTGCTGCACAGTGGCAGATATGTAAATACGGCGTTTACTTTCCATTTCTCACGCTTTAGGGTTCGAAGTCTCGAACACCTATACGGATTCTCCTACACAGTGGCAGATATGTAAATACGACGTTTACTAACCATTTCTCACGCATTAGGGTTTGAAGACTCGAACACCTATACGGAGTCTCCTGCACCGTGGCAGATATGTAAATACGGCGTTTGCTGACCATTTCTCAAGCATTATGGTTCCAACACTCGAACACCTATACGGATTCTCCTGCACAGTGGCAGATATGTAAATACGGCGTTTATTTACCGTTTCTCACGCATTAGGGTTCGAACACTGGAACACCTATACGGATTCTCCTGTACAGTGGCAGATATGTAAATACGGCGTTTACTTACCATTTCTCACCCATTAGGGTTTGAAGTCTCGAACACCTATACGGATTCTCCTACACAGTGGCAGATATGTAAATACGGCGTTTACTTACCATTTCTCACGCATTAGGGTTTGAAGACTCGAACACCTATACGCATTCTCCTGCACCGTGGCAGATATGTAAATACGGCATTTGCTGACCATTTCTCACGCATTATGGTTCCAACACTCGAACACCTATACGGATTCTCCTGCACAGTGGCAGATATGTAAATACGGCGTTTATTTACCATTTCTGACGCATTAGGGTTCGAATACTGGAACACCTATACGGAGTCTCCTGCACTGTGGCAGATATGTAAATACGGCGTTTACTTACCATTTCTCACGCATTAGGGTTCGAAGTCTCGAACACCTATACGGATTCCCCTGCACCGTGGCAGATATGTAAATACGGAGTTTACTTACCATTTCTCACGCATTAGGGTTTGAAGACTCGAACACCTATACGGATTCTCCTGCACAGTGGCAGATATGTAAATATGGCGTTTGCTTACCATTTCTCACACATTATGGTTCCAACACGCGAACACCTATACGGATTCTACTGCACAGTGGCAGATATGTAAATACGGCGTTCACTTACCATTTCTCACGCATTAGGGTTCGAACACTCGAACACCTATACAGATTCTCCTCCACAGTGGCAGATATGTAAATACGGCGTTTACTTACCATTTCTCACGCATTAGGGTTCGAAGACTTGAACACCTATACGGATTCTCCTGTACCGTGGCAGATATGTAAATACGGCGTTTGCTGACCATTTCTCACGCATTATGGTTCCAACACTCGAACACCTATTCGGATTCTCCTGCACCGTGGCAGATATGTAAATACGGCATTTATTTACCATTTCTCACGCTTTAGGGTTCGAACACTGGAACACCTATACGGATTTTCCTGCACAGTGGCTGATATGTAAATACGGCGTTTACATACCATTTCTCACGCATTAGGGTTTGAAGTGTCGAACACCTATACGAATTCTCCTACACAGTGGCAGATATGTAAATACGGCGTTTACTTACCATTTCTCACGCATTAGGGTTTGAAGACTCGAACACCTATACGGCTTCACCTGCACAGTGGCAGATATGTAAATACGGCGTTTACTTACCATTTCTCACGCATTAGTGTTCGAAGTCTCGAACACCTATACGGATTCTCCTACACAGTGGCAGATATGTAAATACGGCGTTTACTTACCATTTCTCACGCATTAGGGTTTGAAGATTCGAACACCTAAACGGATTCTCCTGCACCGTGGCAGATATGTAAATACGGCGTTTGCTGACCATTTCTCACGCATTATGGTTCCAACACTCGAACACCTATACGGATTCTCCTGCACAGTGGCAGATATGTAAATACGGCGTTCATTTACCATTTCTCACGCATTAGGGTTCGAACACTGGAACACCTATACGGATTCTCCCGCACAGTGGCAGATATGTAAATACGGTGTTTACTTACTCTCACGCATTAGGGTTCGAAGTCTCGAACACCTATACGGATTCTCCTACACAGTGGCAGATATGTAAATACGGCGTTTACTTACCATTTCTCACGCATTAGGGTTTGAAGACTCGAACAGCTATACGGATTCTCCTGCACAGTGGCAGATATGTAAATACGGCATTTATTTACCATTTCTCACGCATTAGGGTTCGAACACTGGAACACCTACACGGATTCTCCTACACAGTGGCAGATATGTAAATACGGCGTTTACTTACCATTTCTCACGCATTACGGTTTGAAGACTCGAACACCTATACGGATTCCCCTGCACCGTGGCAGATATGTAAATACGGCGTTTGCTGACCATTTCTCACGCATTATGGTTCCAACACTCGAACACCTATACGGATTCTCCTGCACAGTGGCAGATATGTAAATACGGCATTTATTTACCATTTCTCACGCATTAGGGTTCGAAGACTCGAACACCTATACGGATTCTCCTACAAAACGGCAGATATGTAAGTACGTTGTTTACTTACCATTTCTCACACATTAGGTTTCGAACACTCGAACACCTGTACGGTTTCTCCTGCACAGTGGCAGATATGTAAATACGGCGTTTACTTACCATTTCTCACGCATTAGGGTTCGAATACTGGAACACCTATACGGAGTCTCCTGCACTGTGGCAGATATGTAAATACGGCCTTTACTTACCATTTCTCACGCATTAGGGTTCGAAGTACCGAACACCTATACGGATTCTGCTGCACTGTGGCAGATATGTAAATACGGCGTTACTTACCATTTCTCACGCTTTAGGGTTCGAAGTCTCGAACACCTATACGGATTCTCCTACACAGTGGCAGATATGTAAATACGACGTTTACTAACCATTTCTCACGCATTAGGGTTTGAAGACTCGAACACCTATACGGATTCTCCTACACCGTGGCAGATATGTAAATACGGCGTTTGCTGACCATTTCTCACGCATTATGGTTCCAACACTCGAACACCTATACAGATTCTCCTGCACAGTGGCAGATATGTAAATACGGCGTTTATTTACCGTTTCTCACGCATTAGGGTTCGAACACTGGAACACCTATACGGATTCTCCTGTACAGTGGCAGATATGTAAATACGGCGTTTACTTACCATTTCTCACGCATTAGGGTTTGAAGTCTCGAACACCTATACGGATTCTCCTACACAGTGGCAGATATGTAAATACGGCGTTTACTTACCATTTCTCACGCATTAGGGTTTGAAGAGTCGAACACCTATACGGATTCTCCTGCACCGTGGCAGATATGTAAATACGGCATTTGCTGACCATTTCTCACGCATTATTGTTCCAACACTCGAACACCTATACGGATTCTCCTGCACAGTGGCAGATATGTAAATACGGCGTTTATTTACCATTTCTGACGCATTAGGGTTCGAATACTGGAACACCTATACGGAGTCTACTGCACTGTGGCAGATATGTAAATACGGCGTTTACTTACCATTTCTCACGCATTAGGGTTCGAAGTCTCGAACACCTATACGGATTCCCCTGCACCGTGGCAGATATGTAAATACGAAGTTTACTTACAATTTCTCACGCATTAGGGTTAGAAGACTCGAACACCTATACGGATTCTCCTGCACAGTGGCAGATATGTAAATACGGCGTTTGCTTACCATTTCTCACACATTATGGTTCCGACACGCGAACACCTATACGGATTCTACTGCACAGTGGCAGATATGTAAATACGGCGTTCACTTACCATTTCTCACGCATTAGGGTTCGAACACTCGAACACCTATACGGATTCTCCTCCACAGTGGCAGATATGTAAATACGGCGTTTACTTACCATTTCTCACGCATTAGGGTTCGAAGACTTGAACACCTATACGGATTCTCCTGTACCGTGGCAGATATGTAAATACGGCGTTTGCTGACCATTTCTCACGCATTATGGTTCCAACACTCGAACACCTATTCGGATTGTCCTGCACAGTGGCAGATATGTAAATACGGCATTTATTTACCATTTCTCACGCTTTAGGGTTCGAACACTGGAACACCTATACGGATTTTCCTGCACAGTGGCTGATATGTAAATACGGCGTTTACATACCATTTCTCACGCATTAGGGTTTGAAGTCTCGAACACCTATACGAATTCTCCTACACAGTGGCAGATATGTAAATACGGCGTTTACTTACCATTTCTCACGCATTAGGGTTTGAAGACTCGAACACCTATACGGATTCTCCTGCACAGTGGCAGATATGTAAATACGGCGTTTACTTACCATTTCTCACGCATTAGTGTTCGAAGTCTCGAACACCTATACGGATTCTCCTACACAGTGGCAGATATGTAAATACGGCGTTTGCTGACCATTTCTCACGCATTATGGTTCCAACACTCGAACACCTATACGGATTCTCCTGCACAGTGGCAGATATGTAAATACGGCGTTCATTTACCATTTCTCACGCATTAGGGTTCGAACACTGGAACACCTATACGGATTCTCCCGCACAGTGGCAGATATGTAAATACGGTGTTTACTTACCATTTCTCACGCATTAGGGTTCGAAGTCTCGAACACCTATACGGATTCTCCTACACAGTGGCAGATATGTAAATACGGCGTTTACTTACCATTTCTCACGCATTAGGGTTTGAAGACTCGAACAGCTATACGGATTCTCCTGCACAGTGGCAGATATGTGAATACGGCATTTATTTACCATTTCTCACGCATTAGGGTTCGAACACTGGAACACCTATACGGATTCTCCTACACAGTGGCAGATATGTAAATACGGCGTTTACTTTCCATTTCTCACGCATTACGGTTTGAAGACTCGAACACCTATACGGATTCCCCTGCACCGTGGCAGATATGTAAATACGGCGTTTGCTGACCATTTCTCACGCATTATGGTTCCAACACTCGAACACCTATACGGATTCTCCTGCACAGTGGCAGATATGTAAATACGACATTTAGTTACCATTTCTCACGCATTAGGGTTCGAAGACTCGAACACCTATACGGATTCTCTTACCAAACGGCAGATATGTAAGTACGGTGTTTACTTACCATTTCTCACACATTAGGTTTCGAACACTCGAAAACCTGTACGGATTCTCCTGCACAGTGGCAGATATGCAAATACGGCGTTTACTTACCATTTCTCACGCATTAGGGTTCGAATATTGGAACACCTATACGGAGTCTCCTGCACTGTGGCAGATATGTAAATACGGCGTTTACTTGCCATTTCTCACGCATTAGGGTTCGAAGTCTCGAACACCTATACGGACTCTGCTGCACAGTGGCAGATATGTAAATACGGCGTTTACTTACCATTTCTCACGCATTAGGGTTCGAAGTCTTGAACACCTATACGGATTCTCCTACACAGTGGCAGATATGTAAATACGGCGTTTACAAACCATTTCTCACGCATTAGGGTTTGAAGACTCGAACACCTATAAGGATTCTCCTGCACCGTGGCAGATATGTAAATACGGCGTTTGCTGACCATTTCTCACGCATTATGGTTCCAACACTCGAACACCTATACGGATTCTCCTACACAGTGGCAGATATGTAAATATGGCGTTTATTTACCATTTCTCACGCATTAGGGTTCGAACACTGGAACACCTATACGGATTCTCCTGTACAGTGGCAGATATGTAAATACGGCGTTTACTTACCATTTCTGACGCATTAGGGTTTGAAGTCTCGAACACCTATACGGATTCTCCTACACAGTGGCAGATATGCAAATACGGCGTTTACTTACCATTTCTCACGCATTAGGGTTTTAAGACTCGAACACCTATACGGATTCTCCTGCACAGTGGCAGATATGTAAATACGGCGTTTGCTTACCATTTCTCACACATTATGGTTCCAACACGCGAACACCTATACGGATTCTACTGCACAGTGGCAGATATGTAAATACGGCGTTCACTTACCATTTCTCACGCATTAGGGTTCGAACACTCGAACACCTATACGGATTCTCCTCCACAGTGGCAGATATGTAAATACGGCGTTTACTTACCATTTCTCACGCATTAGGGTTCGAAGACTCGAACACCTATACAGATTCTCCTGTACCGTGGCAGATATGTAAATACGGCGTTTGCTGACCATTTCTCACGCATTATGGTTCCAACACTCTAACACCTATTCGGATTCTCCTGCACAGTGGCAGATATGTAAATACGGCATTTATTTACCATTTCTCACGCTTTAGGGTTCGAACACTGGAACACCTATACAGATTTTCCTGCACAGTGGCTGATATGTAAATACGGCGTTTACATACCATTTCTCACGCATTAGGGTTTGAAGTCCCGAACACCTATACGAATTCTCCTACACAGTGGCAGATATGTAAATACGGCGTTTACTTACCATTTCTCACGCATTAGGGTTTGAAGACTCGAACACTTATACGGATTCTCTTGCACCGTGGCAGATATGTAAATACGGCATTTGCTGACCATTTCTCACGCATTATGGTTCCAACACTCGAACACCTATACGGATTCTCCTGCGCAGTGGCAGATATGTAAATACGGCGTTTATTTACCATTTCTCACGGATTAGGGTTCGAATACCGGAACACCAATACGGATTCTCCTACACAGTGGCAGATATGTAAATACGCCGTTTACTTACCATTTCCCACGCATTAGGGTTCGAAGTCTCGAACACCTATACGGATTCTCCTACACAGTGGCAGATATGTAAATACGGCATTTACTTACCATTCCTCACGCATTAGGGTTTGAAGACTCGAACAGCTATACGGATTCTCCTGCACAGTGGCAGATATGTAAATACGGCGTTTGCTTACCATTTCTCACACATTATGGTTCCAACACGCGAACACCTATACGGATTCTACTGCACAGTGGCAGATATGTAAATACGGCGTTCACTTACCATTTCTCACGCATTAGGGTTTGAAGACTCGAACACCTATACGGATTCTCCTGCACAGTGGCAGATATGTAAATACGGCGTTTGCTGAACATTTCTCACGCATTATGGTTCCAACACTCGAACGCCTATACGGATTTTCCTCCACAGTGGCAGATATGTAAATACGGCGTTTACTTACCATTTCTCACGCATTAGGGTTCGAACACTGGAACACCTATACGGATTCTCCTGCACAGTGACAGATATGTAAATACGACGTTTACTTACCATTTCTCATGCATTAGGGTTCGAAGACACGAACACCTATACGGATTCTCCTGCACAGGGGCAGATATGTAAATACGGCGTTTACTTACCATTTCTCACGCATTAGGGTTCGAAGACTCGAATACCTCCTGCACAGTGGCAGATATGTAAATACGGCGTTTACTTACCATTTCTCACGCATTAGGGTTCGAAGACTGGAACACTGATACGGATTCTCCTACAAAACGACAGATATGTAAGTACGGCGTTTACTTACCATTTCTCATGCATTAGGGTTTGAACACTCGAACACCTATACGGATTCTCCTGCGCAGTGGCAGATATGTAAATACGGTGTTTACTTACCATTTCTCACACATTAGGTTTCGAACACTCGAACACCTATACGGATTCTCCTGCACAGTGGCAGATATGTAAATACGGCGTTTACTTACCATTTCTCACGCATTAGGGTTTGAAGACTCGAACACCTATACGGATTCTCCTGCACCGTGGCAGATATGTAAATACGGCGTTTACTGACCATTTCTCACGCATTATGGTTCCAACACTCGAACACCTATACGGATTCTCCTGCACAGTGGCAGATATGTAAATACGGCGTTTATTTACCATTTCTCACGCATTAGGGTTCGAACACTGGAACACCTATACGGATTCTCCTGCACAGTGGCAGATATGTAAATACGGCGTTTACTTACCATTCCTCACGCATTAGGGTTTGAAGTCTCGAACACCTATACGGATTCTCCCACACAGTGGCAGATATGTAAATACGGCGTTTAGTTACCATTTCTCACGCATTAGGGTTTGAAGACTCGAACACCGATACCGATTGTCCTACACCGTGGCAGATATGTAAATACGGGATTTGCTGACCATTTCTCACGCATTATGGTTCCAACACTCGAACACCTATACGGATTCTCCTGCACTGTGGCAGATATGTAAATACGGCGTTTACTTACCATTTCTCACGCATTAGGGTTCGAATACTGGAACACCTATACGGAGTCTCCTGCACTGTGGCAGATATGTAAATACGGCGTTTACTTACCATTTCTCATGCATTAGGGTTTGAAGACTCGAACACCTATACGGATTCCCCTGCACCGTGGCAGATATGTAAATACGGCGTTTGCTGACCATTTCTCACGCATTATTGTTCCAACACTCGAACACCTATACGGATTCTCCTGCACAGTGGCAGATATGTAAATACGGCATTTATTTACCATTTCTCACGCATTAGGGTTCGAAGACTCGAACACCTATACGGATTCTCCTAAAAAACGGCAGATATGTAAGTACGGTGTTTACTTACCATTTCTCACACATTAGGTTTCGAACACTCGAACACCTGTACGGATTCTCCTGCACAGTGGCAGATATGTAAATACGGCGTTTACTTACCATTTCTCACGCATTAGGGTTCGAATACTGGAACACCTATACGGAGTCTCCTGCACTGTGGCAGATATGTAAATACGGCGTTTACTTACCATTTCTCACGCATTAGGGTTCGAACACTCCAACACCTATACGGATTCTCCTGCACAGCGACAGATATGTAAATACGGCGTTTACTTACCATTTCTCACGCATTAGGGTTCGAAGTCTCGAACACCTATACGGATTCTCCTGTACAGCGACAGATATGTAAATACGGCGTTTACTTACCATTCCTCACGCATTAGGGTTCGAACACTCGAACACCTATACGGATTCTCCTCCACAGTGGCAGATATGTAAATACGGCGTTCACTTACCATTTCTCACGCATTAGGGTTCGAACACTCGAACACCTATACGGATTCTCCTCCACAGTGACAGATATGTAAATACGGCGTTTACTTACCATTTCTCACGCATTAGGGTTTGAAGACTCGAACACCTATACGGATTCTCCTGCACAGTGGCACATATGTAAATACGGCGTTTACTTACCATTTCTCACAAATTAGGTTTCGAACACTCGAACACCCGTACGGATTCTCCTACACAGTGCCAGATATGTAAATACGGCGTTTGCTGACCATTTCTCATGCATTATGGTTCCAACACTCGAACACCTATACGGATTCTCCTGCACAGTGGCAGATATGTAAATACGGCGTTCATTTACCATTTCTCACGCATTAGGGTTCGAACACTGGAACACCTATACGGATTCTCCCGCATAGTGGCAGATATGTAAATACGGTGTTTACTTACCATTTCTCACGCATTAGGGTTCGAAGTCTCGAACACCTATACGGATTCTCCTACACAGTGGCAGATATGTAAATACGGCGTTTACTTACCATTTCTCACGCATTGGGGTTTGAAGACTCGAACAGCTATACGGATTCTCCCGCACAGTGGCAGATATGTAAATACGGCATTTATTTACCATTTCTCACGCATTAGGGTTCGAACACTGGAACACCTATACGGATTCTCCTACACAGTGGCAGATATGTAAATACGGCGTTTACTTACCATTTCTCACGCATTACGGTTTGAAGACTCGAACACCTATACGGATTCCCCTGCACCGTGGCAGATATGTAAATACGGCGTTTGCTGACCATTTCTCACGCATTATGGTTCCAACACTCGAACACCTATACGGATTCTCCTGCACAGTGGCAGATATGTAAATACGGCATTTATTTACCATTTCTCACGCATTAGGGTTCGAAGACTCGAACACCTATACGGATTCTCCTACAAAACGGCAGATATGTAAGTACGGTGTTTACTTACCATTTCTCACACATTAGGTTTCGAACACTCGAACACCTGTACGGTTTCTCCTGCACAGTGGCAGATATGTAAATACGGCGTTTACTTACCATTTCTCACGCATTAGGGTTCGAATACTGGAACACCTATACGGAGTCTCCTGCACTGTGGCAGATATGTAAATACGGTGTTTACTTACCATTTCTCACGCATTAGGGTTCGAAGTACCGAACACCTATACGGATTCTGCTGCACAGTGGCAGATATGTAAATACGGCGTTTACTTACCATTTATGACGCTTTAGGGTTCGAAGTCTCGAACACCTATACGGATTCTCCTACACAGTGGCAGATATGTAAATACGGCGTTTACTAACCATTTCTCACGCATTAGGGTTTGAAGACTCGAACACCTATACGGATTCTCCTGCACCGTGGCAGATATGTGAATACGGCGTTTGCTGACCATTTCTCACGCATTATGGTTCCAACACTCGAACACCTATACGGATTCTCCTGCACAGTGGCAGATATGTAAATACGGCGTTTATTTACCGTTTCTCACGCATTAGGGTTCGAACACTGGAACACTTATACGGATTCTCCTGTACAGTGGCAGATATGTAAATACGGCGTTTACTTACCATTTCTCACGCATTAGGGTTTGAAGTCTCGAACACCTATACGGATTCTCCTACACAGTGGCAGATATGTAAATACGGCGTTTACTTACCATTTCTCACGCATTAGGTTTTGAAGACTCGAACACCTATACGGATTCTCCTGCACCGTGGCAGATATGTAAATACGGCATTTGCTGACCATTTCTCACGCATTATGGTTCCAACACTCGAACACCTATACGGATTCTCCTGCACAGTGGCAGATATGTAAATACGGCGTTTATTTACCATTTCTGACGCATTAGGGTTCGAATACTGGAACACCTATACGGAGTCTCCTGCACTGTGGCAGATATGTAAATACGGCGTTTACTTACCATTTCTCACGCATTAGGGTTCGAAGTCTCGAACACCTATACGGATTCTCCTACACAGTGGCAGAAATGTAAATACGGAGTTTACTTACCATTTCTCACGCATTAGGGTTCGAACACTCGAACACCTATACGGATTCTCCTGCACAGTGGCAAATATGTAAATACGGCGTTTGCATACCATTTCTCACCCATTATGGTTCCAACACGCGAACACCTATACGGATTCTACTGCACAGTGGCAAATATGTAAATACGGCGTTCACTTACCATTTCTCACGCATTAGGGTTCGAACACTCGAACACCTATACGGATTCTCCTCCACAGTGGCAGATATGTAAATACGGCGTTTACTTACCATTTCTCACGCATTAGGGTTCGAAGACTTGAACACCTATACGGATTCTCCTGTACCGTGGCAGATATGTAAATATGGCGATTGCTGACCATTTCTCACGCATTATGGTTCCAACACTCGAACACCTATTCGGATTCTCCTGCACAGTGGCAGATATGTAAATACGGCATTTATTTACCATTTCTCACGCTTTAGGGTTCGAACACTGGAACACCTATTCGGATTTTCCTCCACAGTGGCTGATATGTAAATACGGCGTTTACATACCATTTCTCACGCATTAGGGTTTGAAGTCTCGAACACCTATACGAATTCTCCTACACAGTGGCAGATATGTAAATACGGCGTTTACTTACCATTTCTCACGCGTTAGGGTTTGAAGAGTCGAACACCTATACGGATTCTCCTGCACAGTGGCAGATATGTAAATACGGCGTTTACTTACCATTTCTCACGCATTAGTGTTCGAAGTCTCGAACACCTATACGGATTCTCCTACACAGTGGCAGATATGTAAATACGGCGTTTACTTACCATTTCTCACGCATTAGGGTTTGAAGATTCGAACACCTAAACGGATTCTCCTGCACCGTGGCAGATATGTAAATACGGCGTTTGCTGACCATTTCTCACGCATTATGGTTCCAACACTCGACCACCTATACGGATTCTCCTGCACAGTGGCAGATATGTAAATACGGCGTTCATTTACCATTTCTCACGCATTAGGGTTCGAGCACTGGAACACCTATACGGATTCTCCCGCACAGTGGCAGATATGTAAATACGGTGTTTACTTACCATTTCTCACGCATTAGGGTTCGAAGTCTCGAACACCTATACGGATTCTCCTAAACAGTGGCAGATATGTAAATACGGCGTTTACTTACCATTTCTGACGCATTAGGGTTTGAAGACTCGAACAGCTATACGGATTCTCCTGCACAGTGGCAGATATGTAAATACGGCATTTATTTACCATTTCTCACGCATTAGGGTTCGAACACTGGAACACCTATACGGATTCTCCTACACAGTGGCAGATATGTAAATACGGCGTTTACTTACCATTTCTCACGCATTACGATTTGAAGACTCGAACACCTATACGGATTCCCCTGCACCGTGGCAGATATGTAAATACGGCGTTTGCTGACCATTTCTCACGCATTATGGTTCCAACACTCGAACACCTATACGGATTCTCCTGCACAGTGGCAGATATGTAAATACGGCATTTATTTACCATTTCTCACGCATTAGGGTTCGAAGACTCGAACACCTATACGGATTCTCCTACAAAACGGCCGATATGTAAGTACGGTGTTTACTTACCATTTCTCACACATTAGGTTTCGAACACTCGAACACCTGTACGGATTCTCCTGCACAGTGGCAGATATGTAAATACGGCGTTTACTTACCATTTCTCACACATTAGGGTTCGAATACTGGAACACCTATACGGAGTCTCCTGCACTGTGGCAGATATGTAAATACGGCGTTTACTTACCATTTCTCACGCATTAGGGTTCGAAGTCTCGAACACCTATACGGACTCTGCTGCACAGTGGTAGATATGTAAATACGGCGTTTACTTACCATTTCTCACGCATTAGGGTTCGAAGTCTCGAACACCTATACGGATTCTCATACACAGTGGCAGATATGTAAATACGGCGTTTACTAACCATTTCTCACGCATTAGGGTTTGAAGACTCGAACACCTATAAGGATTCTCCTGCACCGTGGAAGATATGTAAATACGGCGTTTGCTGACCATTTCTCACGCATTATGGTTCCAACACTCGAATACCTATACGGATTCTCCTGCACAGTGGAAGATATGTAAATACGGCGTTTATTTACCATTTCTCACGCATTAGGGTTCGAACACTGGAACACCTATACGGATTCTCTTGTACAGTGGCAGATATGTAAATACGGCGTTTACTTACCATTTCTCACGCATTAGGGTTTGAAGTCTCGAACACCTATACGGATTCTCCTACACAGTGGCAGATATGTAAATACGGCGTTTACTTACCATTTCTGACGCATTAGGGTTTGAAGACTCAAACAGCTATACGGATTCTCCTGCACAGTGGCAGATATGTAAATACGGCATTTATTTACCATTTCTCACGCATTAGGGTTCGAACACTGGAACACCTATACGGATTCTCCTACACAGTGGCAGATATGTAAATACGGCGTTTACTTACCATTTCTCACGCATTACGATTTGAAGACTCGAACACCTATACGAATTCCGCTGCACCGTGGCAGATATGTAAATACGGCGTTTGCTGACCATTTCTCACGCATTATGGTTCCAACACTCGAACACCTATACGGATTCTCCTGCACAGTGGCAGATATGTAAATACGACATTTATTTACCATTTCTCACGCATTAGGGTTCGAAGACTCGAACACCTATACGGATTCTCCTACAAAACGGCCGATATGTAAGTACGGTGTTTACTTACCATTTCTCACACATTAGGTTTCGAACACTCGAACACCTGTACGGATTCTCCTGCACAGTGGCAGATATGTAAATACGGCGTTTACTTACCATTTCTCACGCATTAGGGTTCGAATACTGGAACACCTATACGGAGTCTCCTGCACTGTGGCAGATATGTAAATACGGCGTTTACTTACCATTTCTCACGCATTAGGGTTCGAAGTCTCGAGCACCTATACGGACTCTGCTGCACAGTGGTAGATATGTAAATACGGCGTTTACTTACCATTTCTCACGCATTAGGGTTTGAAGTCTCGAACACCTATACGGATTCTCATACACAGTGGCAGATATGTAAATACGGCGTTTACTAACCATTTCTCACGCATTAGGGTTTGAAGACTCGAACACCTATAAGGATTCTCCTGCACCGTGGAAGATATGTAAATACGGCGTTTGCTGACCATTTCTCACGCATTATGGTTCCAACACTCGAACACCTATACGGATTCTCCTGCACAGTGGCAGATATGTACATACGGCGTTTATTTACCATTTCTCACGCATTAGGGTTCGAACACTGCAACACCTATACGGATTCTCTTGTACAGTGGCAGATATGTAAATACGGCGTTTACTTACCATTTCTCACGCATTAGGGTTTGAAGTCTCGAACACCTATACGGATTCTCCTACACAGTGGCAGATATGTAAATACGGCGTTTACTTACCATTTCTCACGCATTAGGGTTTGAAGACTCGAACACCTATACGGATTCTCCTGCACCGTGGCAGATATGTAAATACGGCATTTGCTGACCATTTCTCACGCATTATGGTTCCAACACTCGAACACCTATACGGATTCTCCTGCACAGTGGCAGATATGTAAATACGGCGTTTATTTACCATTTCTCACGCATTAGGGTTCGAATACTGGAACACCTATACGGAGTCTCCTGCACTGTGGCAGATATGTAAATATGGCGTTTACTTACCATTTCTCACGCATTGGGGTTCGAAGTCTCGAACAGCTATACGGATTCTCCAACACAGTGGCAGATATGTAAATACGGCATTTACTTACCATTCCTCACGCATTAGGGTTTGAAGACTCGAACACCTATACGGATTCTCCTGCACAGTGGCAGATACGTAAATACGGCGTTTGCTTACCATTTCTCACACATTATGGTTCCAACACGCGAACACCTATACGGATTCTACTGCACAGTGGCAAATATGTAAATACGGCGTTCACTTACCATTTCTCACGCATTAGGGTTTGAAGACTCGAACACCTATACGGATTCTCCTGCACAGTGGCAGATATGTAAATACGGCGTTTGTTGAACATTTCTCACGCATTATGGTTCCAACACTCGAACGCCTATACGGATTCTCCTCCACAGTGGCGGATATGTAAATACGGCGTTTACTTACCATTTCTCACGCATTAGGGTTCGAACACTGGAACGCCTATACGGATTCTCCTGCACAGTGGCAGATATGTAAATACGGCGTTTACTTACCATTTCTCACGCATTAGGGTTCGAAGACACGAACACCTATACGGATTCTCCTGCACAGGGGCAGATATGTAAATACGGCGTTTACTTACCATTTCTCACGCATTAGGGTTCGAAGACTCGAATACCTCCTACACAGTGGCAGATATGTAAATACGGCGTTTACTTACCATTTCTCACGCATTAGGGTTCGAAGACTGGAACACTGATACGGATTCTCCTACAAAACGGCAGATATGTAAGTACGGCGTTTACTTACCATTTCTCATGCATTAGGGTTTGAACACTCGAACACCTATACGGATTCTCCTGCGCAGTGGCAGATATGTAAATACGGTGTTTACTTACCATTTCTCACACATTAGGTTTCGAACACTCGAACACCTGTACGGATTCTCCTACACAGTGGCAGATATGTAAATACGGCGTTTACTTACCATTTCTCACGCATTAGGGTTTGAAGACTCGAACACCTATACGGATTCTCCTGCACCGTAGCAGATATGTAAATACGGCGTTTGCTGACCATTTCTCACGCATTATGGTTCCAACAGTCGAACACCTATACGGATTCTCCTGCACAGTGGCAGATATGTAAATACGGCGTTCACTTACCATTTCTCACGCATTAGGGTTCGAACACTCCAACACCTATACGGATTCTCCTGCACAGTGGCAGATATGTAAATACGGCGTTTACTTACCATTTCTCACGCATTAGGGTTCGAAGACTCGAAAACCTATGCGGATTCTCCCACACAGAGGCAGATATGTAAATACGGCGTTTACTTACCATTTCTCACGCATTAGGGTTTGAAGACTCGAACACCTATACGGATTGTCCTGCACCGTGGCAGATATGTAAATACGGCGCTTGCTGACCATTTCTCACGCATTATGGTTCCAACACTCGAACACCTATACGGATTCTCCTGCACAGTGGCAGATATGTAAATACGGCGTTTATTTACCATTTCTCACGCATTAGGGTTCGAACACTGGAACACCTATACGGATTCTCCTGCACAGTGGCAGATATGTAAATACGGCGTTTACTTACCATTCCTCACGCATTAGGGTTTGAAGTCTCGAACACCTATACGGATTCTCCCACACAGTGGCAGATATGTAAATACGGCGTTTACTTACCATTTCTCACGCATTAGGGTTTGAAGACTCGAACACCGATACCGATTGTCCTACACCGTGGCAGATATGTAAATACGGCATTTGCTGACCATTTCTCACGCATTATGGTTCCAACACTCGAACACCTATACGGATTCTCCTGCATAGTGGCAGATATGTAAATACGGCGTTTATTTACCATTTCTCACGCATTAGGGTTCGAATACTGGAACACCTATACGGATTCTCCTGCACAGTGGCAGATATGTAAATACGGCGTTTACATACCATTTCTCACGCATTAGGGTTCGAAGTCTCGAACACCTATACGGATTCTCCTACACAGTGGCAGATATGTAAATACGGCATTTACTGACCATTCCCCACGCATTAGGGTTTGAAGACTCGAACACCTATACGGATTCTCCTGCACAGTGGCAGATATGTAAATACGGCGTTTGCTTACCATTTCTCACACATTATGGTTCCAACACGCGAACACCTATACGGATTCTACTGCACAGTGGCAGATATGTAAATACGGCGTTCACTTACCATTTCTCACGCATTAGGGTTCGAACACTCGAACACCTATACGGATTCTCCTCCACAGTGGCAGATATGTAAATACGGCGTTTACTTACCATTTCTCATGCATTAGGGTTCGAAGACTCGAACACCTATACGGATTCTCCTGCACAGTGGCACATATGTAAATACGGCGTGTACTTACCATTTCTCACACATTAGGTTTCGAACACTCGAACACCTGTACGGATTCTCCTACACAGTGGCAGATATGTAAATACGGCGTTTACTTACCATTTCTCACGCATTAGGGTTTGAAGACTCGAACACCTATACGGATTCTCCTGCACAGTGGCAGAGATGTTAATACGGCGTTTGCTTACCATTTCTCACGCATTATGGTTCCAACACTCGAACACCTATACGGATTCTCCTGCACAGTGGCAGATATGTAAATACGGCGTTTACTTACCATTTCTCACGCATTAGGGTTCGAACACTGGAACACCTACACGGATTCTCCTGCATAGTGGCAGATATGTAAATACGGCGTTTACTTACCATCTCTCACGCATTAGGGTTTGAAGACTCGAACACCTATACGGATTCTCCTGCACAGTGGCAGATATGTGAATACGGAGTTTGCTTACCATTTGTCACGCATTGTGGTTCCAACACGCGAACACCTATACGGTTTCTCCTGCACAGTGGCAGATATGTAAATACGGTGTTTACTTACCATTTCTCACACATTAGGTTTCGAACACTCGAACACCTGTAAATACGGCGTTTACTTACCATTTCTCACGCATTAGGGTTTGAAGACTCGAACACCTATACGGATTCTCCTGCACCGTGGCAGATATGCAAATACGGCGTTTGCTGACCATTTCTCACGCATTATGGTTCCAACACTCGAACACGTATACGGATTCTCCTGCACAGTGGCAGATATGTAAATACGGCGTTTATTTACCATTTCTCACGCATTAGGGTTCGAACACTGGAACAACTATACGGATTCTCCTGCACAGTGGCAGATATGTAAATACGGCGTTTACTTACCATTTCTCACGCATTAGGGTTCGAAGTCTCGAACACCTATACGGATTCTCCTACACAGTGGCAGATATGTAAATACGGTGTTTACTTACCATTTCTCACGCATTATAGTTCCAACGCGCGAACACCTATACGGATTCTACTGCACAGTGGCAGATATGTAAATATGGCGTTCCCTTACCATTTCTCACGCATTAGGGTTCGAACACTCGAGCACCTATACGGATTCTCCTCCACAGTGGCAGATATATGTAAATACGGCGTTTAGTTACGATTTCTGGCGCATTGGGGGTCGAACACTCGAACACCTATACGGATTCTCCTGCATAGTGGCAGATATGTAAATACGGCGTTTACTTACCATTTCTCACGCATTAGGGTTCGAGGACTCGAACACCTATTCGGATTCTCGTGGACTGTGGCAAATATGTAAATACGGCGTTTACTTACCATTTCTCACGCATTAGGGCTCGAACACTCGAACAGCTATACGGATTCTCCTGCAAAGTGGCAGATCTGTAAATACGGCGTTTACTTACCATTTCTCACGCATTAGGGTTCGAACACTCGAACACCTATACGGATCTCCTGCACAGTGGCAGATATGTAAATGCGGTGTTTCGTTACCATTTCTCACACATTAGGTTTCGAACACTCGAACACCTGTACGGATTCTCCTGCACAGTGGCAGATATGTAAATACGGCGTTTACTGACCATTCCCCACGCATTAGGGTTTGAAGACTCGAACACCTATACGGATTCTCCTGCACAGTGGCAGATATGTAAATACGGCGTTTGCTACCCATTTCTCACGCATTATGGTTCCAACACGCTAACACCTATACGGATTCTCCTGCACAGTGGCAGATATGTAAATACGGCGTTTACTTACCATCTCTCACGCATTAGGGTTTGAAGACTCGAACGCCTATACGGATTCTCCTGCATGGTAGCAGATATGTAAATACGGCGTTTGCTTACCATTTCTCACGCATTATGGTTCCAACACGCGAGCACCTACACGGATTCCCCTACACAGTGGCAGATATGTAAATACGGCGTTCACTTACCATTTCTTACGCATTAGGGTTCGAACACTCGAACACCTATACGGATTCTCCTGCACAGTGGCAGATATGTAAATACGGTGTTTACTTACCATTTCTCACACATTAGGTTTCGAACACTCGAACACCTGTAAATACGGCGTTTACTTACCATTTCTCACGCATTACGGTTTGAAGACTCGAACACCTATACGGATTCTCCTGCACCGTGGCTGATATGTAAATACGGTGTTTGCTGACCATTTCTCATGCATTATGGTTCCAACACTCGAACACCTATGCGGATTCTCCTGCACAGTGGCAGATATGTAAATACGGCGTTTATTTACCATTTCTCACGCATTAGGGTTCGAAGTCTCGAACACCTATACGGATTCTCCTACACAGTGGCAGATATGTAAATACGGCGTTTACTTACCATTTCTCACGCATTAGGGTTCGAACACTGGAACACCTATACGGATTCTCCTGCACAGTGGCAGATATGTAAATACGGCGTTTAGTTACCATTTCTCACGCATTAGGGTTTGATGTCTTGAACACCTATACGGATTCTCCTACACAGTGGCAGATATGTAAATACGGCGTTTACTTACCATTTCTCACGCATTAGGGTTCGAACACTGGAACACCTATACGGATTCTCCTGCACAGTGGCAGATATGTAAATACGGCGTTTACTTACCATTTCTCACGCATTAGGGTTCGAAGCCTCGAACACCAATACGGATTCTCCTACACAGTGGCAGATATGTAAATATGGCGTTTACTTACCATTTCTCACGCATTAGGGTTTGAAGACTCGAACACCTATACGGATTCTCCTGCACAGTGGCAGATATGTAAATACGGCGTTTGCTTACCATTTCTCACACATTATGGTTGCAACACGCGAACACCTATACGGATTCTACTGCACAGTGGCAGATATGCAAATATGGCGTTGACTTACCATTTCTCACGCATTAGGGTTCGAACACTCGGGCACCTACACGGATTCTCCTACACAGTGGCAGATATGTAAATACGGCGTTTACTTACCATTTCTCACGCATTAGGGTTCGAACACTGTAACACCTATACGGATTCTCCTGCATAGTGGCAGATATGTAAATACGGCGTTTACTTACCATCTCTCACGCATTGGGGTTTGAAGACTCGAACACCTATACGGATTCTCCTGCACAGTGGCAGATATGTGAATACGGAGTTTGCTTACCATTTGTCACGCATTGTGGTTCCAACACGCGAACACCTATACGGATTCTCCTGCACAGTGGCAGATATGTAAATACGGTGTTTACTTACCATTTCTCACACATTAGGTTTCGAACACTCGAACACCTGTAAATACGGCGTTTACTAACTATTTCTCACGCATTAGGGTTTGAAGACTCGAACACCTATAAGGATTCTCCTGCACCGTGGAAGATATGTAAATACGGCGTTTGCTGACCATTTCTCACGCATTATGGTTCCAACACTCGAACACCTATACGGATTCTCCTGCACAGTGGCAGATATGTAAATACGGCGTTTATTTACCATTTCTCACGCATTAGGGTTCGAACACTGGAACACCTATACGGATTCTCTTGTACAGTGGCAGATATGTAAATACGGCGTTTACTTACCATTTCTCACGCATTAGGGTTTGAACTCTCGAACACCTATACGGATTCTCCTACACAGTGGCAGATATGTAAATACGGCGTTTACTTACCATTTCTCACGCATTAGGGTTTGAAGACTCGAACACCTATACGGATTCTCCTGCACCGTGGCAGATATGTAAATACGGCATTTGCTGACCATTTCTCACGCATTATGGTTCCAACACTCGAACACCTATACGGATTCTCCTGCACAGTGGCAGATATGTAAATACGGCGTTTATTTACCATTTCTCACGCATTAGGGTTCGAATACTGGAACACCTATACGGAGTCTCCTGCACTGTGGCAGATATGTAAATACGGCGTTTACTTACCATTTCTCACGCATTGGGGTTCGAAGTCTCGAACAGCTATACGGATTCTCCAACACAGTGGCAGATATGTAAATACGGCATTTACTTACCATTCCTCACGCATTAGGGTTTGCAGACTCGAACACCTATACGGATTCTCCTGCACAGTGGCAGATACGTAAATACGGCGTTTGCTTACCATTTCTCACACATTATGGTTCCAACACGCGAACACCTATACGGATTCTACTGCACAGTGGCAAATATGTAAATACGGCGTTCACTTACCATTTCTCACGCATTAGGGTTTGAAGACTCGAACACCTATACGGATTCTCCTGCACAGTGGCAGATATGTAAATACGGCGTTTGTTGAACATTTCTCACGCATTATGGTTCCAACACTCGAACGCCTATACGGATTCTCCTCCACAGTGGCGGATATGTAAATACGGCGTTTACTTACCATTTCTCACGCATTAGGGTTCGAACACTGGAACACCTATACGGATTCTCCTGCACAGTGGCAGATATGTAAATACGGCGTTTACTTACCATTTCTCACGCATTAGGGTTCGAAGACACGAACACCTATACGGATTCTCCTGCACAGGGGCAGATATGTAAATACGGCGTTTACTTACCATTTCTCACGCATTAGGGTTCGAAGACTCGAATACCTCCTGCACAGTGGCAGATATGTAAATACGGCGTTTACTTACCATTTCTCACGCATTAGGGTTCGAAGACTGGAACACTGATACGGATTCTCCTACAAAACGGCAGATATGTAAGTACGGCGTTTACTTACCATTTCTCATGCATTAGGGTTTGAACACTCGAACACCTATACGGATTCTCCTGCGCAGTGGCAGATATGTAAATACGGTGTTTACTTACCATTTCTCACACATTAGCTTTCGAACACTCGAACACCTGTACGGATTCTCCTGCACAGTGGCAGATATGTAAATACGGCGTTTACTTACCATTTCTCACGCATTAGGGTTTGAAGACTCGAACACCTATACGGATTCTCCTGCACCGTAGCAGATATGTAAATACGGCGTTTGCTGACCATTTCTCACGCATTATGGTTCCAACAGTCGAACACCTATACGGATTCTCCTGCACAGTGGCAGATATGTAAATACGGCGTTCACTTACCATTTCTCACGCATTAGGGTTCGAACACTCCAACACCTATACGAATTCTCCTGCACAGTGGCAGATATGTAAATACGGCGTTTACTTACCATTTCTCACGCATTAGGGTTCGAAGACTCGAAAACCTATGCGGATTCTCCTACACAGAGGCAGATATGTAAATACGGCGTTTACTTACCATTTCTCACGCATTAGGGTTTGAAGACTCGAACACCTATACGGATTGTCCTGCACCGTGGCAGATATGTAAATACGGCGCTTGCTGACCATTTCTCACGCATTATGGTTCCAACACTCGAACACCTATACGGATTCTCCTGCACAGTGGCAGATATGTAAATACGGCGTTTATTTACCATTTCTCACGCATTAGGGTTCGAACACTGGAACACCTATACGGATTCTCCTGCACAGTGGCAGATATGTAAATACGGCGTTTACTTACCATTCCTCACGCATTAGGGTTTGAAGTCTCGAACACCTATACGGATTCTCCCACACAGTGGCAGATATGTAAATACGGCGTTTACTTACCATTTCTCACGCATTAGGGTTTGAAGACTCGAACACCGATACCGATTGTCCTACACCGTGGCAGATATGTAAATACGGCATTTGCTGACCATTTCTCACGCATTATGGTTCCAACACTCGAACACCTATACGGATTCTCCTGCATAGTGGCAGATATGTAAATACGGCGTTTATTTACCATTTCTCACGCATTAGGGTTCGAATACTGGAACACCTATACGGATTCTCCTGCACAGTGGCAGATATGTAAATACGGCGTTTACATACCATTTCTCACGCATTAGGGTTCGAAGTCTCGAACACCTATACGGATTCTCCTACACAGTGGCAGATATGTAAATACGGCATTTACTGACCATTCCCCACGCATTAGGGTTTGAAGACCCGAACACCTATACGGATTCTCCTGCACAGTGGCAGATATGTAAATACGGCGTTTGCTTACCATTTCTCACACATTATGGTTCCAACACGCGAACACCTATACGGATTCTACTGCACAGTGGCAGATATGTAAATACGGCGTTCACTTACCATTTCTCACGCATTAGGGTTCGAACACTCGAACACCTATACGGATTCTCCTCCACAGTGGCAGATATGTAAATACGGCGGTTACTTACCATTTCTCATGCATTAGGGTTCGAAGACTCGAACACCTATACGGATTCTCCTGCACAGTGGCACATATGTAAATACGGCGTTTACTTACCATTTCTCACACATTAGGTTTCGAACACTCGAACACCTGTACGGATTCTCCTACACAGTGCCAGATATGTAAATACGGCGTTTACTTACCATTTCTCACGCATTAGGGTTTGAAGACTCGAACACCTATACGGATTCTCCTGCACAGTGGCAGATATGTTAATACGGCGTTTGCTTACCATTTCTCACGCCTTATGGTTCCAACACTCGAACACCTATACGGATTCTCCTGCACAGTGGCAGATATGTAAATACGGCGTTTACTTACCATTTCTCACGCATTAGGGTTCGAACACTGGAACACCTATACGGATTCTCCTACATAGTGGCAGATATGTAAATGCGGCGTTTACTTACCATCTCTCACGCATTAGGGTTTGAATACTCGAACACCTATACGGATTCTCCTGCACAGTGGCAGATATGTGAATACGGAGTTTGCTTACCATTTGTCACGCATTGTGGTTCCAACACGCGAACACCTATACGGATTCTCCTGCACAGTGGCAGATATGTAAATACGGTGTTTACTTACCATTTCTCACACATTAGGTTTCGAACACTCGAACACCTGTAAATACGGCGTTTACTTACCATTTCTCACGCATTAGGGTTTGAAGACTCGAACACCTATACGGATTCTCCAGCACCGAGGCAGATATGCAAATACGGCGTTTGCTGACCATTTCTCACGCATTATGGTTCCAACACTCGAACACGTATACGGATTCTCCTGCACAGTGGCAGATATGTAAATACGGCGTTTATTTACCATTTCTCACGCATTAGGGTTCGAACACTGGAACAACTATACGGATTCTCCTGCACAGTGGCAGATATGTAAATACGGCGTTTACTTACCATTTCTCACGCATTAGGGTTCGAAGTCTCGAACACCTATACGGATTCTCCTACACAGTGGCAGATATGTAAATACGGTGTTTACTTACCATTTCTCACGCATTAGGGTTTGAAGACTCGAACACCTATACGGATTCTCCTGCACAGTGGCAGATATGTAAATACGGCGTTTGCTTACCATTTCTCACACATTATAGTTCCAACGCGCGAACACCTATACGGATTCTACTGCACAGTGGCAGATATGTAAATATGGCGTTCCCTTACCATTTCTCACGCATTAGGGTTCGAACACTCGAGCACCTATACGGATTCTCCTCCACAGTGGCAGATATATGTAAATACGGCGTTTAGTTACCATTTCTGGCGCATTGGGGGTCGAACACTCGAACACCTATACGGATTCTCCTGCATAGTGGCAGATATGTAAATACGGCGTTTACTTACCATTTCTCACGCATTAGGGTTCGAGGACTCGAACACCTATTCGGATTCTCGTGGACTGTGGCAAATATGTAAATACGGCGTTTACTTACCATTTCTCACGCATTAGGGCTCGAACACTCGAACACCTATACGGATTCTCCTGCAAAGTGGCAGATCTGTAAATACGGCGTTTACTTACCATTTCTCACGCATTAGGGTTCGAACACTCGAACACCTATACGGATCTCCTGCACAGTGGCAGATATGTAAATGCGGTGTTTCGTTACCATTTCTCACACATTAGGTTTCGAACACTCGAACACCTGTACGGATTCTCCTGCACAGTGGCAGATATGTAAATACGGCGTTTACTGACCATTCCCCACGCATTAGGGTTTGAAGACTCGAACACCTATACGGATTCTCCTGCACAGTGGCAGATATGTAAATACGGCGTTTGCTTCCCATTTCTCACGCATTATGGTTCCAACACGCTAACACCTATACGGATTCTCCTGCACAGTGGCAGATACGTAAATACGGCGTTTACTTACCATCTCTCACGCATTAGGGTTTGAAGACTCGAACGCCTATACGGATTCTCCTGCATGGTAGCAGATATGTAAATACGGCGTTTGCTTACCATTTCTCACGCATTATGGTTCCAACACGCGAGCACCTACACGGATTCCCCTACACAGTGGCAGATATGTAAATACGGCGTTCACTTACCATTTCTTACGCATTAGGGTTCGAACACTCGAACACCTATACGGATTCTCCTGCACAGTGGCAGATATGTAAATACGGTGTTTACTTACCATTTCTCACACATTAGGTTTCGAACACTCGAACACCTGTAAATACGGCGTTTACTTACCATTTCTCACGCATTACGGTTTGAAGACTCGAACACCTATACGGATTCTCCTGCACCGTCGCTGATATGTAAATACGGTGTTTGCTGACCATTTCTCATGCATTATGGTTCCAACACTCGAACACCTATACGGATTCTCCTGCACAGTGGCAGATATGTAAATACGGCGTTTATTTACCATTTCTCACGCATTAGGGTTCGAAGTCTCGAACACCTATACGGATTCTCCTACACAGTGGCAGATATGTAAATACGGCGTTTACTTACCATTTCTCAGGCATTAGGGTTCGAACACTGGAACACCTATACGGGTTCTCCTGCACAGTGGCAGATATGTAAATACGGCGTTTAGTTACCATTTCTCACGCATTAGGGTTTGATGTCTTGAACACCTATACGGATTCTCCTACACAGTGGCAGATATGTAAATACGGCGTTTACTTACCATTTCTCACGCATTAGGGTTCGAACACTGGAACACCTATACGGATTCTCCTGCACAGTGGCAGATATGTAAATACGGCGTTTACTTACCATTTCTCACGCATTAGGGTTCGAAGCCTCGAACACCAATACGGATTCTCCTACACAGTGGCAGATATGTAAATACGGCGTTTACTTATCGTTTCTCACGCATTAGGGTTTGAAGACTCGAACACCTATACGGATTCTCCTGCACAGTGGCAGATATGTAAATACGGCGTTTGCTTACCATTTCTCACACATTATGGTTGCAACACGCGAACACCTATACGGATTCTACTGCACAGTGGCAGATATGCAAATATGGCGTTGACTTACCATTTCTCACGCATTAGGGTTCGAACACTCGGGCACCTACACGGATTCTCCTACACAGTGGCAGATATGTAAATACGGCGTTTACTTACCATTTCTCACGCATTAGGGTTCGAACACTGTAACACCTATACGGATTCTCCTGCATAGTGGCAGATATGTAAATACGGCGTTTACTTACCATCTCTCACGCATTAGGGTTTGAAGACTCGAACACCTATACGGATTCTCCTGCACAGTGGCAGATATGTGAATACGGAGTTTGCTTACCATTTGTCACGCATTGTGGTTCCAACACGCGAACACCTATACGGATTCTCCTGCACAGTGGCAGATATGTAAATACGGTGTTTACTTACCATTTCTCACACATTAGGTTTCGAACACTCGAACACCTGTAAATACGGCGTTTACTTACCATTTCTCACGCATTAGGGTTTGAAGACTCGAACACCTATACGGATTCTCCTGCACCGTGGCAGATATGCAAATACGGCGTTTGCTGACCATTTCTCACGCATTATGGTTCCAACACTCGAACACGTATACGGATTCTCCTGCACAGTGGCAGATATGTAAATACGGCGTTTATTTACCATTTCTCACGCATTAGGGTTCGAACACTGGAACAACTATACGGATTCTCCTGCACAGTGGCAGATATGTAAATACGGCGTTTACTTACCATTTCTCACGCATTAGGGTTCGAAGTCTCGAACACCTATACGGATTCTCCTTCACAGTGGCAGATATGTAAATACGGTGTTTACTTACCATTTCTCACGCATTAGGGTTTGAAGACTCGAACACCTATACGGATTCTCCTGCACAGTGGCAGATATGTAAATACGGCGTTTGCTTACCATTTCTCACACATTATAGTTCCAACGCGCGAACACCTATACGGATTCTACTGCACAGTGGCAGATATGTAAATATGGCGTTCCCTTACCATTTCTCACGCATTAGGGTTCGAACACTCGAGCACCTATACGGATTCTCCTCCACAGTGGCAGATATATGTAAATACGGCGTTTAGTTACCATTTCTGGCGCATTGGGGGTCGAACACTCGAACACCTATACGGATTCTCCTGCATAGTGGCAGATATGTAAATACGGCGTTTACTTACCATTTCTCACGCATTAGGGTTCGAGGACTCGAACACCTATCCGGATTCTCGTGGACTGTGGCAAATATGTAAATACGGCGTTTACTTACCATTTCTCACGCATTAGGGCTCGAACACTCGAACACCTATACGGATTCTCCTGCAAAGTGGCAGATCTGTAAATACGGCGTTTACTTACCATTTCTCACGCATTAGGGTTCAAACACTCGAACACCTATACGGATCTCCTGCACAGTGGCAGATATGTAAATGCGGTGTTTCGTTACCATTTCTCACACATTAGGTTTCGAACACTCGAACACCTGTACGGATTCTCCTGCACAGTGGCAGATATGTAAATACGGCGTTTACTGACCATTCCCCACGCATTAGGGTTTGAAGACTCGAACACCTATACGGATTCTCCTGCACAGTGGCAGATATGTAAATACGGCGTTTGCTTACCATTTCTCACGTATTATGGTTCCAACACGCTAACACCTATACGGATTCTTCTGCACAGTGGCAGATATGTAAATACGGCGTTTACTTACCATCTCTCACGCATTAGGGTTTGAAGACTCGAACGCCTATACGGATTCTCCTGCATGGTAGCAGATATGTAAATACGGCGTTTGCTTGCCATTTCTCACGCATTATGGTTCCAACACGCGAACACCTACACGGATTCCCCTACACAGTGGCAGATATGTAAATACGGCGTTCACTTACCATTTCTTACGCATTAGGGTTCGAACACTCGAACACCTATACGGATTCTCCTGCATAGTGGCAGATATGTAAATACGGTGTTTACTTACCATTTCTCACACATTAGGTTTCGAACACTCGAACACCTGTAAATACGGCGTTTACTTACCATTTCCCACGCATTACGGTTTGAAGACTCGAACACCTATACGGATTCTGCTGCACCGTGGCTGATATGTAAATACGGCGTTTGCTGACCATTTCTCATGCATTATGGTTCCAACACTCGAACACCTATACGGATTCTCCTGCACAGTGGCAGATATGTAAATACGGCGTTTATTTACCATTTCTCACGCATTAGGGTTCGAAGCCTCGAACACCTATACGGATTCTCCTACACAGTGGCAGATATGTAAATACGGCGTTTACTTACCATTTCTCACGCATTAGGGTTCGAACACTGGAACACCTATACGGATTCTCCTGCACAGTGGCAGATATGTAAATACGGCGTTTACTTACCATTTCTCACGCATTAGGGTTCGAACACTGGAACACCTATACGGATTCTCCTGCACAGTGGCAGATATGTAAATACGGCGTTTACTTACCATTTCTCACGCATTAGGGTTCGAAGTCTCGAACACCAATACGGATTCTCCTACACAGTGGCAGATATGTAAATACGGCGTTTACTTACCATTTCTCACGCATTAGGGTTTGAAGACTCGAACACCTATACGGATTCTCCTGCACAGTGGCAGATATGTAAATACGGCGTTTGCTTACCATTTCTCACACATTATGGTTGCAACACGCGAACACCTATACGGATTCTACTGCACAGTGGCAGATATGCAAATATGGCGTTGACTTACCATTTCTCACGCATTAGGGTTCAAACACTCGAGCACCTACACAGATTCTCGTACACAGTGGCAGATATGTAAATACGGCGTTTACTTACCATTTCTCACGCATTAGGGTTTGAAGACTCGAACACCTATACGGATTCTCCTGCACAGTGGCAGATATGTAAATACGCCGTTTATTTACCATTTCTCACGCATTAGGGTTCGAACACTGGAACACCTATACGGATTCTCCTGCACAGTGGCAGATATGTAAATACGGCGTTTACTTACCATTCCTCACGCATTAGGGTTTGAAGTCTCGAACACCTATACGGATTCTCCTACACAGTGGCAGATATGTAAATACAGCGTTTACTTACCATTTCTCACGCATTAGGGTTCGAACACTGGAACACCTATACGGATTCTCCTGAATAGTGGCAGATATGTAAATACGGCGTTTACTTACCATTTCTCACGCATTAGGGTTCGAAGTCTCGAACACCTATACGGATTCTCCTACACAGTGGCAGATATGTAAATACGGCGTTTACTTACCATTTCTCACGCATTAGGGTTTGAAGACTCGAACACCTATACGGATTCTCCTGCACTGTGGCAGATATGTAAATACGGCATTTGCTGACCATTTCTCACCCATTATGGTTCCAACACTCGAACACCTATACGGATTCTCCTGCACAGTGGCAGATATGTAAATACGGCGTTTATTTACCATTTCTCACGCATTAGGGTTCGAATACTGGAACACCTATACGGATTCTCCTGCACAGTGGCAGATATGTAAATACGGCGTTTACTTACCATTTCTCACGCATTAGGGTTCGAAGTCTCGAACACCTATACGGATTCTCCTACACAGTGGCAGATATGTAAATACAGCGTTTACTTACCATTTCTCACGCATTAGGGTTCGAACACTGGAACACCTATACGGATTCTCCTGAATAGTGGCAGATATGTAAATACGGCGTTTACTTACCATTTCTCACGCATTAGGGTTCGAAGTCTCGAACACCTATACGGATTCTCCTACACAGTGGCAGATATGTAAATACGGCGTTTACTTACCATTTCTCACGCATTAGGGTTTGAAGACTCGAACACCTATACGGATTCTCCTGCACAGTGGCAGATATGTAAATACGGCGTTTGCTTACCATTTCTCACACATTATGGTTGCAACACGCGAACACCTATACGGATTCTACTGCACAGTGGCAGATATTTAAATATGGCGTTGACTTACCATTTCTCACGCATTAGGGTTCGAACACTCGAGCACCTACACGGATTCTCCTACACAGTGGCAGATATGTAAATACGGCGTTTACTTACAATTTCTCACGCATTAGGGTTCGAAGACTCGAACACCTATACGGATTCTCCTGCACAGTGGCAGATATGTAAATACGCCGTTTATTTACCATTTCTCACGCATTAGGGTTCGAACACTGGAACACCTATACGGATTCTCCTGCACAGTGGCAGATATGTAAATACGGCGTTTACTTACCATTCCTCACGCATTAGGGTTTGAAGTCTCGAACACCTATACGGATTCTCCTACACAGTGGCAGATATGTAAATACGGCGTTTACTTACCATTTCTCACGCATTAGGGTTTGATGACTCGAACACCTATACGGATTCTCCTGCACTGTGGCAGATATGTAAATACGGCATTTGCTGACCATTTCTCACCCATTATGGTTCCAACACTCGAACACCTATACGGATTCTCCTGCACAGTGGCAGATATGTAAATACGGCGTTTATTTACCATTTCTCACGCATTAGGGTTCGAATACTGGAACACCTATACGGATTCTCCTGCACAGTGGCAGATATGTAAATACGGCGTTTACTTACCATTTCTCACGCATTAGGGTTTGAAGACTCGAACACCTATACGGATTCTCCTGCACAGTGGCAGATATGTAAATACGCCGTTTATTTACCATTTCTCACGCATTAGGGTTCGAACACTGGAACACCTATACGGATTCTCCTGCACAGTGGCAGATATGTAAATACGGCGTTTACTTACCATCCCACACGCATTAGGGTTTGAAGTCTCGAACACCTATACGGATTCTCCTACACAGTGGCAGATATGTAAATACAGCGTTTACTTACCATTTCTCACGCATTAGGGTTTGAAGACTCGAACACCTATACGGATTCTCCTGCACTGTGGCAGATATGTAAATACGGCATTTGCTGACCATTTCTCACGCATTATGGTTCCAACACTCGAACACCTATACGGATTCTCCTGCACAGTGGCAGATATGTAAATACGGCGTTTATTTACCATTTCTCACGCATTAGGGTTCGAATACTGGAACACCTATACGGATTCTCTTGCACAGTGGCAGATATGTAAATACGGCGTTTACTTACCATTTCTCACGCATTAGGGTTCGAAGTCTCGAACACCTATACGGATTCTCCTACACAGTGGCAGATATGTAAATACGGCGTTTATTTACCATTTCTCACGCATTAGGGTTCGAACACTGGAACACCTATACGGATTCTCCTGCACAGTGGCAGATATGTAAATACGGCGTTTACTTACCATTTCTCACGCATTAGGGTTCGAAGTCTCGAACACCTATACGGATTCTCCTACACAGTGGCAGATATGTAAATACGGCGTTTACTTACCATTTTTCACGCATTAGGGTTTGAAGACTCGAACACCTATACGGATTCTCCTGCACAGTGGCAGATATGTAAATACGGCGTTTGCTTACCATTTCTCACACATTATGGTTGCAACACGCGAACACCTATACGGATTCTACTGCACAGTGGCAGATATGTAAATATGGCGTTGACTTACCATTTCTCACGCATTAGGGTTCGAACACTCGAGCACCTACACGGATTCTGCTACACAGTGGCAAATATGTAAATACGGCGTTTACTTACAATTTCTCACGCATTAGGGTTTGAAGACTCGAACACCTATACGGATTCTCCTGCACAGTGGCAGATATGTAAATACGCCGTTTATTTACCATTTCTCACGCATTAGGGTTCGAACACTGGAACACCTATACTGATTCTCCTGCACAGTGGCAGATATGTAAATACGGCGTTTACTTACCATTCCTCACGCATTAGGGTTTGAAGTCTCGAACACCTATACGGATTCTCCTACACAGTGGCAGATATGTAAATACGGCGTTTACTTACCATTTCTCACGCATTAGGGTTTGAAGACTCGAACACCTATACGGATTCTCCTGCACTGTGGCAGATATGTAAATACGGCATTTGCTGACCATTTCTCACCCATTATGGTTCCAACACTCGAACACCTATACGGATTCTCCTGCACAGTGGCAGATATGTAAATACGGCGTTTATTTACCATTTCTCACGCATTAGGGTTCGAATACTGGAACACCTATACGGATTCTCCTGCACAGTGGCAGATATGTAAATACGGCGTTTACTTACCATTTCTCACGCATTAGGGTTTGAAGACTCGAACACCTATACGGATTCTCCTGCACAATGGCAGATATGTAAATACGCCGTTTATTTACCATTTCTCACGCATTAGGGTTCGAACACTGGAACACCTATACGGATTCTCCTGCACAGTGGCAGATATGTAAATACGGCGTTTACTTACCATTCCTCACGCATTAGGGTTTGAAGTCTCGAACACCTATACGGATTCTCCTACACAGTGGCAGATATGTAAATACGGCGTTTACTTACCATTTCTCACGCATTAGGGTTTGAAGACTCGAACACCTATACGGATTCTCCTGCACTGTGGCAGATATGTAAATACTGCATTTGCTGACCATTTCTCACGCATTATGGTTCCAACACTCGAACACCTATACGGATTCTCCTGCACAGTGGCAGATATGTAAATACGGCGTTTATTTACCATTTCTCACGCATTAGGGTTCGAATACTGGAACACCTATACGGATTCTCCTGCACAGTGGCAGATATGTAAATACGGTGTTTACTTACCATTTCTCACGCATTAGGGTTCGAAGTCTCGAACACCTATACGGATTCTCCTACACAGTGGCAGATATGTAAATACGGCGTTTATTTACCATTTCTCACGCATTAGGGTTCGAACACTGGAACACCTATACGGATTCTCCTGCACAGTGGCAGATATGTAAATACGGCGTTTATTTACCATTTCTCACGCATTAGGGTTTGAAGTCTCGAACACCTATACGGATTCTACTACACAGTGGCAGATATGTAAATACGGCGTTTACTTACCATTTCTCACGCATTAGGGTTTGAAGACTCGAACACCTATACGGATTCTCCCGCACCGTGGCAGATATGTAAATACGGCATTTGCTGACCATTTCTCACGCATTATGGTTCCAACACACGGACACCTATACGGATTCTCCTGCACAGTGGCAGATATGTAAATACGGCGTTTATTTACCATTTCCCACGCATTAGGTTCGAACACTGGAGCACCTATACGGATTCTCCTGCACAGTGGCAGATATGTAAATACGGCGTTTACTTACCATTTCTCACGCATTAGGGTTCGAAGTCTCGAACACCTATACGGATTCTCCTACACAGTGGCAGATATATAAATACGGCGTTTACTTACCATTTCTCACGCATTAGGGTTTGAAGACTCGAACACCTATACGGATTCTCCTGCACAGTGGCAGATATGTAAATACGGCGTTTGCTCACCATTTCTCACACATTATGGTTCCAACACGCGAACACCTATAAGGATTCTACTGCACAGTGGCAAATATGTAAATACGGCGTTCACTTACCATTTCTCACGCATTAGGGTTCGAACACTCGAACAACTATACGGATTCTCCTCCACAGTGGCAGATATGTAAATACGGCGTTTACTTACCATTTCTCACGCATTAGGGTTCGAAGACTCGAACACCTATACGGATTCTCCTGCACAATGGCACATATGTAAATACGGCGTTTACTTACCATTTCTCAGACATTAGGTTTCGAACACTCGAACACCTGTACGGATTCTCCTACACAGTGGCAGATATGTAAATACGGCGTTTACTTACCATTTCTCACGCATTAGGGTTCGAACACTGGAACCCCTATACGGATTCTCCTGAACAGTGGCAGATATGTAAATACGGCGTTTACTTACCATTTCTCACGCATTAGGGTTCGAAGTCTCGAACACCTATACGGATTCTCGTACACAGTGGCAGATATGTAAATACGGCGTTTACTTACCATTTCTCACGCATTAGGGTTTGAAGACTCGAACACCTATACGGATTCTCCTGCACAGTGGCAGATATGTAAATACGGCGTTTGCTTACCATTTCTCACACATTATGGTTGCAACACGCGAACACCTATACAGATTCTACTGCACAGTGGCAGATATGTAAATATGGCGTTGACTAACCATTTCTCACGCATTAGGGTTCGAACACTCGAGCACCTACACGGACTCTCCTACACAGTGGCAGATATGTAAATACGGCGTTTACTTACCATTTCTCACGCATTAGGGTTTGAAGACTCGAACACCTATACGGATTCTCCTGCACAGTGGCAGATATGTAAATACGCCGTTTATTTACCTTTTCTCACGCATTAGGGTTCGAACACTGGAACACCTATACGGATTCTCCTGCACAGTGGCAGATATGTAAATACGGCGTTTACTTACCATTCCTCACGCATTAAGGTTTGAAGTCTCAAACACCTATACGGATTCTCCTACACAGTGGCAGATATGTAAATACGGCGTTTACTTACCATTTCTCACGCATTAGGGTTTGAAGACTCGAACACCTACACGGATTCTCCTGCACTGTGGCAGATATGTAAATACGGCATTTGTTGACCATTTCTCACGCATTATGGTTCCAACACTCGAACACCTATACGGATTCTCCTGCACAGTGGCAGATATGTAAATACGGCGGTTATTTACCATTTCTCACGCATTAGGGTTCGAATACTGGAACACCTATACGGATTCTCCTGCACAGTGGCAGATATGTAAATACGGCGTTTACTTACCATTTCTCACGCATTAGGGTTCGAAGTCTCGAACACCTATACGGATTCTCCTACACAGTGGCAGATATGTAAATACGGCGTTTACTTACCATTTCTCACGCATTAGGGTTCGAACACTGGAACACCTATACGGATTCTCCGGAACAGTGGCAGATATGTAAATACGGCGTTTACTTACCATTTCTCACGCATTAGGGTTCGAAGTCTCGAACACCTATACGGATTCTCGTACACAGTGGCAGATATGTAAATACGGCGTTTACTTACCATTTCTCACGCATTAGGGTTTGAAGACTCGAACACCTATACGGATTCTCCTGCACAGTGGCAGATATGTAAATACGGCGTTTGCTTACCATTTCTCACACATTATGGTTGCAACACGCGAACACCTATACGGATTCTACTGCACAGTGGCAGATATGTAAATATGGCGTTCACTTACCATTTCTCACGCATTAGGGTTCGAACACTCGAGCACCTACACGGATTCTCCTACACAGTGGCAGACATGTAAATACGGCGTTTACTTACCATTTCTCACGCATTAGGGTTTGAAGACTCGAACACCTATATGGATTCTCCTGCACTGTGGCAGATATGTAAATACGGCATTTGCTGACCATTTCTCACGCATTATGGTGCCAACACTCGAACTCCTATACGGATTCTCCTGCACAGTGGCAGATATGTAAATACGGCGTTTATTTACCATTTCTCACGCATTAGGGTTCGAATACTGGAACACCAATACGGATTCTCCTGCACAGTGGCAGATATGTAAATACGGCGTTTACTTACCATTTCTCACGCATTAGGGTTCGAAGTCTCGAACACCTATACGGATTCTCCTACACAGTGGCAGATATGTGAATACGGCGTTTACTTACCATTTCTCACGCATTAGGGTTTGAAGACTCGAACACCTATACGGATTCTCCTGCACAGTGGCAGATATGTAAATACGCCGTTTATTTACCATTTCTCAGGCATTAGGGTTCGAACACTGGAACACCTATACGGATTCTCCTGCACAGTGGCAGATATGTAAATACGGCGTTTACTTACCATTCCTCACGCATTAGGGTTTGAAGTCTCGAACACCTATACGGATTCTCCTCCACAGTGGCAGATATGTAAATACGGCGTTTACTTACCATTTCTCACGCATTAGGGTTTGAAGACTCGAACACCTATACGGATTCTCCTGCACTGTGGCAGATATGTAAATACGGCATTTGCTGACCATTTCTCACGCATTATGGTTCCAACAATCGAACACCTATACGGATTCTCCTGCACAGTGGCAGATATGTAAATACGGCGTTTACTTACCATTTCTCACGCATTAGGGTTTGAAGACTCGAACACCTATACGGATTCTCCTGCACAGTGGCAGATATGTAAATACGCCGTTTATTTACCATTACTCACGCATTAGGGTTCGAACACTGGAACACCTATACGGATTCTCCTGCACAGTGGCAGATATGTAAATACGGCGTTTACTTACCATTCCTCACGCATTAGGGTTTGAAGTCTCGAACACCTATACGGATTCTCCTCCACAGTGGCAGATATGTAAATACGGTGTTTACTTACCATTTCTCACGCATTAGGGTTTGAAGACTCGAACACCTATACGGATTCTCCTGCACTGTGGCAGATATGTAAATACGGCATTTGCTGACCATTTCTCACGCATTATGGTTCCAACACTCGAACACCTATACGGATTCTCCTGCACAGTGGCAGATATGTAAATACGGCATTTGCTGACCATTTCTCACGCATTATGGTTCCAACACTCGAACACCTATACGGATTCTCCGGCACAGTGGCAGATATGTAAATACGGCGTTTATTTACCATATCTCACGCATTAGGGTTCGAATACTGGAACACCTATACGGATACGGATTCTCCTGCGCAGTGGCAGATATGTAAATACGGCGTTTACTTACCATTTCTCACGCATTAGGGTTCGAAGTCTCGAACACCTATACGGATTCTCCTGCACAGTGGCAGATATGTAAATACGGCGTTTACTTACCATTCCCCACGCAATAGGGTTTGGAGACTCGAACACCTATACGGATTCTCCTGCACAGTGGCAGATATGCAAATATGGCGTTTACTTACCATTTCTCACACATTATGGTTCCAACACGCGAACACCTATACGGATTCTACGGCACAGTGGCAGACATGTAAATACGGCGTTCACTTACCATTTCTCACGCATTAGGGTTCGAACACTCGAACACCTATACGGATTCTCCTCCACAGTGGCAGATATGTAAATACAGCGTTTACTTACCATTTCTCACGCATTAGGGTTCGAAGACTCAAACACCTATACGGATTCTCCTGCACAGTGACACATATGTAAATACGGCGTTTACTTACCATTTCTCACACATTAGGTTTCGAACACTCGAACACCTGTACGGATTCTCCTACACAGTGGCAGATATGTAAATACGGCGTTTACGTACCATTTCTCACGCATTAGGGTTCGAAGTCTCGAACACCTATACGGATTCTCGTACACAGTGGCAGATATGTAAATACGGCGTTTACTTACCATTTCTCACGCATTAGGGTTTGAAGACTCGAACACCTATACGGATTCTCCTGCACTGTGGCAGATATGTAAATACGGCATTTGCTGACCATTTCTCACGCATTATGGTTCCAACACTCGAACACCTATACGGATTCTCCTGCACAGTGGAAAATATGTAAATACGGTGTTTATTTACCATTTCTCACGCATTAGGGTTCGAATACTGGAACACCTATACGGATTCTCCTGCACAGTGGCAGATATGTAAATACGGCGTTTACTTACCATTTCTCACGCATTAGGGTTCGAAGTCTCGAACACCTATACGGATTCTCCTACACAGTGGCAGATATGTAAATACGGCGTTTACTTACCATTTCTCACGCATTAGGGTTCGAACACTGGAACACCTATACGGATTCTCCTGCACAGTGGCAGATATGTAAATACGGCGTTTACTTACCATTTCTCACGCATTAGGGTTCGAAGTCTCGAACACCTATACGGATTCTCGTACACAGTGGCAGATATGTAAATACGGCGTTTACTTACCATTTCTCACGCATTAGGGTTTGAAGACTCGAACACCTATACGGATTCTCCTGCACTGTGGCAGATATGTAAATACGGCATTTGCTGACCATTTCTCACGCATTATGGTTCCAACACTCGAACACCTCTACGGATTCTCCTGCACAGTGGAAAATATGTAAATACGGTGTTTATTTACCATTTCTCACGCATTAGGGTTCGAATACTGGAACACCTATACGGATTCTCCTGCACAGTGGCAGATATGTAAATACGGCGTTTGCTTACCATTTCTCACACATTATGGTTGCAACACGCGAACACCTATACGGATTCTACTGCACAGTGGCAGATATGTAAATATGGCGTTCACTTACCATTTCTCACGCATTAGGGTTCGAACACTCGAGCACCTACACGGATTCTCCTACACAGTGGCAGATATGTAAATACGGCGTTTACTTACCATTTCTCACGCATTAGGGTTTGAAGACTCGAACACCTATACGGATTCTCCTGCACAGTGGCAGATATGTAAATACGCCGTTTATTTACCATTACTCACGCATTAGGGTTCGAACACTGGAACACCTATACGGATTCTCCTGCACAGTGGCAGATATGTAAATACGGCGTTTACTTACCATTCCTCACGCATTAGGGTTTGAAGTCTCGAACACCTATACGGATTCTCCGACACAGTGGCAGATATGTAAATACGGCGTTTACTTACCATTTCTCACGCATTAGGGTTTGAAGACTCGAACACCTATACGGATTCTCCTGCACTGTGCAGATATGTAAATACGGCATTTGCTGACCATTTCTCACGCATTATGGTTCCAACACTCGAACACCTATACGGATTCTCCTGCACAGTGGCAGATATGTAAATACGGCATTTGCTGACCATTTCTCACGCATTATGGTTCCAACACTCGAACACCTATACGGATTCTCCTGCACAGTGGCAGATATGTAAATACGGCGTTTATTTACCATATCTCACGCATTAGGGTTCGAATACTGGAACACCTATACGGATACGGATTCTCCTGCACAGTGGCAGATATGTAAATACGGCGTTTACTTACCATTTCTCACGCATTAGGGTTCGAAGTCTCGAACACCTATACGGATTCTCCTACACAGTGGCAGATATGTAAATACGGCGTTTACTTACCATTCCCCACGAAATAGGATTTGGAGACTCGAACACCTATACGGATTCTCCTGCACAGTGGCAGATATGTAAATACGGCGTTTGCTTACCATTTCTCACACATTATGGTTCCAACACGCGAACACCTATACGGATTCTACGGCACAGTGGCAGATATGTAAATACGGCGTTCACTTACCATTTCTCACGCATTAGGGTTCGAACACTCGAACACCTATACGGATTCTCCTCCACAGTGGCAGATATGTAAATACAGCATTTACTTACCATTTCTCACGCATTAGGGTTCGAAGACTCAAACACCTATACGGATTCTCCTGCACAGTGGCACATATGTAAATACGGCGTTTACTTACCATTTCTCACACATTCGGTTTCGAACACTCGAACACCTGGACGGATTCTCCTCCACAGTGGCAGATATGTAAATACGGCGTTTACTTACCATTTCTCACGCATTAGGGTTTGAAGACTCGAACACCTACACGGATTCTCCTGCACCGTGGCAGATATGTAAATATGGCGTTTGCTGACCATTTCTCACGCATTATGGTTCCAACACTCGAACACCTATACGGATTCTCCTGCACAGTGGCAGATATGTAAATACGGCGTTTATTTACCATTTCTCACGCATTAGGGTTCGAACACTGGAACACCTATACGGATTCTCCTGCACAGTGGCAGATATGTAAATACGGCGTTTACTTACCATTCCTCACGCATTAGGGTTTGAAGTCTCGAACACCTATACGGATTCTCCCACACAGTGGCAGATCTGTAAATACGGCGTTTACTTACCATTTCTCACGCATTAGGGTTTGAAGACTCGAACACCTATACGGATTCTCCTGCACCGTGGCAGATATGTAAATACGGCATTTGCTGACCATTTCTCACGCATTATGGTTCCAACACTCGAACACCGATACGGATTCTCCTGCACCGTGGCAGATATGTAAATACGGCGTTTATTTACCATTTCTCATGCATTAGGGTTCGAATACTGGAACACCAATACGGATACGGATTCTCCTGCACAGTGGCAGATATGTAAATACGGCGTTTACTTACCATTTCTCACGCATTAGGGTTCGAAGTCTCGAACACCTATACGGATTCTCCTACACAGTGGCAGATATGTAAATACGGCGTTTACTTACCATTCCCCACGCAATAGGGTTTGGAGACTCGAACACCTATAAGGATTCTCCTGCACAGTGGCAGATATGTAAATACGGCGTTTGCTTACCATTTCTCACACATTATGGTTCCAACACGCGAACACCTATACGGATTCTATTGCACAGTGGCAGATATGTAAATACGGCGTTCACTTACCATTTCTCACGCATTAGGGTTCGAACACTCGAACACCTATACAGATTCTCCACCAACGTGGCAGATATGTAAATACGGCGTTTACTTACCATTTCTCACGCATTAGGGTTCGAAGACTCGAACACCTATACGGATTCTCCTGCACAGTGGCACAGATGTAAATACGGCGTTTACTTACCATTTCTCACACATTAGGTTTTGAACACTCGAACACCTGTACGGATTCTCCTACACAGTGGCAGATATGTAAATACGGCGTTTACTTACCATTTCTCACGCATTAGGGTTTGAAGACTCGAACACCTATACGGATTCTCCTGCACAGTGGCAGATATGTAAATACGCCGTTTATTTACCATTACTCACGCATTAGGGTTCGAACACTGGAACACCTATACGGATTCTCCTGCACAGTGGCAGATATGTAAATACGGCGTTTACTTACCATTCCTCACGCATTAGGGTTTGAAGTCTCGAACACCTATACGGATTCTCCTACACAGTGGCAGATATGTAAATACGGCGTTTACTTACCATTTCTCACGCATTAGGGTTTGAAGACTCGAACAACTATACGGATTCTCCTGCACTGTGGCAGATATGTAAATACGGCATTTGCTGACCATTTCTCACGCATTATGGTTCCAACACTCGAACACCTATACGGATTCTCCTGCACAGTGGCAGATATGTAAATACGGCATTTGCTGACCATTTCTCACGCATTATGGTTCCAACACTCGAACACCTATACGGATTCTCCTGCACAGTGGCAGATATGTAAATACGGCGTTTATTTACCATTTCTCACGCATTAGGGTTCGAATACTGGAACACCTATACGGATACGGATTCTCCTGCACAGTGGCAGATATGTAAATACGGCGTTTACTTACCATTTCTCACGCATTAGGGTTCGAAGTCTCGAACACCTATACGGATTCTCCTACACAGTGGCAGATATGTAAATACGGCGTTTACTTACCATTCCCCACGCAATAGGGTTTGGAGACTCGAACACCTATACGGATTCTCCTGCACAGTGGCAGATATGTAAATACGGCGTTTGCTTACCATTTCTCACACATTATGGTTCCAACACGCGAACACCTAAACGGATTCTACGGCACAGTGGCAGATATGTAAATACGGCGTTCACTTACCATTTCTCACGCATTAGGGTTCGAACACTCGAACACCTATACGGATTCTCCTCCACAGTGGCAGATATGTAAATACAGCATTTACTTACCATTTCTCACGCATTAGGGTTCGAAGACTCAAACACCTATACGGATTCTCCTGCACAGTGGCACATATGTAAATACGGCGTTTACTTACCATTTCTCACACATTAGGATTCGAACACTCGAACACCTGTACAGATTCTCCTCCACAGTGGCAGATATGTAAATACGGTGTTTACTTACCATTTCTCACGCATTAGGGTTTGAAGACTCGAACACCTACACGGATTCTCCTGCCCCGTGGCAGATATGTAAATATGGCGTTTGCTGACCATTTCTCACGCATTATGGTTCCAACACTCGAACACCTATACGGATTCTCCTGCACAGTGGCAGATATGTAAATACGGCGTTTATTTACCATTTCTCACGCATTAGGGTTCGAACACTGGAACACCTATACGGATTCTCCTGCACAGTGGCAGATATGTAAATACGGCGTTTACTTACCATTCCTCACGCATTAGGGTTTGAAGTCTCGAACACCTATACGGATTCTCCTACACAGTGGCAGATATGTAAATACGGCGTTTACTTACCATTTCTCACGCGTTAGGGTTTGAAGACTCGAACACCTATACGGATTCTCCTGCACCGTTGCAGATATGTAAAGACGGCATTTGCTGACCATTTCTCACGCATTATGGTTCCAACACTCGAACACCGATACGGATTCTCCTGCACAGTGGCAGATATGTAAATACGGCGTTTATTTACCATTTCTCATGCATTAGGGTTCGAATACTGGAACACCAATACGGATACGGATTCTCCTGCACAGTGGCAGATATGTAAATACGGCGTTTACTTACCATTTCTCACGCATTAGGGTTCGAAGTCTCGAACACCTATACGGATTCTCCTACACAGTGGCAGATATGTAAATACGGCGTTTACTTACCATTCCCCACGCAATAGGGTTTGGAGACTCGAACACCTATAAGGATTCTCCTGCACAGTGGCAGATATGTAAATACGGCGTTTGCTTACCATTTCTCACACATTATGGTTCCAACACGCGAACACCTATAAGGATTCTCCTGCACAGTGGCAGATATGTAAATACAGCGTTTGCTTACCATTTCTCACACATTATGGTTCCAACACGCGAACACCTATACGGATTCTCCTGCACTGTGGCAGATATGTAAATACGGCATTTGCTGACCATTTCTCACGCATTATGGTTCCAACACTCGAACACCTATACGGATTCTCCTGCACAGTGGCAGATATGTAAATACGGCATTTGCTGACCATTTCTCACGCATTATGGTTCCAACCCTCGAACACCTATACGGATTCTCCTGCACAGTGGCAGATATGTAAATACGGCGTTTATTTACCATTTCTCACGCATTAGGGTTCGAATACTGGAACACCTATACGGATACGGATTCTCCTGCACAGTGGCAGATATGTAAATACGGCGTTTACTTACCATTTCTCACGCATTAGGGTTCGAAGTCTCGAACACCTATACGGATTCTCCTACACAGTGGCAGATATGTAAATACGGCGTTTACTTACCATTCCCCACGCAATAGGGTTTGGAGACTCGAACACCTATACGGATTCTCCTGCACAGTGGCAGATATGTAAATACGGCGTTTGCTTACCATTTCTCACACATTATGGTTCCAACACGCGAACACCTATACGGATTCTACGGCACAGTGGCAGATATGTAAATACGGCGTTCACTTACCATTTCTCACGCATTAGGGTTCAAACACTCGAACACCTATACGGATTCTCCTCCACAGTGGCAGATATGTAAATACAGCATTTACTTACCATTTCTCACGCATTAGGGTTCGAAGACTCAAACACCTATACGGATTCTCCTGCACAGTGGCACATATGTAAATACGGCGTTTACTTACCATTTCTCACACATTAGGTTTCGAACACTCGAACACCTGTACGGATTCTCCTCCACAGTGGAAGATATGTAAATACGGCGTTTACTTACCATTTCTCACGCATTAGGGTTTGAAGACTCGAACACCTACACGGATTCTCCTGCACCGTGGCAGATATGTAAATATGGCGTTTGCTGACCATTTCTCACGCATTATGGTTCCAACACTCGAACACCTATACGGATTCTCCTGCACAGTGGCAGATATGTAAATATGGCGTTTATTTACCATTTCTCACGCATTAGGGTTCGAACACTGGAACACCTATACGGATTCTCCTGCACAGTGGCAGATATGTAAATACGGCGTTTACTTACCATTCCTCACGCATTAGGGTTTGAAGTCTCGAACACCTATACGGATTCTCCTACACAGTGGCAGATATGTAAATACGGCGTTTACTTACCATTTCTCACGCATTAGGGTTTGAAGACACGAACACCTATACGGATTCTCCTGCACCGTGGCAGATATGTAAATACGGCATTTGCTGACCATTTCTCACGCATTATGGTTCCAACACTCGAACACCGATACGGATTCTCCTGCACAGTGGCAGATATGTAAATACGGCGTTTATTTACCATTTCTCATGCATTAGGGTTCGAATACTGGAACACCAATACGGATACGGATTCTCCTGCACAGTGGCAGATATGTAAATACGGCGTTTACTTACCATTTCTCACGCATTAGGGTTCGAAGTCTCGAACACCTATACGGATTCTCCTACACAGTGGCAGATATGTAAATACGGCGTTTACTTACCATTCCCCACGCAATAGGGTTTGGAGAGTCGAAGACCTATAAGGATTCTCCTGCACAGTGGCAGATATGTAAATACGGCGTTTGCTTACCATTTCTCACACATTATGGTTCCAACACGCGAACACCTATACGGATCCTACTGCACAGTGGCAGATATGTAAATACGGCGTTTACTTACCATTTCTCACGCATTAGGGTTTGAAGACTCGAACACCTATACGGATTCTCCTGCACTGTGGCAGATATGTAAATACGGCATTTGCCGACCATTTCTCACGCATTATGGTTCCAACACTCGAACACCTATACGGATTCTCCTGCACAGTGGCAGATATGTAAATACGGCATTTGCTGACCATTTCTCACGCATTATGGTTCCAACACTCGAACACCTATACGGATTCTCCTGCACAGTGGCAGATATGTAAATACGGCGTTTATTTACCATTTCTCACGCATTAGGGTTCGAATACTGGACCACCTATACGGATACGGATTCTCCTGCACAGTGGCAGATATGTAAATACGGCGTTTACTTACCATTTCTCACGCATTAGTGTTCGAAGTCTCGAACACCTATACGGATTCTCCTACACAGTGGCAGATATGTAAATACGGCGTTTACTTACCATTCCCCACGCAATAGGGTTTGGAGAATCGAACACCCATAAGGATTCTCCTGCACAGTGGCAGATATGTAAATACGGCGTTTGCTTACCATTTCTCACACATTATGGTTCCAACACGCGAACACCTATAAAGATTCTCCTGCACAGTGGCAGATATGTAAATACAGCGTTTGCTTACCATTTCTCTCACATTATGGTTCCAACACGCGAACACCTATACGGATTCTCCTGCACTGTGGCAGATATTTAAATACGGCATTTGCTGACCATTTCTCACGCATTATGGTTCCAACACTCGAACACCTATACGGATTCTCCTGCACAGTGGCAAATATGTAAATACGGCATTTGCTGACCATTTCTCACGCATTATGGTTCCAACACTCGAACACCTATACGGATTCTCCTGCACAGTGGCAGATATGTAAATACGGCGTTTATTTACCATTTCTCACGCATTAGGGTTCGAATACTGGAACACCTATACGGATACGGATTCTCCTGCACAGTGGCAGATATGTAAATACGGCGTTTACTTACCATTTCTCACGCATTAGGGTTCGAAGTCTCGAACACCTATACGGATTCTCCTACACAGTGGCAGATATGTAAATACGGCGTTTACTTACCATTCCCCACGCAATAGGGTTTGGAGACTCGAACACCTATACGGATTCTCCTGCACAGTGGCAGATATGTAAATACGGCGTTTGCTTACCATTTCTCACACATTATGGTTCCAACACGCGAACACCTATACGGATTCTACGGCACAGTGGCAGATATGTAAATACGGCGTTCACTTACCATTTCTCACGCATTAGGGTTCAAACACTCGAACACCTATACGGATTCTCCTCCACAGTGGCAGATATGTAAATACAGCATTTACTTACCATTTCTCACGCATTAGGGTTCGAAGACTCAAACACCTATACGGATTCTCCTGCACAGTGGCACATATGTAAATACGGCGTTTACTTACCATTTCTCACACATTAGGTTTCGAACACTCGAACACCTGTACGGATTCTCCTCCACAGTGGCAGATATGTAAATACGGCGTTTACTTACCATTTCTCACGCATTAGGGTTTGAAGACTCGAACACCTACACGGATTCTCCTGCACCGTGGCAGATATGTAAATATGGCGTTTGCTGACCATTTCTCACGCATTATGGTTCCAACACTCGAACACCTATACGGATTCTCCTGCACAGTGGCAGATATGTAAATATGGCGTTTATTTACCATTTCTCACGCATTAGGGTTCGAACACTGGAACACCTATACGGATTCTCCTGCACAGTGGCAGATATGTAAATACGGCGTTTACTTACCATTCCTCACGCATTAGGGTTTGAAGTCTCGAACACCTATACGGATTCTCCTACACAGTGGCAGATATGTAAATACGGCGTTTACTTACCATTTCTCACGCATTAGGGTTTGAAGACACGAACACCTATACGGATTCTCCTGCACCGTGGCAGATATGTAAATACGGCATTTGCTGACCATTTCTCACGCATTATGGTTCCAACACTCGAACACCGATACGGATTCTCCTGCACAGTGGCAGATATGTAAATACGGCGTTTATTTACCATTTCTCATGCATTAGGGTTCGAATACTGGAACACCAATACGGATACGGATTCTCCTGCACAGTGGCAGATATGTAAATACGGCGTTTACTTACCATTTCTCACGCATTAGGGTTCGAAGTCTCGAACCCCTATACGGATTCTCCTACACAGTGGCAGATATGTAAATACGGCGTTTACTTACCATTCCCCACGCAATAGGGTTTGGAGAGTCGAACACCTATAAGGATTCTCCTGCACAGTGGCAGATATGTAAATACGGCGTTTGCTTACCATTTCTCACACATTATGGTTCCAACACGCGAACACCTATACGGATTCTACTGCACAGTGGCAGATATGTAAATACGGCGTTTACTTACCATTTCTCACGCATTAGGGTTTGAAGACTCGAACACCTACACGGATTCTCCTGCACTGTGGCAGATATGTAAATACGGCATTTGCCGACCATTTCTCACGCATTATGGTTCCAACACTCGAACACCTATACGGATTCTCCTGCACAGTGGCAGATATGTAAATACGGCATTTGCTGACCATTTCTCACGCATTATGGTTCCAACACTCGAACACCTATACGGATTCTCCTGCACAGTGGCAGATATGTAAATACGGCGTTTATTTACCATTTCTCACGCATTAGGGTTCGAATACTGGACCACCTATACGGATACGGATTCTCCTGCACAGTGGCAGATATGTAAATACGGCGTTTACTTACCATTTCTCACGCATTAGGGTTCGAAGTCTCGAACACCTATACGGATTCTCCTACACAGTGGCAGATATGTAAATACGGCGTTTACTTACCATTCCCCACGCAATAGGGTTTGGAGACTCGAACACCTATACGGATTCTCCTGCACAGTGGCAGATATGTAAATACGGCGTTTGCTTACCATTTCTCACACATTATGGTTCCAACACGCGAACACCTATACGGATTCTACGGCACAGTGGCAGATATGTAAATACGGCGTTCACTTACCATTTCTCACGCATTAGGGTTCGAACACTCGAACACCTATACGGATTCTCCTCCACAGTGGCAGATATGTAAATACAGCATTTACTTACCATTTCTCACGCATTAGGGTTCGAAGACTCAAACACCTATACGGATTCTCCTGCACAGTGGCACATATGTAAATACGGCGTTTACTTACCATTTCTCACACATTAGGTTTCGAACACTCGAACACCTGTACGGATTCTCCTACACAGTGGCAGATATGTAAATACGGCGTTTACTTACCATTTCTCACGCATTAGGGTTTGAAGACTCGAACACCTACACGGATTCTCCTGCACAGTGGCAGATATGTAAATACGGCGTTTACTTACCATTCCCCACGCAATAGGGTTTGGAGAATCGAACACCCATAAGGATTCTCCTGCACAGTGGCAGATATGTAAATACGGCGTTTGCTTACCATTTCTCACACATTATGGTTCCAACACGCGAACACCTATAAGGATTCTCCTGCACAGTGGCAGATATGTAAATACAGCGTTTGCTTACCATTTCTCTCACATTATGGTTCCAACACGCGAACACCTATACGGATTCTCCTGCACTGTGGCAGATATTTAAATACGGCATTTGCTGACCATTTCTCACGCATTATGGTTCCAACACTCGAACACCTATACGGATTCTCCTGCACAGTGGCAAATATGTAAATACGGCATTTGCTGACCATTTCTCACGCATTATGGTTCCAACACTCGAACACCTATACGGATTCTCCTGCACAGTGGCAGATATGTAAATACGGCGTTTATTTACCATTTCTCACGCATTAGGGTTCGAATACTGGAACACCTATACGGATACGGATTCTCCTGCACAGTGGCAGATATGTAAATACGGCGTTTACTTACCATTTCTCACGCATTAGGGTTCGAAGTCTCGAACACCTATACGGATTCTCCTACACAGTGGCAGATATGTAAATACGGCGTTTACTTACCATTCCCCACGCAATAGGGTTTGGAGACTCGAACACCTATACGGATTCTCCTGCACAGTGGCAGATATGTAAATACGGCGTTTGCTTACCATTTCTCACACATTATGGTTCCAACACGCGAACACCTATACGGATTCTACGGCACAGTGGCAGATATGTAAATACGGCGTTCACTTACCATTTCTCACGCATTAGGGTTCAAACACTCGAACACCTATACGGATTCTCCTCCACAGTGGCAGATATGTAAATACAGCATTTACTTACCATTTCTCACGCATTAGGGTTCGAAGACTCAGACACCTATACGGATTCTCCTGCACAGTGGCACATATGTAAATACGGCGTTTACTTACCATTTCTCACACATTAGGTTTCGAACACTCGAACACCTGTACGGATTCTCCTCCACAGTGGCAGATATGTAAATACGGCGTTTACTTACCATTTCTCACGCATTAGGGTTTGAAGACTCGAACACCTACACGGATTCTCCTGCACCGTGGCAGATATGTAAATATGGCGTTTGCTGACCATTTCTCACGCATTATGGTTCCAACACTCGAACACCTATACGGATTCTCCTGCACAGTGGCAGATATGTAAATATGGCGTTTATTTACCATTTCTCACGCATTAGGGTTCGAACACTGGAACACCTATACGGATTCTCCTGCACAGTGGCAGATATGTAAATACGGCGTTTACTTACCATTCCTCACGCATTAGGGTTTGAAGTCTCGAACACCTATACGGATTCTCCTACACAGTGGCAGATATGTAAATACGGCGTTTACTTACCATTTCTCACGCATTAGGGTTTGAAGACACGAACACCTATACGGATTCTCCTGCACCGTGGCAGATATGTAAATACGGCATTTGCTGACCATTTCTCACGCATTATGGTTCCAACACTCGAACACCGATACGGATTCTCCTGCACAGTGGCAGATATGTAAATACGGCGTTTATTTACCATTTCTCATGCATTAGGGTTCGAATACTGGAACACCAATACGGATACGGATTCTCCTGCACAGTGGCAGATATGTAAATACGGCGTTTACTTACCATTTCTCACGCATTAGGGTTCGAAGTCTCGAACCCCTATACGGATTCTCCTACACAGTGGCAGATATGTAAATACGGCGTTTACTTACCATTCCCCACGCAATAGGGTTTGGAGAGTCGAACACCTATAAGGATTCTCCTGCACAGTGGCAGATATGTAAATACGGCGTTTGCTTACCATTTCTCACACATTATGGTTCCAACACGCGAACACCTATACGGATTCTACTGCACAGTGGCAGATATGTAAATACGGCGTTTACTTACCATTTCTCACGCATTAGGGTTTGAAGACTCGAACACCTATACGGATTCTCCTGCACTGTGGCAGATATGTAAATACGGCATTTGCCGACCATTTCTCACGCATTATGGTTCCAACACTCGAACACCTATACGGATTCTCCTGCACAGTGGCAGATATGTAAATACGGCATTTGCTGACCATTTCTCACGCATTATGGTTCCAACACTCGAACACCTATACGGATTCTCCTGCACAGTGGCAGATATGTAAATACGGCGTTTATTTACCATTTCTCACGCATTAGGGTTCGAATACTGGACCACCTATACGGATACGGATTCTCCTGCACAGTGGCAGATATGTAAATACGGCGTTTACTTACCATTTCTCACGCATTAGGGTTCGAAGTCTCGAACACCTATACGGATTCTCCTACACAGTGGCAGATATGTAAATACGGCGTTTACTTACCATTCCCCACGCAATAGGGTTTGGAGACTCGAACACCTATACGGATTCTCCTGCACAGTGGCAGATATGTAAATACGGCGTTTGCTTACCATTTCTCACACATTATGGTTCCAACACGCGAACACCTATACGGATTCTACGGCACAGTGGCAGATATGTAAATACGGCGTTCACTTACCATTTCTCACGCATTAGGGTTCGAACACTCGAACACCTATACGGATTCTCCTCCACAGTGGCAGATATGTAAATACAGCATTTACTTACCATTTCTCACGCATTAGGGTTCGAAGACTCAAACACCTATACGGATTCTCCTGCACAGTGGCACATATGTAAATACGGCGTTTACTTACCATTTCTCACACATTAGGTTTCGAACACTCGAACACCTGTACGGATTCTCCTACACAGTGGCAGATATGTAAATACGGCGTTTACTTACCATTTCTCACGCATTAGGGTTTGAAGACTCGAACACCTACACGGATTCTCCTGCACCGTGGCAGATATGTAAATATGGCGTTTGCTGACCATTTCTCACGCATTATGGTTCCAACACTCGAACACCTATACGGATTCTCCTGCACAGTGGCAGATATGTAAATACGGCGTTTATTTACCATTTCTCACGCATTAGGGTTCGAACACTGGAACACCTATACGGATTCTCCTGCACAGTGGCAGATATGTAAATACGGCGTTTACTTAACATTCCTCACGCATTAGGGTTTGAAGTCTCGAACACCTATACGGATTCTCCTACACGGTGGCAGATATGTAAATACGGCGTTTACTTACCATTTCTCACGCATTAGGGTTTGAAGACACGAACACCTATACGGATTCTCCTGCACCGTGGCAGATATGTAAATACGGCATTTGCTGACCATTTCTCACGCATTATGGTTCCAACACTCGAACACCGATACGGATTCTCCTGCACAGTGGCAGATATGTAAATACGGCGTTTATTTACCATTTCTCATGCATTAGGGTTCGAATACTGGAACACCAATACGGATACGGATTCTCCTGCACAGTGGCAGATATGTAAATACGGCGTTTACTTACCATTTCTCACGCATTAGGGTTCGAAGTCTCGAACACCTATACGGATTCTCCTACACAGTGGCAGATATGTAAATACGGCGTTTACTTACCATTCCCCACGCAATAGGGTTTGGAGACTCGAACACCTATAAGGATTCTCCTGCACAGTGGCAGATATGTAAATACGGCGTTTGCTTACCATTTCTCACACATTATGGTTCCAACACGCGAACACCTATACGGATTCTACTGCACAGTGGCAGATATGTAAATACGGCGTTTACTTACCATTTCTCACGCATTAGGGTTTGAAGACTCGAACACCTATACGGATTCTCCTGCACTGTGGCAGATATGTAAATACGGCATTTGCTGACCATTTCTCACGCATTATGGTTCCAACACTCGAACACCTATACGGATTCTCCTGCACAGTGGCAGATATGTAAATACGGCATTTGCTGACCATTTCTCATGCATTATGGTTCCAACACTCGAACACCTATACGGATTCTCCTGCACAGTGGCAGATATGTAAATACGGCGTTTATTTACCATTTCTCACGCATTAGGGTTCGAATACTGGAACACCTATACGGATACGGATTCTCCTGCACAGTGGCAGATATGTAAATACGGCGTTTACTTACCATTTCTCACGCATTAGGGTTCGAAGTCTCGAACACCTATACGGATTCTCCTAAACAGTGGCAGATATGTAAATACAGCGTTTACTTACCATTCCCCACGCAATAGGGTTTGGAGACTCGAACACCTATACGGATTCTCCTGCACAGTGGCAGATATGTAAATACGGCGTTTGCTTACCATTTCTCACACATTATGGTTCCAACACGCGAACACCTATACGGATTCTACTGCACAGTGGCAGATATGTAAATACGGCGTTTACTTACCATTTCTCACGCATTAGGGTTTGAAGACTCGAACACCTATACGGATTCTCCTGCACTGTGGCAGATATGTAAATACGGCATTTGCTGACCATTTCTCACGCATTATGGTTCCAACACTCGAACACCTATACGGATTCTCCTGCACAGTGGCAGATATGTAAATACGGCATTTGCTGACCATTTCTCACGCATTATGGTTCCAACACTCGAACACCTATACGGATTCTCCTGCACAGTGGCAGATATGTAAATACGGCGTTTATTTACCATTTCTCACGCATTAGGGTTCGAATACTGGAACACCTATACGGATACGGATTCTCCTGCACAGTGGCAGATATGTAAATACGGCGTTTACTTACCATTTCTCACGCATTAGGGTTCGAAGTCTCGAACACCTATACGGATTCTCCTACACAGTGGCAGATATGTAAATACAGCGTTTACTTACCATTCCCCACGCAATAGGGTTTGGAGACTCGAACACCTATACGGATTCTCCTGCACAGTGGCAGATATGTAAATACGGCGTTTGCTTACCATTTCTCACACATTATGGTTCCAACACGCGAACACCTATACGGATTCTACGGCACAGTGGCAGATATGTAAATACGGCGTTCACTTACCATTTCTCACGCATTAGGGTTCGAACACTCGAACACCTATACGGATTCTCCTCCACAGTGGCAGATATGTAAATACAGCATTTACTTACCATTTCTCACGCATTAGGGTTCGAAGACTCAAGCACCTATACGGATTCTCCCGCACAGTGGCACATATGTAAATACGGCGTTTACTTACCATTTCTCACACATTAGGTTTCGAACACTCGAACACCTGTACGGATTCTCCTCCACTGTGGCAGATATGTAAATACGGCGTTTACTTACCATTTCTCACGCATTAGGGTTTGAAGACTCGAACACCTACACGGATTCTCCTGCACCGTGGCAGATATGTAAATATGGCGTTTGCTGACCAATTCTCACGCATTATGGTTCCAACACTCGAACACCTATACGGATTCTCCTGCACAGTGGCAGATATGTAAATACGGCGTTTATTTACCATTTCTCACGCATTAGGGTTCGAACACTGGAACACCTATACGGATTCTCCTGCACAGTGGCAGATATGTAAATACGGCGTTTACTTACCATTCCTCACGCATTAGGGTTTCAAGTCTCGAACACCTATACGGATTCTCCTACACAGTGGCAGATATGTAAATACGGCGTTTACTTACCATTTCTCATGCATTAGGGTTCGAATACTGGAACACCAATACGGATACGGATTCTCCTGCACAGTGGCCGATATGTAAATACGGCGTTTACTTACCATTTCTCACGCATTAGGGTTCGAAGTCTCGAACACCTATACGGATTCTCCTACACAGTGGCAGATATGTAAATACGGCGTTTATTTACCATTTCTCATGCATTAGGGTTCGAATACTGGAACACCAATACGGATACGGATTCTCCTGCACAGTGGCAGATATGTAAATACGGCGTTTACTTACCATTTCTCACGCATTAGGGTTCGAAGTCTCGAACACCTATACGGATTCTCCTGCACAGTGGCAGATATGTAAATACGACGTTTATTTACCATTTCTCATGCATTAGGGTTCGAATACTGGAACACCAATACGGATACGGATTCTCCTGCACAGTGGCAGATATGTAAATACGGCGTTTACTTACCATTTCTCACGCATTAGGGTTCGAAGTCTCGAACACCTATACGGATTCTCCTACACAGTGGCAGATATGTAAATACGGCGTTTACTTACCATTCCCCACGCAATAGGGTTTGGAGACTCGAACACCTATAAGGATTCTTCTGCACAGTGGCAGATATGTAAATACGGCGTTTGCTTACCATTTCTCACACATTATGGTTCCAACACGCAAACACCTATACGGATTCTACTGCACAGTGGCAGATATGTAAATACGGCGTTCACTTACCATTTCTCACGCATTAGGGTTCGAACACTCGAACACCTATACGGATTCTCCACCACCGTGGCAGATATGTAAATACGGCGTTTACTTACCATTTCTCACGCATTAGGGTTCGAAGACTCGAACACCTATACCGATTCTCCTGCACAGTGGCACAGATGTAAATACGGCGTTTACTTACCATTTCTCACACATTAGGTTTTGAACACTCGAACACCTGTACGGCTTCTCCTACACAGTGGCAGATATGTAAATACGGCGTTTACCTACCATTTCTCACGCATTAGGGTTTGAAGGCTCGAACACCTATACGGATTCTCCTGCATAGTGGCAGATATGTAAATACGGCGTTTGCTTACCATTTCTCACGCATTATGGTTCCAACACTCGAACACCTATACGGATTCTCCTGCACAGTGGCAGATATGTAAAGACGGCGTTTACTTACCATTTCTCACGCATTAGGGTTTGAACACTGGAACACCTATACGGATTCTCCTGCATAGTGGCAGATATGTAAATACGGCGTTTACTTACCATCTCTCACGCATTAGGGTTTGAAGACTCGAACACCTATACGGATTCTCCTGCACAGTGGCAGATATGTGAATACGGAGTTTGCTTACCATTTGTCACGCATTGTGGTTCCAACACGTGAACACCTATACGGATTCTCCTGCACAGTGGCAGATATGTAAATACGGTGTTTACTTACCATTTCTCACACATTAGGTTTCGAACACTCGAACACCGGTAAATACGACGTTCACTTACCATTTCTCACGCATTAGGGATTGAAGACTCGAACACCTATACGGATTCTCCTGCACCGTGGCAGATATGTAAATACGGCATTTGCTGACCATTTCTCACGCATTATGGTTCCAACACTCGAACACCTATACGGATTCACCTGCACAGTGGCAGATATGTAAATACAGCGTTTATTTACCATTTCTCACGCATTAGGGTTCGAACACTGGAACAACTATACGGATTCTCCTACACAGTGGCAGATATGTAAATACGGCGTTTACTTACCATTTCTCACGCATTAGGGTTCGAAGTCTCGAACACCTATACGGATTCTCCTGCACAGTGGCAGATATGTAAATACGGCGTTTGCTTACCATTTCTCACGCATTATGGTTCCAACACTCGAACACCTATACGGATTCTCCTGCACAGTGGCAGCTATGTAAATACGGCGTTTACTTTCCATTTCTCACACATTAGGTTTCGAACACTCGAACACCTGTATGGATTCTCCTACACAGTGGCAGATATGTAAATACGGCGTTTACTTACCATTTCTCACGCATTAGGGTTTGAAGACTCGAACACCTATACGGATTCTCCGGCACAGTGGCTGATATGTAAATACGGCGTTTGCTTACCATTTCTCACGCATTATGGTTCCAACACTCGAACACCTATACGGATTCTCCTACACAGTGGCAGATATGTAAATATGGCGTTTACTTACCATTTCTCACGTATTAGGGTTCGAACACTGGAACACCTATACGGATTCTCCTGCACAGTGGCAGATATGTAAATACGACGTTTACTTACCATCTCTCACGCATTAGGGTTTGAAGATTCGAACACCTATACGGATTCTCCTGCACAGTAACAGATATGTGAATACGGCGTTTGCTTACCATTTCTCACGCATTGTAGTTCCAACACGTGAACACCTATACGGATTCTCCTGCACAGTGGCAGATATGTAAATACAGTGTTTACTTACCATTTCTCACACATTAGGTTTCGAACACTCGAACACCTGTAAATACGGCGTTTACTTACCATTTCTCACGCATTACGGTTTGAAGACTCGAACACCTATACGGATTCTCCTGCACCGTGGCTGATATGTAAATACGGCGTTTGCTGACCATTTCTCATGCATTATGGTTCCAACACTCGAACACCTATACGGATTCTCCTGCACAGTGGCTGATATGTAAATACGGCGTTTATTTACCATTTCTCACGCATTAGGGTTCGCACACTGGAACACCTATACGGATTCTCCTGCGCAGTGGCAGATATGTAAATACGGCGTTTACTTACCATTTCTCACGCATTAGGGTTTGAAGTCTCGAACACCTATACGGATTCTCCAACACAGTGGCAGATATGTAAATACGGCGTTTGCTTACCATTTCTCACGCATTATGGTTCCAACACTCGAACACCTATACGGATTCTCCTGCGCAGTGGCAGATATGTAAATACGGCGTTTACTTACCATTTCTCACGCATTAGGGTTTGAAGTCTCGAACACCTATATGGATTCTCCAACACAGTGGCAGATATGTAAATACGGCGTTTGCTTACCATTTCTCACGCATTATGGTTCCAACACTCGAACACCTATACGGATTCTCCTGCACAGTGGCAGATATGTAAATACGGCGTTTGTTACCATTTCTCACGCATTATGGTTCCAACACTCGAACACCTATACGGATTCTCCTGCACAGTGGCAGATATGTAAATACGGCGTTTATTTACCATTTCTCACGCATTAGGGTTCGCACACTGGAACACCTATACGGATTCTCCTGCACAGTGGTAGATATGTAAATACGGCGTTTACTTACCATTTCTCACGCATTAGGGTTCGAAGTCTCGAACACCTATACGGATTCTCCTACACAGTGGCAGATATGTAAATACGGCGTTTACTTACCATTTCTCACGCATTAGGGTTCGAAGTCTCGAACACCTATACGGATTCTCCTGCACAGTGGCAGATATGTAAATACGGCGTTTGCTTACCATTTCTCACGCATTATGGTTCCAACACTCGAACACCTGTACGGATTCTCCTGCACAGTGGCAGATCTGTAAATACGGCGTTTACTTTCCATTTCTCACATATTAGGTTTCGAACACTCGAACACCTGTACGGATTCTCCTACACAGTGGCAGATATGTAAATACGGCGTTTACTTACCATTTCTCACGCATTAGGGTTTCAAGACTCGAACACCTATACGGATTCTCCGGCACAGTGGCTGATATGTAAATACGGCATTTGCTTACCATTTCTCACGCATTATGGTTCCAGCACTCGAACACCTATACGGATTCTCCTACACAGTGGCAGATATGTAAATATGGCGTTTACTTACCATTTCTCACGTATTAGGGTTCGAACACTGGAACACCTATACGGATTCTCCTGCACAGTGGCAGATATGTAAATACGACGTTTACTTACCATCTCTCACGCATTAGGGTTTGAAGACTCGAACACCTATACGGATTCTCCTGCACAGTAACAGATATGTGAATACGGCGTTTGCTTACCATTTCTCACGCATTGTAGTTCCAACACGTGAACACCTATACGGATTCTCCTGCACAGTGGCAGATATGTAAATACGGTGTTTACTTACCATTTCTCACACATTAGGTTTCGAACACTCGAACACCTGTAAATACGGCGTTTACTTACCATTTCTCACGCATTACGGTTTGAAGACTCGAACACCTATACGGATTCTCCTGCACCGTGGCTGATATGTAAATACGGCGTTTGCTGACCATTTCTCATGCATTATGGTTCCAACACTCGAACACCTATACGGATTCTCCTGCACAGTGGCAGATATGTAAATACGGCGTTTATTTACCATTTCTCACGCATTAGGGTTCGCACACTGGAACACCTATACGGATTCTCCTGCACAGTGGCAGATATGTAAATACGGCGTTTACTTACCATTTCTCACGCATTAGGGTTCGAAGTCTCGAACACCTATACGGATTCTCCTACACAGTGGCAGATATGTAAATACGGCGTTTACTTACCATTTCTCGCGCATTAGGGTTCGAACACTGGAACACCGATACGGATTCTCCTGCACAGTGGCAGATATGTAAATACGGCGTTTACTTACCATTTCTCACGCATTAGGGTTCGAAGTCTCGAACACCTATACGGATTCTCCTACACAGTGGCAGATATGTAAATACGGCGTTTACTTACCATTTCTCACGCATTAGGGTTTGAAGACTCGAACACCTATACGGATTCTCCTGCACAGTGGCAGATATGTAAATACGGCGTTTGCTTACCATTTCTCACACATTATGGTTCCAACACGCGAACACCTATACGGATTCTACTGCACAGTGGCAGATATGTAAATATGGCGTTCACTTACCATTTCTCACGCATTAGGGTTCGAACACTCGAGCACCTACACGGATTCTCCTACACAGTGGCAGATATGTAAATACGGCGTTTACTTACCATTTCTCACGAATTAGGGTTTGAAGACTCGAACACCTATACGGATTCTCCGGCACAGTGGCTGATATGTAAATAAGGCATTTGCTTACCATTTCTCACGCATTATGGTTCCAACACTCGAACACCTATACGGATTCTCCTACACAGTGGCAGATATGTAAATATGGCGTTTACTTACCATTTCTCACGCATTAGGGTTCGAACACTGGAACACCTATACGGATTCTCCTGCACAGTGGCAGATATGTAAATACGACGTTTACTTACCATCTCTCACGCATTAGGGTTTGAAGACTCGAACACCTATACGGATTCTCCTGCACAGTGACCGATATGTGAATACGGCGTTTGCTTACCATTTCTCACGCATTGTGGTTCCAACACGTGAACACCTATACGGATTCTCCTGCACAGTGGCAGATATGTAAATACGGTGTTTACTTACCATTTCTCACACATTAGGTTTCGAACACTCGAACACCTGTAAATACGGCGTTTACTTACCATTTCTCACGCATTAGGGTTTGAAGACTCGAACACCTATACGGATTCTCCTGCACCGTGGCTGATATGTAAGTACGGCGTTTGCTGACCATTTCTCATGCATTATGGTTCCAACACTCGAACACCTATACGGATTCTCCTGCACAGTGGCAGATATGTAAATACGGCGTTTATTTACCATTTCTCACGCATTAGGGTTCGCACACTGGAACACCTATACGGATTCTCCTGCACAGTGGCAGATATGTAAATACGGCGTTTACTTACCATTTCTCACGCATTAGGGTTCGAAGTCTCGAACACCTATACGGATTCTCCTACACAGTGGCAGATATGTAAATACGGCGTTTACTTACCATTTCTCGCGCATTAGGGTTCGAACACTGGAACACCGATACGGATTCTCCTGCACAGTGGCAGATATGTAAATACGGCGTTTACTTACCATTTCTCACGCATTAGGGTTCGAAGTCTCGAACACCTATACGGATTCTCCTACACAGTGGCAGATATGTAAATACGGCGTTTACTTACCATTTCTCACGCATTAGGGTTTGAAGAATCGAACACCTATACGGATTCTCCTGCACAGTGGCAGATATGTAAATACGGCGTTTGCTTACCATTTCTCACACATTATGGTTCCAACACGCGAACACCTATACGGATTCTACTGCACAGTGGCAGATATGTAAATACGGCGTTCACTTACCATTTCTCACGCATTAGGGTTCGAACACTCGAGCACCTACACGGATTCTCCTACACAGTGGCAGATATGTAAATACGGCGTTTACTTGCCATTTCTCACGCATTAGGGTTTGAAGACTCGAACACCTATACGGATTCTCCGGCACAGTGGCTGATATGTAAATAAGGCGTTTGCTTACCATTTCTCACGCATTATGGTTCCAACACTCGAACACCTATACGGATTCTCCTACACAGTGGCAGATATGTAAATATGGCGTTTACTTACCATTTCTCACGCATTAGGGTTCGAACACTGGAACACCTATACGGATTCTCCTGCACAGTGGCAGATATGTAAATACGACGTTTACTTACCATCTCTCACGCATGAGGGTTTGAAGACTCGAACACCTATACGGATTCTCCTGCACAGTGACCGATATGTGAATACGGCGTTTGCTTACCATTTCTCACGCATTGTGGTTCCAACACGTGAACACCTATACGGATTCTCCTGCACAGTGGCAGATATGTAAATACGGTGTTTACTTACCATTTCTCACACATTAGGTTTCGAACACTCGAACACCTGTAAATACGGCGTTTACTTACCATTTCTCACGCATTAGGGTTTGAAGACTCGAACACCTATACGGATTCTCCGGCACAGTGGCTGATATGTAAATACGGCGTTTGCTTACCATTTCTCACGCATTATGGTTCCAACACTCGAACACCTATACGGATTCTCCTACACAGTGGCAGATATGTAAATATGGCGTTTACTTACCATTTCTCACGTATTAGGGTTCGAACACTGGAACACCTATACGGATTCTCCTGTACAGTGGCAGATATGTAAATACGACGTTTACTTACCATCTCTCACGCATTAGGGTTTGAAGATTCGAACACCTATACGGATTCTCCTGCACAGTAACAGATATGTGAATACGGCGTTTGCTTACCATTTCTCACGCATTGTAGTTCCAACACGTGAACACCTATACGGATTCTCCTGCACAGTGGCAGATATGTAAATACAGTGTTTACTTACCATTTCTCACACATTAGGTTTCGAACACTCGAACACCTGTAAATACGGCGTTTACTTACCATTTCTCACGCATTACGGTTTGAAGACTCGAACACCTATACGGATTCTCCTGCACCGTGGCTGATATGTAAATACGGCGTTTGCTGACCATTTCTCATGCATTATGGTTCCAACACTCGAACACCTATACGGATTCTCCTGCACAGTGGCTGATATGTAAATACGGCGTTTATTTACCATTTCTCACGCATTAGGGTTCGCACACTGGAACACCTATACGGATTCTCCTGCGCAGTGGCAGATATGTAAATACGGCGTTTACTTACCATTTCTCACGCATTAGGGTTTGAAGTCTCGAACACCTATACGGATTCTCCAACACAGTGGCAGATATGTAAATACGGCGTTTGCTTACCATTTCTCACGCATTATGGTTCCAACACTCGAACACCTATACGGATTCTCCTGCACAGTGGCAGATATGTAAATACGGCGTTTGCTTACCATTTCTCACGCATTGTGGTTCCAACACTCGAACACCTATACGGATTCTCCTGCACAGTGGCAGATATGTAAATACGGCGTTTATTTACCATTTCTCACGCATTAGGGTTCGCACACTGGAACACCTATACGGATTCTCCTGCACAGTGGTAGATATGTAAATACGGCGTTTACTTACCATTTCTCACGCATTAGGGTTCGAAGTCTCGAACACCTATACGGATTCTCCTACACAGTGGCAGATATGTAAATACGGCGTTTACTTACCATTTCTCACGCATTAGGGTTCGAAGTCTCGAACACCTATACGGATTCTCCTGCACAGTGGCAGATATGTAAATACGGCGTTTGCTTACCATTTCTCACGCATTATGGTTCCAACACTCGAACACCTGTACGGATTCTCCTGCACAGTGGCAGATCTGTAAATACGGCGTTTACTTTCCATTTCTCACACATTAGGTTTCGAACACTCGAACACCTGTACGGATTCTCCTACACAGTGGCAGAGATGTAAATACGGCGTTTACTTACCATTTCTCACGCATTAGGGTTTGAAGACTCGAACACCTATACGGATTCTCCGGCACAGTGGCTGATATGTAAATACGGCATTTGCTTACCATTTCTCACGCATTATGGTTCCAGCACTCGAACACCTATACGGATTCTCCTACACAGTGGCAGATATGTAAATATGGCGTTTACTTACCATTTCTCACGTATTAGGGTTCGAACACTGGAACACCTATACGGATTCTCCTGCACAGTGGCAGATATGTAAATACGACGTTTACTTACCATCTCTCACGCATTAGGGTTTGAAGACTCGAACACCTATACGGATTCTCCTGCACAGTAACAGATATGTGAATACGGCGTTTGCTTACCATTTCTCACGCATTGTAGTTCTAACACGTGAACACCTATACGGATTCTCCTGCACAGTGGCAGATATGTAAATACGGTGTTTACTTACCATTTCTCACACATTAGGTTTCGAACACTCGAACACCTGTAAATACGGCGTTTACTTACCATTTCTCACGCATTACGGTTTGAAGACTCGAACACCTATACGGATTCTCCTGCACCGTGGCTGATATGTAAATACGACGTTTGCTGACCATTTCTCATGCATTATGGTTCCAACACTCGAACACCTATACGGATTCTCCTGCACAGTGGCAGATATGTAAATACGGCGTTTATTTACCATTTCTCACGCATTAGGGTTCGCACACTGGAACACCTATACGGATTCTCCTGCACAGTGGCAGATATGTAAATACGGCGTTTACTTACCATTTCTCACGCATTAGGGTTCGAAGTCTCGAACACCTATACGGATTCTCCTACACAGTGGCAGATATGTAAATACGGCGTTTACTTACCATTTCTCGCGCATTAGGGTTCGAACACTGGAACACCGATACGGATTCTCCTGCACAGTGGCAGATATGTAAATACGGCGTTTACTTACCATTTCTCACGCATTAGGGTTCGAAGTCTCGAACACCTATACGGATTCTCCTACACAGTGGCAGATATGTAAATACGGCGTTTACTTACCATTTCTCACGCATTAGGGTTTGAAGACTCGAACACCTATACGGATTCTCCTGCACAGTGGCAGATATGTAAATACGGCGTTTGCTTACCATTTCTCACACATTATGGTTCCAACACGCGAACACCTATACGGATTCTACTGCACAGTGGCAGATATGTAAATATGGCGTTCACTTACCATTTCTCACGCATTAGGGTTCGAACACTCGAGCACCTACACGGATTCTCCTACACAGTTGCAGATATGTAAATACGGCGTTTACTTACCATTTCTCACGAATTAGGGTTTGAAGACTCGAACACCTATACGGATTCTCCGGCACAGTGGCTGATATGTAAATACGGCATTTGCTTACCATTTCTCACGCATTATGGTTCCAACACTCGAACACCGATACGGATTCTCCTACACAGTGGCAGATATGTAAATATGGCGTTTACTTACCATTTCTCACGCATTAGGGTTCGAACACTGGAACACCTATACGGATTTTCCTGCACAGTGGCAGATATATAAATACGACGTTTACTTACCATCTCTCACGCATTAGGGTTTGAAGACTCGAACACCTATACGGATTCTCCTGCACAGTGACCGATATGTGAATACGGCGTTTGCTTGCCATTTCTCACGCATTGTGGTTCCAACACGTGAACACCTATACGGATTCTCCTGCACAGTGGCAGATATGTAAATACGGTGTTTACTTACCATTTCTCACACATTAGGTTTCGAACACTCGAACACCTGTAAATACGGCGTTTACTTACCATTTCTCACGCATTAGGGTTTGAAGACTCGAACACCTATACGGATTCTCCTGCACCGTGGCTGATATGTAAGTACGGCGTTTGCTGACCATTTCTCATGCATTATGGTTCCAACACTCGAACACCTATACGGATTCTCCTGCACAGTGGCAGATATGTAAATACGACGTTTATTTACCATTTCTCACGCATTAGGGTTCACACACTGGAACACCTATACGGATTCTCCTGCACAGTGGCAGATATGTAAATACGGCGTTTACTTACCATTTCTCACGCATTAGGGTTCGAAGTCTCGAACACCTATACGGATTCTCCTACACAGTGGCAGATATGTAAATACGGCGTTTACTTACCATTTCTCGCGCATTAGGGTTCGAACACTGGAACACCGATACGGATTCTCCTGCACAGTGGCAGATATGTAAATACGGCGTTTACTTACCATTTCTCACGCATTAGGGTTCGAAGTCTCGAACACCTATACGGATTCTCCTACACAGTGGCAGATATGTAAATACGGCGTTTACTTACCATTTCTCACGCATTAGGGTTTGAAGACTCGAACACCTATACGGATTCTCCTGCACAGTGGCAGATATGTAAATACGGCGTTTGCTTACCATTTCTCACACATTATGGTTCCAACACGCGAACACCTATACGGATTCTACTGCACAGTGGCAGATATGTAAATATGGCGTTCACTTACCATTTCTCACGCATTAGGGTTCGAACACTCGAGCACCTACACGGATTCTCCTACACAGTGGCAGATATGTAAATACGGCGTTTACTTGCCATTTCTCACGCATTAGGGTTTGAAGACTCGAACACCTATACGGATTCTCCGGCACAGTGGCTGATATGTAAATAAGGCGTTTGCTTACCATTTCTCACGCATTATGGTTCCAACACTCGAACACCTATACGGATTCTCCTACACAGTGGCAGATATGTAAATATGGCGTTTACTTACCATTTCTCACGCATTAGGGTTCGAACACTGGAACACCTATACGGATTCTCCTGCACAGTGGCAGATATGTAAATACGACGTTTACTTACCATCTCTCACGCATGAGGGTTTGAAGACTCGAACACCTATACGGATTCTCCTGCACAGTGACCGATATGTGAATACGGCGTTTGCTTACCATTTCTCACGCATTGTGGTTCCAACACGTGAACACCTATACGGATTCTCCTGCACAGTGGCAGATATGTAAATACGGTGTTTACTTACCATTTCTCACACATTAGGTTTCGAACACTCGAACACCTGTAAATACGGCGTTTACTTACCATTTCTCACGCATTAGGGTTTGAAGACTCGAACACCTATACGGATTCTCCTGCACCGTGGCTGATATGTAAATACGGCGTTTGCTGACCATTTCTCATGCATTATGGTTCCAACACTCGAACACCTATACGGATTCTCCTGCACAGTGGCAGATATGTAAATACGGCGTTTATTTACCATTTCTCACGCATTAGGGTTCGCACACTGGAACACCTATACGGATTCTCCTGCACAGTGGCAGATATGTAAATATGGCGTTTACTTACCATTTCTCACGCATTAGGGTTCGAAGTCTCGAACACCTATACGGATTCTCCTACACAGTGGCAGATATGTAAATACGGCGTTTACTTACCATTTCTCGCGCATTAGGGTTCGAACACTGGAACACCGATACGGATTCTACTGCACACTGGCAGATATGTAAATACGGCGTTTACTTACCATTTCTCACGCATTAGGGTTCGAAGTCTCGAACACCTATACGGATTCTCCTACACAGTGGCAGATATGTAAATACGGCGTTTACTTACCATTTCTCACGCATTAGGGTTTGAAGACTCGAACACCTATACGGATTCTCCTGCACAGTGGCAGATATGTAAATACGGCATTTGCTTACCATTTCTCACACATTATGGTTCCAACACGCGAACACCTATACGGATTCTACTGCACAGTGGCAGATATGTAAATATGGCGTTCACTTACCATTTCTCACGCATTAGGGTTCGAACACTCGAGCACCTACACGGATTCTCCTACACAGTTGCAGATATGTAAATACGGCGTTTACTTACCATTTCTCAAGCATTAGGGTTTGAAGACTCGAACACCTATACGGATTCTCCGGCACAGTGGCTGATATGTAAATACGGCATTTGCTTACCATTTCTCACGCATTATGGTTCCAACACTCGTACACCTATACGGATTCTCCTACACAGTGGCAGATATGTAAATATGGCGTTTACTTACCATTTCTCACGCATTAGGGTTCGAACACTGGAACACCTATACGGATTCTCCTGCACAGTGGCAGATATGTAAATACGACGTTTACTTACCATCTCTCACGCATTAGGGTTTGAAGACTCGAACACCTATACGGATTCTCCTGCACAGTGACAGATATGTGAATACGGCGTTTGCTTACCATTTCTCACGCATTGTGGTTCCAACACGTGAACACCTATACGGATTCTCCTGCACAGTGGCAGATATGTAAATACGGTGTTTACTTACCATTTCTCACACATTAGGTTTCGAACACTCGAACACCTGTAAATACGGCGTTTACTTACCATTTCTCACGCATTAGGGTTTGAAGACTCGAACACCTACACGGATTCTCCTGCACCGTGGCTGATATGTAAATACGGCGTTTGCTGACCGTTTCTCATGCATTATGGTTCCAACACTCGAACACCTATACGGATTCTCCTGCACAGTGGCAGATATGTAAATACGGCGTTTATTTACCATTTCTCACGCATTAGGGTTCGCACACTGGAACACCTATACGGATTCTCCTGCACAGTGGCAGATATGTAAATACGGCGTTTACTTACCATTTCTCACGCATTAGGGTTCGAAGTCTCGAACACCTATACGGATTCTCCTACACAGTGGCAGATATGTAAATACGGCGTTTACTTACCATTTCTCGCGCATTAGGGTTCGAACACTGGAACACCGATACGGATTCTCCTGCACAGTGGCAGATATGTAAATACGGCGTTTACTTACCATTTCTCACGCATTAGGGTTCGAAGTCTCGAACACCTATACGGATTCTCCTACACAGTGGCAGATATGTAAATACGGCGTTTACTTACCATTTCTCACGCATTAGGGTTTGAAGACTCGAACACCTATACGGATTCTCCTGCACGGTGGCAGATATGTAAATACGGCGTTTGCTTACCATTTCTCACACATTATGGTTCCAACACGCGAACGCCTATACGGATTCTACTGCACAGTGGCAGATATGTAAATATGGCGTTCACTTACCATTTCTCACGCATTAGGGTTCGAACACTCGAGCACCTACACGGATTCTCCTACACAGTGGCAGATATGTAAATACGGCGTTTACTTACCATTTCTCACGCATTAGGGTTTGAAGACTCGAACACCTATACGGATTCTCCGGCACAGTGGCTGATATGTAAATAAGGCGTTTGCTTACCATTTCTCACGCATTATGGTTCCTACACTCGAACACCTATACGGATTCTCCTACACAGTGGCAGATATGTAAATATGGCGTTTACTTACCATTTCTCACGCATTAGGGTTCGAACACTGGAACACCTATACGGATTCTCCTGCACAGTGGCAGATATGTAAATACGACGTTTACTTACCATCTCTCGCGCATGAGGGTTTGAAGACTCGAACACCTATACGGATTCTCCTGCACAGTGACCGATATGTGAATACGGCGTTTGCTTACCATTTCTCACGCATTGTGGTTCCAACACGTGAACACCTATATGGATTCTCCTGCACAGTGGCAGATATGTAAATACGGTGTTTACTTACCATTTCTCACACATTAGGTTTCGAACACTCGAACACCTGTAAATACGGCGTTTACTTACCATTTCTCACGCATTAGGGTTTGAAGACTCGAACACCTATACGGATTCTCCTGCACTGTGGCTGATATGTAAATACGGCGTTTGCTGACCATTTCTCATGCATTATGGTTCCAACACTCGAACACCTATACGGATTCTCCTGCACAGTGGCAGATATGTAAATACGGCGTTTATTTACCATTTCTCACGCATTAGGGTTCGCACACTGGAACACCTATACGGATTCTCCTGCACAGTGGCAGATATGTAAATACGGCGTTTACTTACCATTTCTCACGCATTAGGGTTCGAAGTCTCGAACACCTATACGGATTCTCCTACACAGTGGCAGATATGTAAATACGGCGTTTACTTACCATTTCTCGCGCATTAGGGTTCGAACACTGGAACACCGATACGGATTCTCCTGCACAGTGGCAGATATGTAAATACGACGTTTACTTACCATTTCTCACGCATTAGGGTTCGAAGTCTCGAACACCTATACGGATTCTCCTACACAGTGGCAGATATGTAAATACGGCGTTTACTTACCATTTCTCACGCATTAGGGTTTGAAGACTCGAACACCTATACGGATTCTCCTGCACGGTGGCAGATATGTAAATACGGCGTTTGCTTACCATTTCTCACACATTATGGTTCCAACACGCGAACACCTATACGGATTCTACTGCACAGTGGCAGATATGTAAATATGGCGTTCACTTACCATTTCTCACGCATTAGGGTTCGAACACTCGAGCACCTACACGGATTCTCCTACACAGTGGCAGATATGTAAATACGGCGTTTACTTACCATTTCTCACGCATTAGGGTTTGAGGACTCGAACACCTATACGGATTCTCCGGCACAGTGGCTGATATGTAAATAAGGCGTTTGCTTACCATTTCTCACGCATTATGGTTCCAACACTCGAACACCTATACGGATTCTCCTACACAGTGGCAGATATGTAAATATGGCGTTTACTTACCATTTCTCACGCATTAGGGTTCGAACACTGGAACACCTATACGGATTCTCCTGCACAGTGGCAGATATGTAAATACGACGTTTACTTACCATCTCTCACGCATGAGGGTTTGAAGACTCGAACAGCTATACGGATTCTCCTGCACAGTGACCGATATGTGAATACGGCGTTTGCTTACCATTTCTCACGCATTGTGGTTCCAACACGTGAACACCTATACGGATTCTCCTGCACAGTGGCAGATATGTAAATACGGTGTTTACTTACCATTTCTCACACATTAGGTTTCGAACACTCGAACACCTCTAAATACGGCGTTTACTTACCATTTCTCACGCATTAGGGTTTGAAGACTCGAACACCTATACGGATTCTCCTGCACTGTGGCTGATATGTAAATACGGCATTTGCTGACCATTTCTCATGCATTATGGTTCCAACACTCGAACACCTATACGGATTCTCCTGCACAGTGGCAGATATGTAAATACAGCGTTTATTTACCATTTCTCACGCATTAGGGTTCGCACACTGGAACACCTATACGGATTCTCCTGCACAGTGGCAGATATGTAAATACGGCGTTTACTTACCATTTCTCACGCATTAGGGTTCGAAGTCTCGAACACCTATACGGATTCTCCTACACAGTGGCAGATATGTAAATACGGCGTTTACTTACCATTTCTCGCGCATTAGGGTTCGAACACTGGAACACCGATACGGATTCTACTGCACACTGGCAGATATGTAAATACGGCGTTTACTTACCATTTCTCACGCATTAGGGTTCGAAGTCTCGAACACCTATACGGATCCTCCTACACAGTGGCAGATATGTAAATACGGCGTTTACTTACCATTTCTCACGCATTAGGGTTTGAAGACTCGAACGCCTATACGGATTCTCCTGCACAGTGGCAGATATGTAAATACGGCATTTGCTTACCATTTCTCACACATTATGGTTCCAACACGCGAACACCTGTACGGATTCTACTGCACAGTGGCAGATATGTAAATATGGCGTTCACTTACCATTTCTCACGCATTAGGGTTCGAACACTCGAGCACCTACACGGATTCTCCTACACAGTTGCAGATATGTAAATACGGCGTTTACTTACCATTTCTCAAGCATTAGGGTTTGAAGACTCGAACACCTATACGGATTCTCCGGCACAGTGGCTGATATGTAAATACGGCATTTGCTTACCATTTCTCACGCATTATGGTTCCAACACTCGTACACCTATACTGATTCTCCTACACAGTGGCAGATATGTAAATATGGCGTTTACTTACCATTTCTCACGCATTAGGGTTCGAACACTGGAACACCTATACGGATTCTCCTGCACAGTGGCAGATATGTAAATACGACGTTTACTTACCATCTCTCACGCATTAGGGTTTGAAGACTCGAACACCTATACGGATTCTCCTGCACAGTGACAGATATGTGAATACGGCGTTTGCTTACCATTTCTCACGCATTGTGGTTCCAACACGTGAACACCTATACGGATTCTCCTGCACAGTGGCAGATATGTAAATACGGTGTTTACTTACCATTTCTCACACATTAGGTTTCGAACACTCGAACACCTGTAAATACGGCGTTTACTTACCATTTCTCACGCATTAGGGTTTGAAGACTCGAACACCTACACGGATTCTCCTGCACCGTGGCTGATATGTAAATACGGCGTTTGCTGACCATTTCTCATGCATTATGGTTCCAACACTCGAACACCTATACGGATTCTCCTGCACAGTGGCAGATATGTAAATACGGCGTTTATTTACCATTTCTCACGCATTAGGGTTCGCACACTGGAACACCTATACGGATTCTCCTGCACAGTGGCAGATATGTAAATACGGCGTTTACTTACCATTTCTCACGCATTAGGGTTCGAAGTCTCGAACACCTATACGGATTCTCCTACACAGTGGCAGATATGTAAATACGGCGTTTACTTACCATTTCTCGCACATTAGGGTTCGAACACTGGAACACCGATACGGATTCTCCTGCACAGTGGCAGATATGTAAATACGGCGTTTACTTACCATTTCTCACGCATTAGGGTTCGAAGTCTCGAACACCTATACGGATTCTCCTACACAGTGGCAGATATGTAAATACGGCGTTTACTTACCATTTCTCACGCATTAGGGTTTGAAGACTCGAACACCTATACGGATTCTCCTGCACGGTGGCAGATATGTAAATACGGCGTTTGCTTACCATTTCTCACACATTATGGTTCCAACACGCGAACACCTATACGGATTCTACTGCACAGTGGCAGATATGTAAATATGGCGTTCACTTACCATTTCTCACGCATTAGGGTTCGAACACTCGAGCACCTACACGGATTCTCCTACACAGTTGCAGATATGTAAATACGGCGTTTACTTACCATTTCTCAAGCATTAGGGTTTGAAGACTCGAACACCTATACGGATTCACCGGCACAGTGGCTGATATGTAAATACGGCATTTGCTTACCATTTCTCACGCATTATGGTTCCAACACTCGTACACCTATACGGATTCTCCTACACAGTGGCAGATATGTAAATATGGCGTTTACTTACCATTTCTCACGCATTAGGGTTCGAACACTGGAACACCTATACGGATTCTCCTGCACAGTGGCAGATATGTAAATACGACGTTTACTTACCATCTCTCACGCATTAGGGTTTGAAGACTCGAACACCTATACGGATTCTCCTGCATAGTGACAGATATGTGAATACGGCGTTTGCTTACCATTTCTCACGCATTGTGGTTCCAACACGTGAACACCTATACGGATTCTCCTGCACAGTGGCAGATAGGTAAATACGGTGTTTACTTACCATTTCTCACACATTAGGTTTCGAACACTCGAACACCTGTAAATACGGCGTTTACTTACCATTTCTCACGCATGAGGGTTTGAAGACTCGAACACCTACACGGATTCTCCTGCACCGTGGCTGATATGTAAACACGGCGTTTGCTGACCATTTCTCATGCATTATGGTTCCAACACTCGAACACCTATACGGATTCTCCTGCACAGTGGCAGATATGTAAATACGGCGTTTATTTACCATTTCTCACGCATTAGGGTTTGAAGACTCGAACACCTATACGGATTCTCCTGCACTGTGGCTGATATGTAAATACGGCATTTGCTGACCATTTCTCATGCATTATGGTTCCAACACTCGAACACCTATACGGATTCTCCTGCACAGTGGCAGATATGTAAATACAGCGTTTATTTACCATTTCTCACGCATTAGGGTTCGCACACTGGAACACCTATACGGATTCTCCTGCACAGTGGCAGATATGTAAATACGGCGTTTACTTACCATTTCTCACGCATTAGGGTTCGAAGTCTCGAACACCTATACGGATTCTCCTACACAGTGGCAGATATGTAAATACGGCGTTTACTTACCATTTCTCGCGCATTAGGGTTCGAACACTGGAACACCGATACGGATTCTACTGCACACTGGCAGATATGTAAATACGGCGTTTACTTACCATTTCTCACGCATTAGGGTTCGAAGTCTCGAACACCTATACGGATCCTCCTACACAGTGGCAGATATGTAAATACGGCGTTTACTTACCATTTCTCACGCATTAGGGTTTGAAGACTCGAACGCCTATACGGATTCTCCTGCACAGTGGCAGATATGTAAATACGGCATTTGCTTACCATTTCTCACACATTATGGTTCCAACACGCGAGCACCTATACGGATTCTACTGCACAGTGGCAGATATGTAAATATGGCGTTCACTTACCATTTCTCACGCATTAGGGTTCGAACACTCGAGCACCTACACGGATTCTCCTACACAGTTGCAGATATGTAAATACGGCGTTTACTTACCATTTCTCAAGCATTAGGGTTTGAAGACTCGAACACCTATACGGATTCTCCGGCACAGTGGCTGATATGTAAATACGGCATTTGCTTACCATTTCTCACGCATTATGGTTCCAACACTCGTACACCTATACTGATTCTCCTACACAGTGGCAGATATGTAAATATGGCGTTTACTTACCATTTCTCACGCATTAGGGTTCGAACACTGGAACACCTATACGGATTCTCCTGCACAGTGGCAGATATGTAAATACGACGTTTACTTACCATCTCTCACGCATTAGGGTTTGAAGACTCGAACACCTATACGGATTCTCCTGCACAGTGACAGATATGTGAATACGGCGTTTGCTTACCATTTCTCACGCATTGTGGTTCCAACACGTGAACACCTATACGGATTCTCCTGCACAGTGGCAGATATGTAAATACGGTGTTTACTTACCATTTCTCACACATTAGGTTTCGAACACTCGAACACCTGTAAATACGGCGTTTACTTACCATTTCTCACGCATTAGGGTTTGAAGACTCGAACACCTACACGGATTCTCCTGCACCGTGGCTGATATGTAAATACGGCGTTTGCTGACCATTTCTCATGCATTATGGTTCCAACACTCGAACACCTATACGGATTCTCCTGCACAGTGGCAGATATGTAAATACGGCGTTTATTTACCATTTCTCACGCATTAGGGTTCGCACACTGGAACACCTATACGGATTCTCCTGCACAGTGGCAGATATGTAAATACGGCGTTTACTTACCATTTCTCACGCATTAGGGTTCGAAGTCTCGAACACCTATACGGATTCTCCTACACAGTGGCAGATATGTAAATACGGCGTTTACTTACCATTTCTCGCACATTAGGGTTCGAACACTGGAACACCGATACGGATTCTCCTGCACAGTGGCAGATATGTAAATACGGCGTTTACTTACCATTTCTCACGCATTAGGGTTCGAAGTCTCGAACACCTATACGGATTCTCCTACACAGTGGCAGATATGTAAATACGGCGTTTACTTACCATTTCTCACGCATTAGGGTTTGAAGACTCGAACACCTATACGGATTCTCCTGCACGGTGGCAGATATGTAAATACGGCGTTTGCTTACCATTTCTCACACATTATGGTTCCAACACGCGAACACCTATACGGATTCTACTGCACAGTGGCAGATATGTAAATATGGCGTTCACTTACCATTTCTCACGCATTAGGGTTCGAACACTCGAGCACCTACACGGATTCTCCTACACAGTTGCAGATATGTAAATACGGCGTTTACTTACCATTTTACAAGCATTAGGGTTTGAAGACTCGAACACCTATACGGATTCACCGGCACAGTGGCTGATATGTAAATACGGCATTTGCTTACCATTTCTCACGCATTATGGTTCCAACACTCGTACACCTATACGGATTCTCCTACACAGTGGCAGATATGTAAATATGGCGTTTACTTACCATTTCTCACGCATTAGGGTTCGAACACTGGAACACCTATACGGATTCTCCTGCACAGTGGCAGATATGTAAATACGACGTTTACTTACCATCTCTCACGCATTAGGGTTTGAAGACTCGAACACCTATACGGATTCTCCTGCATAGTGACAGATATGTGAATACGGCGTTTGCTTACCATTTCTCACGCATTGTGGTTCCAACACGTGAACACCTATACGGATTCTCCTGCACAGTGGCAGATAGGTAAATACGGTGTTTACTTACCATTTCTCACACATTAGGTTTCGAACACTCGAACACCTGTAAATACGGCGTTTACTTACCATTTCTCACGCATGAGGGTTTGAAGACTCGAACACCTACACGGATTCTCCTGCACCGTGGCTGATATGTAAACACGGCGTTTGCTGACCATTTCTCATGCATTATGGTTCCAACACTCGAACACCTATACGGATTCTCCTGCACAGTGGTAGATATGTAAATACGGCGTTTATTTACCATTTCTCATGCATTAGGGTTCGCACACTGGAACACCTATACGGATTCTCCTGCACAGTGGCAGATATGTAAATACGGCGTTTACTTACCATTTCTCACGGATTAGGGTTCGAAGTCTTGAACACCTGTACGGATTCTCCTACACAGTGGCAGATATGTAAATACGGCGTTTACTTACCATTTCTCGCGCATTAGGTTCGAACACTGGAACACCTATACGGATTCTCCTGCACAGTGGCAGATATGTAAATACGACGTTTACTTACCATCTCTCACGCATTAGGGTTTGAAGACTCGAACACCTATACGGATTCTCCTGCATAGTGACAGATATGTGAATACGGCGTTTGCTTACCATTTCTCACGCATTGTGGTTCCAACACGTGAACACCTATACGGATTCTCCTGCACAGTGGCAGATAGGTAAATACGGTGTTTACTTACCATTTCTCACACATTAGGTTTCGAACACTCGAACACCTGTAAATACGGCGTTTACTTACCATTTCTCACGCATGAGGGTTTGAAGACTCGAACACCTACACGGATTCTCCTGCACCGTGGCTGATATGTAAACACGGCGTTTGCTGACCATTTCTCATGCATTATGGTTCCAACACTCGAACACCTATACGGATTCTCCTGCACAGTGGTAGATATGTAAATACGGCGTTTATTTACCATTTCTCATGCATTAGGGTTCGCACACTGGAACACCTATACGGATTCTCCTGCACAGTGGCAGATATGTAAATACGGCGTTTACTTACCATTTCTCACGGATTAGGGTTCGAAGTATTGAACACCTGTACGGATTCTCCTACACAGTGGCAGATATGTAAATACGGCGTTTACTTACTATTTCTCACGCATTAGGGTTCGAAGTCTCGAACACCTATACGGATTCTCCTACACAGTGGCAGATATGTAAATACGGCGTTTACTTACCATTTCTCACGCATTAGGGTTTGAAGACTCGAACACATATACGGATTCTCCTGCACAGTGGCAGATATGTAAATACGGCGTTTGCTTACCATTTCTCACACATTATGGTTCCAACACGCGAACACCTATACGGATTCTACTGCACAGTGGCTGATATGTAAATATGGCGTTCACTTACCATTTCTCACGCATTAGGGTTCGAACACTCGAGCACCTACACGGATTCTCCTACACAGTGGCAGATATGTAAATACGGCGTTTACTTGCCATTTCTCACGCATTAGGGTTTGAAGACTCGAACACCTATACGGATTCTCCTGCACCGTGGCAGATATGTAAATACGGCGTTTGCTGACCATTTCTCACGCATTATGGTTCCAACACTCGAACACCTATACGGATTCTCCTGCACAGTGGCAGATATGTAAATACGGCGTTTATTTACCATTTCTCACGCATTAGGGTTCGAACACTGGAACACCTATACGGATTCTCCTGCACAGTGGCAGATATGTAAATACGGCGTTTACTTACCATTCCTCACGCATTAGGGTTTGAAGTCTCGAACACCTACACGGATTCTCCTACACAGTGGTAGATATGTAAATACGGCGTTTACTTACCATTTCTCACGCATTAGGGTTTGAAGACTCGAACACCTATACGGATTCTCCTGCACCGTGGCAGATATGTAAATACGGCATTTGCTGACCACTTCTCACGCATTATGGTTCCAACACTCGAACACCTATACGGATTATCCTGCACAGTGGCAGATATGTAAATACAGCGTTTACTTACCATTTCGCACGCATTAGGGTTCAAATACTGGAACACCTATACGGATTCTCCTGCACAGTGGCAGATATGTAAATACGGCGTTTACTTACCATTTCTCACGCATTAGGGTTCGAAGTCTCGAACACCTATACGGATTCTCCTACACAGTGGCAGATATGTAAATACGGCGTTTACTTACCATTCCCCACGCAATAGGGTTTGGAGACTCGAACACCTATACGGATTCTCCTGCACAGTGGCAGATATGTAAATACGGCGTTTGCTTACCATTTCTCACACATTATGGTTCCAACACACGAACACCTATACGGATTCTACTGCACAGTGGCAGATATGTAAATACGGCGTTCACTTACCATTTCTCACGCATTAGGGTTCGAACACTCGAACACCTATACGGATTCTCCTCCACAGTGGCAGATATGTAAATACGGCGTTTACTTACCATTTCTCACGCATTAGGGTTCGAAGACTCGAACACCTATACGGATTCTCCTCCACAGTGGCACATATGTAAATACGGCGTTTACTTACCATTTCTCACACATTAGGTTTCGAACACTCGAACACCTGTACGGATTCTCGTACACAGTGGCAGATATGTAAATACGGCGTTTACTTACCATTTCTCACGCATTAGGGTTTAAAGACTCGAACACCTATACGGATTCTCCTGCACAGTGGCAGATATGTAAATACGGCGTTTGCTTACCATTTCTCACGCATTATGGTTCCAACACTCGAACACCTATACAGATTCTCCTGCACAGTGGCAGATATGTGAATACGGCGTTTACTTACCATTTCTCACGCGTTAGGGTTTGAACACTGGAACACCTATACGGATTCTCCTGCATAGTGACAGATTTGTAAATACGGCGTTTACTTACCATCTCTCACGCATTAGGGTTTGAAGACTCGAACACCTATACGGATTCTCCTGCACAGTGGCAGATATGTGAATATGGAGTTTGCTTTCCATTTGTCACGCATTGTGGTTCCAACACGCGAACACCTATACGGATTCTCCTGCACAGTGGCAGATATGTAAATACGGTGTTTACTTACCATTTCTCACACATTAGGTTTCGAACACTCGAACACCTGTAAATACGGCGTTTACTTACCATTTCTCACGCATTAGGGTTTGAAGACTCGAACACCTACACGGATTCTCCTGCACCGTGGCTGATATGTAAATACGGCGTTTGCTGACCATTTCTCATGCATTATGGTTCCAACACTCGAACACCTATACGGATTCTCCTGCACAGTGGCAGATATGTAAATACGGCGTTTATTTACCATTTCTCACGCATTAGGGTTCGCACACTGGAACACCTATACGGATTCTCCTGCACAGTGGCAGATATGTAAATACGGCGTTTACTTACCATTTCTCACGCATTAGGGTTCGAAGTCTCGAACACCTATCCGGATTCTCCTGGACTGTGGCAGATATGTAAATACGGCGTTTACTTACCATTTCTCACGCATTATGGCTCGAACACTCGAACACCTATACGGATTCTCCTGCAAAGTGGCAGATATGTAAATACGGCGTTTACTTACCATTTCTCACGCATTAGGGTTCGAAGACTCGAACACCAATACGGATTCTCCTGCACTGTGGCAGATTTGTAAATATCGGCGTTTACTTACCATTTCTCACGCATTAGGGTTCGAACAGTCGAACACCTATACGGATTCTCCTGCACAGTGGTAGATATGTAAATGCGGTGTTTCCTTACCATTTCTAACACATTAGGTTTCAAACACTCGAACACCTGTACGGATTCTCCTGCACAGCGGCAGATATGTAAATACGGCGTTTACTTACCATTTCTCACGCATGAGGGTTTGAAGACTCGAACACCTACACGGATTCTCCTGCACCGTGGCTGATATGTAAACACGGCGTTTGCTGACCATTTCTCATGCATTATGGTTCCAACACTCGAACACCTATACGGATTCTCCTGCACAGTGGTAGATATGTAAATACGGCGTTTATTTACCATTTCTCATGCATTAGGGTTCGCACACTGGAACACCTATACGGATTCTCCTGCACAGTGGCAGATATGTAAATACGGCGTTTACTTACCATTTCTCACGGATTAGGGTTCGAAGTCTTGAACACCTGTACGGATTCTCCTACACAGTGGCAGATATGTAAATACGGCGTTTACTTACCATTTCTCGCGCATTAGGTTCGAACACTGGAACACCGATACGGATTCTCCTGCACAGTGGCAGATATGTAAATACGGCGTTTACTTACTATTTCTCACGCATTAGGGTTCGAAGTCTCGAACACCTATACGGATTCTCCTACACAGTGGCAGATATGTAAATACGGCGTTTACTTACCATTTCTCACGCATTAGGGTTTGAAGACTCGAACACATATACGGATTCTCCTGCACAGTGGCAGATATGTAAATACGGCGTTTGCTTACCATTTCTCACACATTATGGTTCCAACACGCGAACACCTATACGGATTCTACTGCACAGTGGCTGATATGTAAATATGGCGTTCACTTACCATTTCTCACGCATTAGGGTTCGAACACTCGAGCACCTACACGGATTCTCCTACACAGTGGCAGATATGTAAATACGGCGTTTACTTGCCATTTCTCACGCATTAGGGTTTGAAGACTCGAACACCTATACGGATTCTCCTGCACCGTGGCAGATATGTAAATACGGCGTTTGCTGACCATTTCTCACGCATTATGGTTCCAACACTCGAACACCTATACGGATTCTCCTGCACAGTGGCAGATATGTAAATACGGCGTTTATTTACCATTTCTCACGCATTAGGGTTCGAACACTGGAACACCTATACGGATTCTCCTGCACAGTGGCAGATATGTAAATACGGCGTTTACTTACCATTCCTCACGCATTAGGGTTTGAAGTCTCGAACACCTACACGGATTCTCCTACACAGTGGTAGATATGTAAATACGGCGTTTACTTACCATTTCTCACGCATTAGGGTTTGAAGACTCGAACACCTATACGGATTCTCCTGCACCGTGGCAGATATGTAAATACGGCATTTGCTGACCACTTCTCACGCATTATGGTTCCAACACTCGAACACCTATACGGATTATCCTGCACAGTGGCAGATATGTAAATACAGCGTTTACTTACCATTTCGCACGCATTAGGGTTCAAATACTGGAACACCTATACGGATTCTCCTGCACAGTGGCAGATATGTAAATACGGCGTTTACTTACCATTTCTCACGCATTAGGGTTCGAAGTCTCGAACACCTATACGGATTCTCCTACACAGTGGCAGATATGTAAATACGGCGTTTACTTACCATTCCCCACGCAATAGGGTTTGGAGACTCGAACACCTATACGGATTCTCCTGCACAGTGGCAGATATGTAAATACGGCGTTTGCTTACCATTTCTCACACATTATGGTTCCAACACACGAACACCTATACGGATTCTACTGCACAGTGGCAGATATGTAAATACGGCGTTCACTTACCATTTCTCACGCATTAGGGTTCGAACACTCGAACACCTATACGGATTCTCCTCCACAGTGGCAGATATGTAAATACGGCGTTTACTTACCATTTCTCACGCATTAGGGTTCGAAGACTCGAACACCTATACGGATTCTCCTCCACAGTGGCACATATGTAAATACGGCGTTTACTTACCATTTCTCACACATTAGGTTTCGAACACTCGAACACCTGTACGGATTCTCGTACACAGTGGCAGATATGTAAATACGGCGTTTACTTACCATTTCTCACGCATTAGGGTTTAAAGACTCGAACACCTATACGGATTCTCCTGCACAGTGGCAGATATGTAAATACGGCGTTTGCTTACCATTTCTCACGCATTATGGTTCCAACACTCGAACACCTATACAGATTCTCCTGCACAGTGGCAGATATGTGAATACGGCGTTTACTTACCATTTCTCACGCGTTAGGGTTTGAACACTGGAACACCTATACGGATTCTCCTGCATAGTGACAGATTTGTAAATACGGCGTTTACTTACCATCTCTCACGCATTAGGGTTTGAAGACTCGAACACCTATACGGATTCTCCTGCACAGTGGCAGATATGTGAATATGGAGTTTGCTTTCCATTTGTCACGCATTGTGGTTCCAACACGCGAACACCTATACGGATTCTCCTGCACAGTGGCAGATATGTAAATACGGTGTTTACTTACCATTTCTCACACATTAGGTTTCGAACACTCGAACACCTGTAAATACGGCGTTTACTTACCATTTCTCACGCATTAGGGTTTGAAGACTCGAACACCTACACGGATTCTCCTGCACCGTGGCTGATATGTAAATACGGCGTTTGCTGACCATTTCTCATGCATTATGGTTCCAACACTCGAACACCTATACGGATTCTCCTGCACAGTGGCAGATATGTAAATACGGCGTTTATTTACCATTTCTCACGCATTAGGGTTCGCACACTGGAACACCTATACGGATTCTCCTGCACAGTGGCAGATATGTAAATACGGCGTTTACTTACCATTTCTCACGCATTAGGGTTCGAAGTCTCGAACACCTATCCGGATTCTCCTGGACTGTGGCAGATATGTAAATACGGCGTTTACTTACCATTTCTCACGCATTATGGCTCGAACACTCGAACACCTATACGGATTCTCCTGCAAAGTGGCAGATATGTAAATACGGCGTTTACTTACCATTTCTCACGCATTAGGGTTCGAAGACTCGAACACCAATACGGATTCTCCTGCACTGTGGCAGATTTGTAAATATCGGCGTTTACTTACCATTTCTCACGCATTAGGGTTCGAACAGTCGAACACCTATACGGATTCTCCTGCACAGTGGTAGATATGTAAATGCGGTGTTTCCTTACCATTTCTAACACATTAGGTTTCAAACACTCGAACACCTGTACGGATTCTCCTGCACAGCGGCAGATATGTAAATACGGCGTTTACTTACCATTTCTCACGCATGAGGGTTTGAAGACTCGAACACCTACACGGATTCTCCTGCACCGTGGCTGATATGTAAACACGGCGTTTGCTGACCATTTCTCATGCATTATGGTTCCAACACTCGAACACCTATACGGATTCTCCTGCACAGTGGTAGATATGTAAATACGGCGTTTATTTACCATTTCTCATGCATTAGGGTTCGCACACTGGAACACCTATACGGATTCTCCTGCACAGTGGCAGATATGTAAATACGGCGTTTACTTACCATTTCTCACGGATTAGGGTTCGAAGTCTTGAACACCTGTACGGATTCTCCTACACAGTGGCAGATATGTAAATACGGCGTTTACTTACCATTTCTCGCGCATTAGGTTCGAACACTGGAACACCGATACGGATTCTCCTGCACAGTGGCAGATATGTAAATACGGCGTTTACTTACTATTTCTCACGCATTAGGGTTCGAAGTCTCGAACACCTATACGGATTCTCCTACACAGTGGCAGATATGTAAATACGGCGTTTACTTACCATTTCTCACGCATTAGGGTTTGAAGACTCGAACACATATACGGATTCTCCTGCACAGTGGCAGATATGTAAATACGGCGTTTGCTTACCATTTCTCACACATTATGGTTCCAACACGCGAACACCTATACGGATTCTACTGCACAGTGGCTGATATGTAAATATGGCGTTCACTTACCATTTCTCACGCATTAGGGTTCGAACACTCGAGCACCTACACGGATTCTCCTACACAGTGGCAGATATGTAAATACGGCGTTTACTTGCCATTTCTCACGCATTAGGGTTTGAAGACTCGAACACCTATACGGATTCTCCTGCACCGTGGCAGATATGTAAATACGGCGTTTGCTGACCATTTCTCACGCATTATGGTTCCAACACTCGAACACCTATACGGATTCTCCTGCACAGTGGCAGATATGTAAATACGGCGTTTATTTACCATTTCTCACGCATTAGGGTTCGAACACTGGAACACCTATACGGATTCTCCTGCACAGTGGCAGATATGTAAATACGGCGTTTACTTACCATTCCTCACGCATTAGGGTTTGAAGTCTCGAACACCTACACGGATTCTCCTACACAGTGGTAGATATGTAAATACGGCGTTTACTTACCATTTCTCACGCATTAGGGTTTGAAGACTCGAACACCTATACGGATTCTCCTGCACCGTGGCAGATATGTAAATACGGCATTTGCTGACCACTTCTCACGCATTATGGTTCCAACACTCGAACACCTATACGGATTATCCTGCACAGTGGCAGATATGTAAATACAGCGTTTACTTACCATTTCGCACGCATTAGGGTTCAAATACTGGAACACCTATACGGATTCTCCTGCACAGTGGCAGATATGTAAATACGGCGTTTACTTACCATTTCTCACGCATTAGGGTTCGAAGTCTCGAACACCTATACGGATTCTCCTACACAGTGGCAGATATGTAAATACGGCGTTTACTTACCATTCCCCACGCAATAGGGTTTGGAGACTCGAACACCTATACGGATTCTCCTGCACAGTGGCAGATATGTAAATACGGCGTTTGCTTACCATTTCTCACACATTATGGTTCCAACACACGAACACCTATACGGATTCTACTGCACAGTGGCAGATATGTAAATACGGCGTTCACTTACCATTTCTCACGCATTAGGGTTCGAACACTCGAACACCTATACGGATTCTCCTCCACAGTGGCAGATATGTAAATACGGCGTTTACTTACCATTTCTCACGCATTAGGGTTCGAAGACTCGAACACCTATACGGATTCTCCTCCACAGTGGCACATATGTAAATACGGCGTTTACTTACCATTTCTCACACATTAGGTTTCGAACACTCGAACACCTGTACGGATTCTCGTACACAGTGGCAGATATGTAAATACGGCGTTTACTTACCATTTCTCACGCATTAGGGTTTAAAGACTCGAACACCTATACGGATTCTCCTGCACAGTGGCAGATATGTAAATACGGCGTTTGCTTACCATTTCTCACGCATTATGGTTCCAACACTCGAACACCTATACAGATTCTCCTGCACAGTGGCAGATATGTGAATACGGCGTTTACTTACCATTTCTCACGCGTTAGGGTTTGAACACTGGAACACCTATACGGATTCTCCTGCATAGTGACAGATTTGTAAATACGGCGTTTACTTACCATCTCTCACGCATTAGGGTTTGAAGACTCGAACACCTATACGGATTCTCCTGCACAGTGGCAGATATGTGAATATGGAGTTTGCTTTCCATTTGTCACGCATTGTGGTTCCAACACGCGAACACCTATACGGATTCTCCTGCACAGTGGCAGATATGTAAATACGGTGTTTACTTACCATTTCTCACACATTAGGTTTCGAACACTCGAACACCTGTAAATACGGCGTTTACTTACCATTTCTCACGCATTAGGGTTTGAAGACTCGAACACCTACACGGATTCTCCTGCACCGTGGCTGATATGTAAATACGGCGTTTGCTGACCATTTCTCATGCATTATGGTTCCAACACTCGAACACCTATACGGATTCTCCTGCACAGTGGCAGATATGTAAATACGGCGTTTATTTACCATTTCTCACGCATTAGGGTTCGCACACTGGAACACCTATACGGATTCTCCTGCACAGTGGCAGATATGTAAATACGGCGTTTACTTACCATTTCTCACGCATTAGGGTTCGAAGTCTCGAACACCTATCCGGATTCTCCTGGACTGTGGCAGATATGTAAATACGGCGTTTACTTACCATTTCTCACGCATTATGGCTCGAACACTCGAACACCTATACGGATTCTCCTGCAAAGTGGCAGATATGTAAATACGGCGTTTACTTACCATTTCTCACGCATTAGGGTTCGAAGACTCGAACACCAATACGGATTCTCCTGCACTGTGGCAGATTTGTAAATATCGGCGTTTACTTACCATTTCTCACGCATTAGGGTTCGAACAGTCGAACACCTATACGGATTCTCCTGCACAGTGGTAGATATGTAAATGCGGTGTTTCCTTACCATTTCTAACACATTAGGTTTCAAACACTCGAACACCTGTACGGATTCTCCTGCACAGCGGCAGATATGTAAATACGGCGTTTACTTACCATTTCTCACGCATTAGGGTTTGAAGACTCGAACACCTATACGGATTCCCCTGCACAGTGGCAGATATGTAAATACGGCGTTTACTTACCATTTCCCACGCATTATGGTTCCAACACTCGAACACCTATACGGATTCTCCTGCACAGTGGCAGATATGTAAATACGGCGTTTGCTTACCATTTCTCACGCATTATGGTTCCAACACGCGAACAGCTATACGGATTCTCCTGCACAGTGGCAGAAATGTAAATATGGCGTTCACTTATCATTTCTCACGCATTAGGGTTCGAACACTCGAACACCTATACGGATTCTCCTGCACAGTGGCAGATATGTAAATACGGCGTTTACTTACCGTCTCTCACGCATTAGGGTTTGAAGACTCGAACGCCTATACGGATTCTCCTGCACGGTGGCAGATATGTAAATACGGCGTTTGCTTACCATTTCTCACGCATTATGGTTCCAACACGCGAACACCTATACAGATTCTCCTACACAGTGGCAGATATGTAAATACGGCGTTCACTTACCATTTCTCACGCATTAGGGTTCGAACACTCGAACACCTATACGGATTCTCCTGCATAGTGGCAGATATGTAAATACGGCATTCACTTATCATTTCTCACACATTAGGGGTCGAACACTCGAACACCTATACGGATTCTCCTGCACAGTGGCAGATATGTAAATACGGCGTTTACTTACCATTTCTCACGCATTAGGGGTCGAACACTCGAACACCTATACGGATTCTCCTGCACAGTGGCATATATGTAAATACGGCGTTTGGTTACCATTTCTCACGCATTATGGTTCCATTACGCGAACACCTATACGGATTCTCCAGCACAGTGGCAGATATGTAAATACGGCGTTCACTTATCATTTTTCACGCATTAGGGTTCGAACACTCCAACACCTATACGGATTCTCCTGCACAGTGGCAGATATGTAAATACGGCGTTTACTTACCATTTCTCACGAATTAGGGTTCGAAGACTCGAAAACCTATGCGGATTCTTCTACACAGAGGCAGATATGTAAATACGGCGTTTACTTACCATTTCTCATGCATTAGGGTTCGAACACTCGAATACCTCCTACACAGTGGCAGATATGTAAATACAGCGTTTACTTACCATTTCTCACGCATTAGGGTTTGAAGACTCGAACACCTATACGGATTGTCCTGCACCGTGGCAGATATGTAAATACGGCGTTTGCTGACCATTTCTCACGCACTATGGTTCCAACACTCGAACACCTATACGGATTCTCCTGCACAGTGGCAGATATGTAAATACGGCGTTTATTTACCATTTCTCACGCATTAGGGTTCGAACACTGGAACACCTATACGGATTCTCCTGCACAGTGGCAGATATGTAAATACGGCGTTCACTTACCATTTCTCACGCATTAGGGTTCGAACACTCGAACACCTATACGGATTCTCCTGCATAGTGGCAGATATGTAAATACGGCATTCACTTATCATTTCTCACACATTAGGGGTCGAACACTCGAACACCTATACGGATTCTCCTACACAGTGGCAGATATATAAATACGGCGTTTACTTACCATTTCTCATGCATTAGGGTTTGAAGACTCGAACACCTATACGGATTCTACTGCACAGTGGCAGATATGTAAATACGGCGTTTGCTCACCATTTCTCACACATTATGGTTCCAACACGCGAACACCTATACGGATTCTACTGCACAGTGGCAAATATGTAAATACGGCGTTCACTTACCATTTCTCACGCATTAGGGTTTGAACACTCGAACACCTATACGGATTCTCCTCCATAGTGGCAGATATGTAAATACGGCGTTTGCTCACCATTTCTCACACATTATGGTTCCAACACGCGAACACCTATACGGATTCTACTGCACAGTGGCAAATATGTAAATACGGCGTTCACTTACCATTTCTCACGCATTAGGGTTCGAACACTGGAACACCTATATGGATTCTCCTGCACAGTGGCAGATATGTAAATACGACGTTTACTTACCATCTCTCACGCATTAGGGTTTGAAGACTCGAACACCTATACGGATTCTCCTGCACAGTGACAGATATGTGAATATGGCGTTTGCTTACCATTTCTCACGCATTGTGGTTCCAACACGTGAACACCTATACGGATTCTCCTGCACAGTGGCAGATATGTAAATACGGTGTTTACTTACCATTTCTCACACATTAGGTTTCGAACACTCGAACACCTGTAAATACGGCGTTTACTTACCATTTCTCACGCATTAGGGTTTGAAGACTCGAACACCTATACGGATTCTCCTGCACCGTGGCAGATATGTAAATACGGCGTTTGCTGACCATTTCTCATGCATTATGGTTCCAACACTAGAACACCTATACGGATTCTCCTGCACAGTGGCAGATATGTAAATACGGCGTTTATTTACCATTTCTCACGCATTAGGGTTCGAACACTGGAACACCTATACGGATTCTCCTGCACAGTGGCAGATATGTAAATACGGCGTTTACTTACCATTTCTCACGCATTAGGGTTCGAAGTCTCGAACACCTATACGGATTCTCCTGCACAGTGGCAGATATGTAAATACGGCGTTTGCTTACCATTTCTCACACATTATGGTTCCAACACGCGAACACCTATACGGATTCTCCTGCACAGTGGTTGATATGTAAATACAGCGTTCACTTACCATTTCTCACGCATTAGGGTTCGAACACTCGAACACCTATACGGATTCTCCTGCACAGTGGCAGATATGTAAATACGGCATTCACTTATCATTTCTCACGCATTAGGGGTAGAACACTCGAACACCTATACGGATTCTCCTGCACAGTGGCAGATATGTAAATACGGCATTTTCTTACCATTTCTCACGCATTATGGTTCCAACACGGGAACACCTATACGGATTCTCCTACACAGTGGCAGATATGTAAATACGGCGTTCACTTACCATTTCTCACGCATTAGGGTTCGAACACTCCAACACCTATACAGATTCTCCTGCACAGTGGCAGATATGTAAATACGGCGTTTACTTACCATTTCTCACGCATTAGGTTTCGAAGACTCGAAAACCTATGCGGATTCTCCTACACAGAGGCAGATATGTAAATACGGCGTTTACTTACCATTTCTCACGCATTAGGGTTCGAACACTCGAATACCTCCTGCACAGTGGCAGATATGTAAATACGGCGTTTACTTACCATTTCTCACGCATTAGGGTTTGAAGACTCGAACACCTATACGGATTGTCCTGCACCGTGGCAGATATGTAAATACGGCGTTTGCTGACCATTTCTCACGCATTTTGGTTCCAACACTCGAACACCTATACGGATTCTCCTGCATAGTGGCAGATATGTAAATACGGCGTTTATTTACCATTTCTCACGCATTAGGGTTCGAACACTGGAACACCTATACGGATTCTCCTGCATAGTGGCAAATATGTAAATACGGCGTTTACTTGCCATTTCTCACGCATTAGGGTTCGAAGTCTCGAACACCTATACGGATTCTCCTACACAGTGGCAGATATGTGAATACGGCGTTTACTTACCATTTCTCACGCATTAGGGTCTGAAGACTCGAACACCTATACGGATTCTCCTGGACAGTGGCAGATATGTAAATACGGCGTTTGCTTACCATTTCTCACTCATTATGGTTCCAACACGCGAACACCTATAGGGATTCTACTGCACAGTGGCAGATATGTAAATATGGCGTTCACTTAGCATTTCTCATGCATTAGGGTTCGAACACTCGAGCACCTATACGGATTCTCCTCCACAGTGGCAGATATATGTAAATACGGCGTTTAGTTACCATTTCTCGCGCATTGGGGGTCGAACACTCGAACACCTATACGGATTCTCCTGCACAGTGGCAGATATGTAAATACGGCGTTTACTTACCATTTCTCACGCATTAGGGTTCGAGGACTCGAACACCTATCCGGATTCTCCTGGACAGTGGCAGATATGTAAATATGGCGTTTACTTACCATTTCTCACGCATTAGGGCTCGAAGACTCGAACACCTATACGGATTCTCCTGCACAGTGGCAGATATGTAAATACGGCGTTTACTTACAATTTCTCACGCATTAGGGTTCGAAGACTCGAACACCTATACGGATTCTCCTGCACAGTGGCAGATATGTAAATGCGGTGTTTCCTTCCCAATTCTCACATATTAGGTTTCGAACACTCGAACACCTGTACGGATTCTCCTGCACAGTGGCAGATATGTAAATACGGCGTTTACTTACCATTTCTCACGCATTAGGGTTTGAAGACTCGAACACCTATACGGATTCTCCTGCACAGTGGTAGATATGTAAATACGACGTTTGCTTACCATTTCTCACACCTTATGGTTCCAACACGCGAACACCTATATGGATTCTACTGCACAGTGGCAGATATGTAAATATGGCGTTCACTTACCATTTCTCACGCATTAGGGTTCGAACACTCGAGCACCTACACGGATTCTCCTCCACAGTGGCAGATATACGTAAATACGGCGTTTAGTTAACATTTCTCGCCCATTGGGGGTCGAAAACTCGAAAACCTATACGGATTCTCCTGCACAGTGGCAGATATGTAAATACGGCGTTTACTTACCATTTCTCACGCATTAGGGTTCGAGGACTCGAACACCTATCCGGATTCTCCTGGACAGTGGCAGATATGTAAATACGGCGTTTACTTACCGTTTCTCACGCATTAGGGGTCGAAGACTCGAACACCAATACGGATTCTCCTGCACAGTGGCAGATATGTAAATACGGCGTTTACTTACCATCTCTCACGCATTAGGGTTTGAAGACTCGAACACCTATACGGATTCTCCTGCACAGTGGCAGATATGTAAATACAGTGTTTACTTACCATTTCTCACACATTAGGTTTCGAACACTCGAACACCTGTAAATACGGCGTTTACTTACCATTTCTCACGCATTAGGGTTTGAAGACTCGAACACCTATACCGATTCTCCTGCACCGTGGTAGATATGTAAATACGGCGTTTGCTGACCATTTCTCACGCATTATGGTTCCAACACTCGAACACATATACGGATTCTCCTGCACAGTGACAGATATGTAAATACGGCGTTTATTTACCATTTCTCACGCATTAGGGTTCGACCAATGGAACACGTATACGGATTCTCCTGCACAGTGGCAGATATGTAAATACGGCGTTTACTTACCATTTCTCACGCATTAGGGTTCGAAGTCTCGAACACCTATACGGATTCTTCTACACAGTGGCAGATATATAAATACGGCGTTTACTTACCATTTCTCACGCATTAGGGTTTGAAGACTTGAACACCTATACGGATTCTCCTGCACAGTGGCAGATATGTAAATACGGCATTTGCTTACCATTTCTCACACATTATGGTTCCAACACGCGAACACCTATACGGATTCTACTGCACAGTGGCGGATATGTAAATATGGCGTTCACTTACCATTTCTCACGCATTAGGGTTCGAACACTGGAGCACCTATACGGATTCTCCTCCACAGTGGCAGATATATGTAAATTCGGCGTTTAGTTACCATTTCTCGCGCATTGGGGGTCGAACACTCGAACACCTATACGGATTCTCCTGCACAGTGGCAGATATGTAAATACGGCGTTTACTTACCATTTCTCATGCATTAGGGTTCGAGGACTCGAACACCTATCCGGATTCTCCTGGACAGTGGCAGATATGTAAATACGGCGTTTACTTACCATTTCTCACGCATTAGGGCTCGAAGACTCGAACACCTATACGGATTCTCCTGCACAGTGGCAGATATGTAAATACGGCGTTTACTTACCATTTCTCACGCATTACGGTTCGAAGACTCGAACACCTATACGGATTCTCCTGGACTGTGGCAGATTTGTAAATATCAGCGTTTACTTACCATTTCTCACGCATTAGGGTTCGAACACTCGAACCCCTATACGGATTCTCCTGCACAGTGGCAGATATGTAAATGCGGTGTTTCCTTACCATTTCTCACACATTAGGTTTCGAACACTCGAACACCTGTACGGATTCTCCTGCACAGTGGCAGACATGTAAATACGGCGTTTACTTACCATTTCTCATGCATTAGGGTTTGAAGACTCGAACACCTATACGGATTCTCCTGCACAGTGGCAGATATGTGAATACGGCGTTTACTTACCATTTCCCAGGCATTACGGTTCCAACACTCGAACACCTATACGGATTCTCCTGCACAGTGGCAGATATGTAAATACGGCGTTTGCTTACCATTTCTCACGCATTATGGTTCCAACACGCGAACACCTATACGGATTCTTCTGCACAGTGGCAGATATGTAAATACGGCGTTCACTTATCATTTCTCACGCATTAGGGTTCGAACACTCGAACACCTATACGGATTCTCCTGCACAGTGGTAGATATGTAAATACGGCGTTTACTTACCATCTCTCACGCATTAGGGTTTGAATACTTGAACGCCTATACGGATTCTCCTGCACAGTGGTAGATATGTAAATACGGCGTTTGCTTACCATTTCTCGCGCATTATGGTTCCAACACGCGAACACCTATACGGATTCTCCTGCACAGTGGCAGATATGTAAATACGGCGTTCACTTACCATTTCTCACGCATTAGGGTTCGAACACTCGAACACCTCTACGGATTCTCCTGCACAGTGGCAGATATATAAATACGGCATTCACTTATCATTTCTCACGCATTAGGGTTCGAACACTCGAACACCTATACGGATTCTACTGCACAGTGGCAGATATGTAAATACGGCGTTTACTTACCATCTCTCACGCATTAGGGTTTGAAGACTCGAACGCCTATACGGATTCTCCTGCACAGTGGCAGATATGTAAATACGGCGTTTGCTTACCATTTCTCACGCATTATGGTTCCAACACGCGAACACCTATGCGGATTCTCCTGCACAGTGGCAGATATGTAAATACGGTGTTCACGTACCATTTTTCACGCATTAGGGTTCGAACACTCGAACACCTATACGGATTCTCCTGCACAGTGGCATATATTTAAATATGGCGTTTGCTTACCATTTCTCACGCATTAGGGTTCGAAGACTCGAACACCTATACGGATTCTCCTGCACAGTGGCAAATATGTAAATACGGCGTTTACTTACCATTTTTCACGCATTTGGGTTCGAACCCTCGAACACCTATACGGATTCTCCTGCATAGTGGCAGATATGTAAATACGGCGTTTACTTACCATTTCTCATGCATTAGGGTTCGAAGACTCGAAAACCTATGCGGATTCTCCTACACAGAGGCAGATATGTAAATACGGCGTTTACTTACCATTTCTCACGCGTTAGGGTTCGAACACTCGAACACCGATGCGGATTCTCCTGCACAGTGGCAGATATGTAAATACGGCGTTTACTTACCATTTCTCACGCATTAGGGTTCGAAGACTCGAATACCTCCTGCACAGTGGCAGATATGTGAATACGGCGTTTACATACCATTTCTCACGCATTAGGTTTCGAACACTCGAACACCTGTACGGATTCTCCTGCACAGTGGCAGATATGTAAATACGACGTTTACTTACCAGTTCTCACGCATTAGGGTTTGAAGACTCGAACACCTATACGGATTCTCCTGCACAGTGGCAGATATGTAAATACGGCGTTTGCTTACCGTTTCTCACACATTATGGTTCCAACACGCGAACACCTATACGGATTCTACTACACAGTGGCAGATATGTAAATATGGCGTTCACTTACCATTTCTCCCGCATTTGGGTTTGAACACTCGAGCACCTACACGGATTCTCCGCCACAGTGGCAGATATATGTAAATACGGCGTTTAGTTATCATTTCTCGCGCATTGGGGGTCGAAAACTCGAAAACCTATACGGATTCTCCTGCACAGTGGCAGATATGTAAATACGGCGTTTACTTACCATTTCTCACGCATTAGGGTTCGAGGACTCGAACACCTATCCGGATTCTCCTGGACAGTGGCAGATATGTAAATACGGCGTTTACTTACCATTTCTCACGCATTAGGGGTCGACGACTCGAACACCTATACGGATTCTCCTGCACAGTCGCAGATATGTAAATACGGCGTTTACTTACCATCTCTCACGCATTAGGGTTTGAAGACTCGAACAACTATACGGATTCTCCTGCACAGTGGCAGATATGTAAATACGGTGTTTACTTACCATTTCTCACACATTAGGTTTCGAACAGTCGAACACCTGTAAATACGGCGTTTACTTACCATTTCTCACGCATTAGGGTTTGAAGACTCGAACACCTATAAGGATTCTCCTGCACCGTGGCAGATATGTAAATACGGCGTTTATTTACCATTTCTCACGCATTAGGGTTCGACCACTGGAACACCTGTACGGATTCTCCTGCACAGTGGCAGATATGTAAATACGGCGTTTACTTACCATTTCTCCCGCATTAGGGTTCGAAGTCTCGAACACCTATACGGATTCTTCTACACAGTGGCAGATATGTAAATATGGCGTTTACTTACCATTTCTCACGCATTAGGGTTCAAAGACTCGAACACCTATACGGATTCTCCTGCACAGTGGCAGATATGTAAATACGGCGTTTGCTTACCATTTCTCACACATTTTGGTTCCAACACGCGAACACCTATACGGATTCTACTGCATAGTGGCAGATATGTAAATATGGCGTTCACTTACCATTTCTCACGCATTAGGGTTCGAACACTGGAGCACCTATACGGATTCTCCCCCACAGTGGCAGATATATGTAAATTCGGCGTTTAGTTACCATTTCTCGCGCATTGGGGTTCGAACACTCGAACACCTATACGGATTCTCCTGCACAGTGGCAGATATGTAAATACGGCGTTTACTTACCATTTCTCACGCATTAGGGTTCGAGGACTCGAACACCTATCCGGATTCTCCTGGACAGTGGCAGATATGTAAATACGGCGTTTACTTACCATTTCTCGCGCATTAGGGCCCGAAGACTCGAACACCTATACGGATTCTCCTGCACAGTGGCAGATATGTAAATACGGCGTTTACTTACCATTTCTCACGCAGTAGGGTTCGAAGACTCGAACACCTATACAGATTCTCCTGGACTGTGGCAGATTTGTAAATATCAGCGTTTACTTACCATTTCTCACGCATTAGGGTTCGAACACTCGAACCCCTATACGGATTCTCCTGCACAGTGGCAGATATGTAAATGCGGTGTTTCCTTACCATTTCTCACACATTAGGTTTCGAACACTCGAACACCTGTACGGATTCTCCTGCACAGTGGCAGACATGTAAATACGGCGTTTACTTACCATTTCTCATGCATTAGGGTTTGAAGACTCGAACACCTATACGGATTCTCCTGCACAGTGGCAGATATGTGAATACGGCGTTTACTTACCATTTCCCACGCATTACGGTTCCAACACTCGAACACCTATACGGATTCTCCTGCACAGTGGCAGATATGTAAATACGGCGTTTGCTTACCATTTCTCACGCATTATGGTTCCAACACGCGAACACCTATACGGATTCTTCTGCACAGTGGCAGATATGTAAATACGGCGTTCACTTATCATTTCTCACGCATTAGGGTTCGAACACTCGAACACTTATACGGATTCTCCTGCACAGTGGTAGATATGTAAATACGGCGTTTACTTACCATCTCTCACGCATTAGGGTTTGAAGACTTGAACGCCTATACGGATTCTCCTGCACAGTGGTAGATATGTAAATACGGCGTTTGCTTACCATTTCTCGCGCATTATGGTTCCAACACGCGAACACCTATACGAATTCTCCTGCACAGTGGCAGATATGTAAATACGGCGTTCACTTACCATTTCTCACGCATTATGGTTCGAACACTCGAACACCTCTACGGATTCTCCTGCACAGTGGCAGATATGTAAATACGGCATTCACTTATCATTTCTCACGCATTAGGGGTCGAACACTCGAACACCTATACGGATTCTACTGCACAGTGGCAGATATGTAAATACGGCGTTTACTTACCATCTCTCACGCATTAGGGTTTGAAGACTCGAACGCCTATACGGATTCTCCTGCACAGTGGCAGATATGTAAATACGGCGTTTTCTTACCATTTCTCACGCATTATGGTTCCAACACGTGAACACCTATGCGGATTTTCCTGCACATTGTCAGATATGTAAATACGGTGTTCACGTACCATTTTTCACGCATTAGGGTTTGAACACTCGAACACATATACGGATTCTCCTGCACAGTGGCAAATATGTAAATACGGCGTTTCCTTACCATTTCTCACGCATTTGGGTTCGAACCCTCGAACACCTATACGGATTCTCCTGCATAGTGGCAGATATGTAAATACGGCGTTTACTTACCATTTCTCATGCATTAGGGTTCGAAGACTCGAAAACCTATGCGGATTCTCCTACACAGAGGCAGATATGTAAATACGGCGTTTACTTCCCATTTCTCACGTATTAGGGTTCGAACACTCGAACACCGATGCGGATTCTCCTGCACAGTGGCAGATATGTAAATACGGCGTTTACTTACCATTTCTCACGCATTAGGGTTCAAAGACTCGAATACCTCCTGCACAGTGGCAGATATGTGAATACGGCGTTTACTTACCATTTCTCACGCATTAGGTTTCGAACACTCGAACACCTGTACGGATTCTCCTGCACAGTGGCAGATATGTAAATACGGCGTTTACTTACCAGTTCTCACGCATTAGGGTTTGAAGACTCGAACACCTATACGGATTCTCCTGCACAGTGGCAGATATGTAAATACGGCGTTTGCTTACCGTTTCTCACACATTATGGTTCCAACACGCGAACACCTATACGGATTCTACTACACAGTGGCAGATATGTAAATACGACATTCACTTATCATTTCTCACGCATTAGGGGTCGAACACTCGAACACCTATACAGATTCTCCTGCACAGTGGCAGATATGTAAATACGGCGTTTACTTACCATCTCTCACGCATTAGGGTTTGAAGACTCGAACGCCTATACGGATTCTCCTGCACAGTGGCAGATATGTAAATACGGCGTTTGCTTACCATTTCTCACGCATTATGGTTCCAACACGCGAACACCTATACGGATTCTCCTGCACAGTGGCAGATATGTAAATACGGCGTTTACTTACCATTTCTCACGCATTAGGGTTCGAGGACTCGAACACCTATCCGGATTCTCCTGGACAGTGGCAGATATGTAAATACGGCGTTTACTTACCATTTCTCACGCATTAGGGCCCGATGACTCGAACACCTATACGGATTCTCCTGCACAGTGGCAGATATGTAAATACGGCGTTTACTTACGATTTCTCACGCATTAGGGTTCGAAGACTCGAACACCTATACGGATTCTCCTGGATTGTGGCAGATTTGTAAATATCAGCGTTTACTTACCATTTCTCACGCATTAGGGTTCGAACACTCGAACCCCTATACGGATTCTCCTGCACAGTGGCAGATATGTAAATGCGGTGTTTCCGTACCATTTCTCACATATTAGGTTTCGAACACTCGAACACCTGTACGGATTCTCCTGCACAGTGGCAGACATGTAAATGCGGCGTTTACTTACCATTTCTCATGCATTAGGGTTTGAAGACTCGAACACCTATACGGATTCTCCTGCACAGTGGCAGATATGTAAATACGGCGTTTACTTACCATTTCCCACGCATTATGGTTCCAACACTCGAACACCTATACGGATTCTCCTGCACAGTGGCAGATATGTAAATACGGCGTTTGCTTACCATTTCTCACGCATTATGGTTCCAACGCGCGAACACCTATACGGATTCTTCTGCAAAGTGGCAGATATGTAAATACGGCGTTCACTTACCATTTCTCACGCATTAGGGTTCGAACACTCGAACACCTCTACGGATTCTCCTGCACAGTGGCAGATATGTAAATACGGCATTCACTTATCATTTCTCACGCATTAGGGTTCGAACACTCGAACACCTATACGGATTCTCCTGCACAGTGGCAGATATGTAAATTCGGCGTTTACTTACCATCTCTCACGCATTAGGGTTTGAAGACTCGAACGCATATACGGATTCTCCTGCACAGTGGCAGATATGTAAATACGGCGTTTGCTTACCATTTCTCGCGCATTATGGTTCCAACACGCGAACACCTATACGGATTCTCCTGCATAGTGGCAGATATGTAAATACGGCGTTCACTTACCATTTCTCACGCATTAGGGTTCGAACACTCGAACACCTCTACGGATTCTCCTGCACAGTGGCAGATATGTAAATACGGCATTCACTTATCATTTCTCACGCATTCGGGGTCGAACACTCGAACACCTATACGGATTCTACTGCACAGTGGCAGATATGTAAATACGGCGTTTACTTACCATCTCTCACGCTTTAGGGTTTGAAGACTCGAACGCCTATACAGATTCTCCTGCATAGTGGCAGATATGTAAATACGGCGTTTGCTTACCATTTCTCACGCATTATGGTTCCAACACGCGAACACCTATGCGGATTGTCCTGCACAGTGGCAGATATGTAAATACGGTGTTCACTTACCATTTTTCACGCATTAGGGTTCGAACACTCGAACACCTATACGGATTCTCCTGCACAGTGGCAGATATGTAAATACGGCGTTTACTTACCATTTCTCACGCATTAGGGGTCGACGACTCGAACACCTATACGGATTCTCCTGCACAGTCGCAGATATGTAAATATGGCGTTTACTTACCATCTCTCACGCATTAGGGTTTGAAGACTCGAACAACTATACGGATTCTCCTGCACAGTGGCAGATATGTAAATACGGTGTTTACTTACCATTTCTCACACATTAGGTTTCGAACACTCGAACACCTGTAAATACGGCGTTTACTTACCATTTCTCACGCATTAGGGTTTGAAGACTCGAACACCTATACGGATTCTCCTGCACCGTGGCAGATATGTAAATACGGCGTTTGCTGACCATTTCTCACGCATTATGGTTCCAACACTCGAACACATATACGGATTCTCCTGCACAGTGACATATATGTAAATACGGCGTTTATTTACCATTTGTCACGCATTAGGGTTCGACCACTGGAACACCTATACGGATTCTCCTGCACAGTGGCAGATATGTAAATACGGCGTTTACTTACCATTTCTCACGCATTAGGGTTCGAAGTCTCGAACACCTATACGGATTCTTCTACACAGTGGCAGATATGTAAATACGGCGTTTACTTACCATTTCTCATGCATTAGGGTTTGAAGACTCGAACACCTATACGGATTCTCCTGCACAGTGGCAGATATGTAAATACGGCGTTTACTTACCATTTCCCACGCATTATGGTTCCAACACTCGAACACCTATACGGATTCTCCTGCACAGTGGCAGATATGTAAATACGGCGTTTGCTTACCATTTGTCACACATTATGGTTCCAACACGCGAACACCTATACGGATTCTACTGCATAGTGGCAGATATGTAAATATGGCGTTCACTTACCATTTCTCACGCATTAGGGTTCGAACACTGGAGCACCTATACGGATTCTCCCCCACAGTGGCAGATATATGTAAATTCGGCGTTTAGTTACCATTTCTCGCGCATTGGGGTTCGAACACTCGAACACCTATACGGATTCTCCTGCACAGTGGCAGATATGTAAATACGGCGTTTACTTACCATTTCTCACGCATTAGGGTTCGAGGACTCGAACACCTATCCGGATTCTCCTGGACAGTGGCAGATATGTAAATACGGCGTTTACTTACCATTTCTCGCGCATTAGGGCCCGAAGACTCGAACACCTATACGGATTCTCCTGCACAGTGGCAGATATGTAAATACGGCGTTTACTTACCATTTCTCACGCAGTAGGGTTCGAAGACTCGAACACCTATACAGATTCTCCTGGACTGTGGCAGATTTGTAAATATCAGCGTTTACTTACCATTTCTCACGCATTAGGGTTCGAACACTCGAACCCCTATACGGATTCTCCTGCACAGTGGCAGATATGTAAATGCGGTGTTTCCTTACCATTTCTCACACATTAGGTTTCGAACACTCGAACACCTGTACGGATTCTCCTGCACAGTGGCAGACATGTAAATACGGCGTTTACTTACCATTTCTCATGCATTAGGGTTTGAAGACTCGAACACCTATACGGATTCTCCTGCACAGTGGCAGATATGTGAATACGGCGTTTACTTACCATTTCCCACGCATTACGGTTCCAACACTCGAACACCTATACGGATTCTCCTGCACAGTGGCAGATATGTAAATACGGCGTTTGCTTACCATTTCTCACGCATTATGGTTCCAACACGCGAACACCTATACGGATTCTTCTGCACAGTGGCAGATATGTAAATACGGCGTTCACTTATCATTTCTCACGCATTAGGGTTCGAACACTCGAACACTTATACGGATTCTCCTGCACAGTGGTAGATATGTAAATACGGCGTTTACTTACCATCTCTCACGCATTAGGGTTTGAAGACTTGAACGCCTATACGGATTCTCCTGCACAGTGGTAGATATGTAAATACGGCGTTTGCTTACCATTTCTCGCGCATTATGGTTCCAACACGCGAACACCTATACGAATTCTCCTGCACAGTGGCAGATATGTAAATACGGCGTTCACTTACCATTTCTCACGCATTATGGTTCGAACACTCGAACACCTCTACGGATTCTCCTGCACAGTGGCAGATATGTAAATACGGCATTCACTTATCATTTCTCACGCATTAGGGGTCGAACACTCGAACACCTATACGGATTCTACTGCACAGTGGCAGATATGTAAATACGGCGTTTACTTACCATCTCTCGCGCATTAGGGTTTGAAGACTCGAACGCCTATACGGATTCTCCTGCACAGTGGCAGATATGTAAATACGGCGTTTTCTTACCATTTCTCACGCATTATGGTTCCAACACGTGAACACCTATGCGGATTTTCCTGCACATTGTCAGATATGTAAATACGGTGTTCACGTACCATTTTTCACGCATTAGGGTTTGAACACTCGAACACATATACGGATTCTCCTGCACAGTGGCAAATATGTAAATACGGCGTTTCCTTACCATTTCTCACGCATTTGGGTTCGAACCCTCGAACACCTATACGGATTCTCCTGCATAGTGGCAGATATGTAAATACGGCGTTTACTTACCATTTCTCATGCATTAGGGTTCGAAGACTCGAAAACCTATGCGGATTCTCCTACACAGAGGCAGATATGTAAATACGGCGTTTACTTCCCATTTCTCACGTATTAGGGTTCGAACACTCGAACACCGATGCGGATTCTCCTGCACAGTGGCAGATATGTAAATACGGCGTTTACTTACCATTTCTCACGCATTAGGGTTCAAAGACTCGAATACCTCCTGCACAGTGGCAGATATGTGAATACGGCGTTTACTTACCATTTCTCACGCATTAGGTTTCGAACACTCGAACACCTGTACGGATTCTCCTGCACAGTGGCAGATATGTAAATACGGCGTTTACTTACCAGTTCTCACGCATTAGGGTTTGAAGACTCGAACACCTATACGGATTCTCCTGCACAGTGGCAGATATGTAAATACGGCGTTTGCTTACCGTTTCTCACACATTATGGTTCCAACACGCGAACACCTATACGGATTCTACTACACAGTGGCAGATATGTAAATACGACATTCACTTATCATTTCTCACGCATTAGGGGTCGGACACTCGAACACCTATACAGATTCTCCTGCACAGTGGCAGATATGTAAATACGGCGTTTACTTACCATCTCTCACGCATTAGGGTTTGAAGACTCGAACGCCTATACGGATTCTCCTGCACAGTGGCAGATATGTAAATACGGCGTTTGCTTACCATTTCTCACGCATTATGGTTCCAACACGCGAACACCTATACGGATTCTCCTGCACAGTGGCAGATATGTAAATACGGCGTTTACTTACCATTTCTCACGCATTAGGGTTCGAGGACTCGAACACCTATCCGGATTCTCCTGGACAGTGGCAGATATGTAAATACGGCGTTTACTTACCATTTCTCACGCATTAGGGCCCGATGACTCGAACACCTATACGGATTCTCCTGCACAGTGGCAGATATGTAAATACGGCGTTTACTTACGATTTCTCACGCATTAGGGTTCGAAGACTCGAACACCTATACGGATTCTCCTGGATTGTGGCAGATTTGTAAATATCAGCGTTTACTTACCATTTCTCACGCATTAGGGTTCGAACACTCGAACCCCTATACGGATTCTCCTGCACAGTGGCAGATATGTAAATGCGGTGTTTCCGTACCATTTCTCACATATTAGGTTTCGAACACTCGAACACCTGTACGGATTCTCCTGCACAGTGGCAGACATGTAAATGCGGCGTTTACTTACCATTTCTCATGCATTAGGGTTTGAAGACTCGAACACCTATACGGATTCTCCTGCACAGTGGCAGATATGTAAATACGGCGTTTACTTACCATTTCCCACGCATTATGGTTCCAACACTCGAACACCTATACGGATTCTCCTGCACAGTGGCAGATATGTAAATACGGCGTTTGCTTACCATTTCTCACGCATTATGGTTCCAACGCGCGAACACCTATACGGATTCTTCTGCAAAGTGGCAGATATGTAAATACGGCGTTCACTTACCATTTCTCACGCATTAGGGTTCGAACACTCGAACACCTCTACGGATTCTCCTGCACAGTGGCAGATATGTAAATACGGCATTCACTTATCATTTCTCACGCATTAGGGTTCGAACACTCGAACACCTATACGGATTCTCCTGCACAGTGGCAGATATGTAAATTCGGCGTTTACTTACCATCTCTCACGCATTAGGGTTTGAAGACTCGAACGCATATACGGATTCTCCTGCACAGTGGCAGATATGTAAATACGGCGTTTGCTTACCATTTCTCGCGCATTATGGTTCCAACACGCGAACACCTATACGGATTCTCCTGCATAGTGGCAGATATGTAAATACGGCGTTCACTTACCATTTCTCACGCATTAGGGTTCGAACACTCGAACACCTCTACGGATTCTCCTGCACAGTGGCAGATATGTAAATACGGCATTCACTTATCATTTCTCACGCATTCGGGGTCGAACACTCGAACACCTATACGGATTCTACTGCACAGTGGCAGATATGTAAATACGGCGTTTACTTACCATCTCTCACGCTTTAGGGTTTGAAGACTCGAACGCCTATACAGATTCTCCTGCATAGTGGCAGATATGTAAATACGGCGTTTGCTTACCATTTCTCACGCATTATGGTTCCAACACGCGAACACCTATGCGGATTGTCCTGCACAGTGGCAGATATGTAAATACGGTGTTCACTTACCATTTTTCACGCATTAGGGTTCGAACACTCGAACACCTATACGGATTCTCCTGCACAGTGGCAGATATGTAAATACGGCGTTTACTTACCATTTCTCACGCATTAGGGGTCGACGACTCGAACACCTGTACGGATTCTCCTGCACAGTCGCAGATATGTAAATATGGCGTTTACTTACCATCTCTCACGCATTAGGGTTTGAAGACTCGAACAACTATACGGATTCTCCTGCACAGTGGCAGATATGTAAATACGGTGTTTACTTACCATTTCTCACACATTAGGTTTCGAACACTCGAACACCTGTAAATACGGCGTTTACTTACCATTTCTCACGCATTAGGGTTTGAAGACTCGAACACCTATACGGATTCTCCTGCACCGTGGCAGATATGTAAATACGGCGTTTGCTGACCATTTCTCACGCATTATGGTTCCAACACTCGAACACATATACGGATTCTCCTGCACAGTGACATATATGTAAATACGGCGTTTATTTACCATTTGTCACGCATTAGGGTTCGACCACTGGAACACCTATACGGATTCTCCTGCACAGTGGCAGATATGTAAATACGGCGTTTACTTACCATTTCTCACGCATTAGGGTTCGAAGTCTCGAACACCTATACGGATTCTTCTACACAGTGGCAGATATGTAAATACGGCGTTTACTTACCATTTCTCATGCATTAGGGTTTGAAGACTCGAACACCTATACGGATTCTCCTGCACAGTGGCAGATATGTAAATACGGCGTTTACTTACCATTTCCCACGCATTATGGTTCCAACACTCGAACACCTATACGGATTCTCCTGCACAGTGGCAGATATGTAAATACGGCGTTTGCTTACCATTTGTCACACATTATGGTTCCAACACGCGAACACCTATACGGATTCTACTGCATAGTGGCAGATATGTAAATATGGCGTTCACTTACCATTTCTCACGCATTAGGGTTCGAACACTGGAGCACCTATACGGATTCTCCTCCACAGTGGCGGATATATGTAAATTCGGCGTTTAGTTACCATTTCTCGCGCATTGGGGGTCAAACACTCTAACACCTATACGGATTCTCCTGCACAGTGGCAGATATGTAAATACGGCGTTTACTTACCATTTCTCACGCATTAGGGTTCGAGGACTCGAACACCTATCCGGATTCTCCTGGACAGTGGCAGATATGTAAATACGGCGTTTACTTACCATTTCTCACGCATTAGGGCCCGAAGACTCGAACACCTATACGGATTCTCCTGCACAGTGGCAGATATGTAAATACGGCGTTTACTTACCATTTCTCACGCATTAGGGTTCGAAGACTCGAACACCTATACGGATTCTCCTGGACTGTGGCAGATTTGTAAATATCAGCGTTTCCTTACCATTTCACACGCATTAGGGTTCGAACACTCGAACCCCTATACGGATTCTCCTGCACAGTGGCAGATATGTAAATGCGGTGTTTCCTTACCATTTCTCACACATTAGGTTTCGAACACTCGAACACCTGTACGGATTCTCCTGCACAGTGGCAGACATGTAAATACGGCGTTTACTTACCATTTCTCATGCATTAGGGTTTGAAGACTCGAACACCTATACGGATTCTCCTGCACAGTGGCAGATATGTAAATACGGCGTTTACTTACCATTTCCCACGCATTATGGTTCCAACACTCGAACACCTATACGGATTCTCCTGCACAGTGGCAGATATGTAAATACGGCGTTTGCTTACCATTTCTCACGCATTATGGTTCCAACACGCGAACACCTATACGGATTCTTCTGCACAGTGGCAGATATGTAAATACGGCGTTCACTTATCATTTCTCACGCATTAGGGGTCGAACACTCGAACACCTATACGGATTCTACTGCACAGTGGCAGATATGTAAATACGGCGTTTACTTACCATCTCTCACGCATTAGGGTTTGAAGACTCGAACGCCTATACAGATTCTCCTGCACAGTGGCAGATATGTAAATACGGCGTTTACTTACCATTTCTCACGCATTATGGTTCCAACACGCGAACACCTATGCGGATTCTCCTGCACAGTGGCAGATATGTAAATACGGTGTTCACTTACCATTTTTCACGCATTAGGGTTCGAACACTCGAACACCTATACGGATTCTCCTGCACAGTGGCAGATATGTAAATACGGCGTTTACTTACCATTTCTCACGCATTAGGGGTCGACGACTCGAACACCTATACGGATTCTCCTGCACAGTCGCAGATATGTAAATATGGCGTTTACTTACCATCTCTCACGCATTAGGGTTTGAAGACTCGAACAACTATACGGATTCTCCTGCACAGTGGCAGATATGTAAATACGGTGTTTACTTACCATTTCTCACACATTAGGTTTCGAACACTCGAACACCTGTAAATACGGCGTTTACTTACCATTTCTCACGCATTAGGGTTTGAAGACTCGAACACCTATACGGATTCTCCTGCACCGTGGCAAATATGTAAATACGGCGTTTGCTGACCATTTCTCACGCATTATGGTTCCAACACTCGAACACATATACGGATTCTCCTGCACAGTGACATATATGTAAATACGGCGTTTATTTACCATTTGTCACGCATTAGGGTTCGACCACTGGAACACCTATACGGATTCTCCTGCACAGTGGCAGATATGTAAATACGGCGTTTACTTACCATTTCTCACGCATTAGGGTTCGAAGTCTCGAACACCTATACGGATTCTTCTACACAGTGGCAGATATGTAAATACGGCGTTTACTTACCATTTCTCATGCATTAGGGTTTGAAGACTCGAACACCTATACGGATTCTCCTGCACAGTGGCAGATATGTAAATACGGCGTTTACTTACCATTTCCCACGCATTATGGTTCCAACATTCGAACACCTATACGGATTCTCCTGCATAGTGGCAGATATGTAAATACGGCGTTTGCTTACCATTTGTCACACATTATGGTTCCAACACGCGAACACCTATACGGATTCTACTGCATAGTGGCAGATATGTAAATATGGCGTTCACTTACCATTTCTCACGCATTAGGGTTCGAACACTGGAGCACCTATACGGATTCTCCTCCACAGTGGCGGATATATGTAAATTCGGCGTTTAGTTACCATTTCTCGCGCATTGGGGGTCGAACACTCTAACACCTATACGGATTCTCCTGCACAGTGGCAGATATGTAAATACGGCGTTTACTTACCATTTCTCACGCATTAGGGTTCGAGGACTCGAACACCTATCCAGATTCTCCTGGACAGTGGCAGATATGTAAATACGGCGTTTACTTACCATTTCTCACGCATTAGGGCCCGAAGACTCGAACACCTATACGGATTCTCCTGCACAGTGGCAGATATGTAAATACGGCGTTTACTTACCATTTCTCACGCATTAGGGTTCGAAGACTCGAACACCTATACGGATTCTCCTGGACTGCGGCAGATTTGTAAATATCAGCGTTTACTTACCATTTCACACGCATTAGGGTTCGAACACTCGAACCCCTATACGGATTCTCCTGCACAGTGGCAGATATGTAAATGCGGTGTTTCCTTACCATTTCTCACACATTAGGTTTCGAACACTCGAACACCTGTACGGATTCTCCTGCACAGTGGCAGACATGTAAATACGGCGTTTACTTACCATTTCTCATGCATTAGGGTTTGAAGACTCGAACACCTATACGGATTCTCCTGCACAGTGGCAGATATGTAAATACGGCGTTTACTTACCATTTCCCACGCATTATGGTTCCAACACTCGAACACCTATACGGATTCTCCTGCACAGTGGCAGATATGTAAATACGGCGTTTGCTTACCATTTCTCACGCATTATGGTTCCAACACGCGAACACCTATATGGATTCTTCTGCACAGTGGCAGATATGTAAATACGGCGTTCACTTATCATTTCTCACGCATTAGGGTTCGAACACTCGAACACCTATACGGATTCTCCTGAACAGTGGCAGATATGTAAATTCGGCGTTTACTTACCATCTCTCACGCGTTAGGGTTTGAAGACTCGAACGCCTATACGGATTCTCCTGCACAGTGGTAGATATGTAAATACGGCGTTTGCTTACCATTTCTCGCGCATTATGGTTCCAACACGCGAACACCTATACGGATTCTCCTGCACAGTGGCAGATATGTAAATACGGCGTTCACTTACCATTTCTCACGCATTAGGGTTCGAACACTCGAACACCTCTACGGATTCTCCTGCATAGTGGCAGATATGTAAATACGGCATTCAGTTATGATTTCTCACGCATTAGGGGTCGAACACTCGAACACCTATACGGATTCTACTGCACAGTGGCAGATATGTAAATACGGCGTTTACTTACCATCTCTCACGCATTAGGGTTTGAAGACTCGAACGCCTATACAGATTCTCCTGCACAGTGGCAGATATGTAAATACGGCGTTTACTTACCATTTCTCACGCATTATGGTTCCAACACGCGAACACCTATGCGGATTCTCCTGCACAGTGGCAGATATGTAAATACGGTGTTCACTTACCATTTTTCACGCATTAGGGTTCGAACACTCGAACACCTATACGGATTCTCCTGCACAGTGGCAGATATTTAAATACGGCGTTTGCTTACCATTTCTCACGCATTAGGGTTCGAAGACTCGAACACCTATACGGATTCTCCTGCACAGTGGCAAATATGTAAATACGGCGTTTACTTACCATTTCTCACGCATTTGGGTTCGAACCCTCGAACACCTATACGGATTCTCCTGCATAGTGGAAGATATGTAAATACGGCGTTTACTTACCATTTCTCACGCATTAGGGTTCGAAGACTCGAAAACCTATGCGGATTCTCCTACACAGAGGCAGATATGTAAATACGGCGTTTACTTACCATTTCTCACGCATTAGGGTTCGAACACTCGAACACCGATGCGGATTCTCCTGCACAGTGGCAGATATGTAAATACGGCGTTTACTTACCATTTCTCACGCATTAGGGTTCGAAGACTCGAATACCTCCTGCACAGTGGCAGATATGTGAATATGGCGTTTACTTACCATTTCTCACGCATTAGGTTTCGAACACTCGAACACCTGTACGGATTCTCCTGCTCAGTGGCAGATATGTAAATACGGCGTTTACTTACCAGTTCTCACGCATTAGGGTTTGAAGACTCGAACACCTATACGGATTCTCCTGCACAGTGGCAGATATGTAAATACGGCGTTTGCTTACCGTTTCTCACACATTATGGTTCCAACACGCGAACACCTATACGGATTCTACTACACAGTGGCAGATATGTAAATACGACATTCACTTATCATTTCTCACGCATTAGGGGTCGAACACTCGAACACCTATACAGATTCTCCTGCACAGTGGCAGATATGTAAATACGGCGTTTACTTACCATCTCTCACGCATTAGGGTTTGAAGACTCGATCGCCTATACGGATTCTCCTGCACAGTGGCAGATATGTAAATACGGCGTTTGCTTACCATTTCTCACGCATTATGGTTCCAACACGCGAACACCTATACGGATTCTCCTGCACAGTGGCAGATATGTAAATACGGCGTTTACTTACCATTTCTCACGCATTAGGGTTCGAGGACTCGAACACCTATCCGGATTCTCCTGGACAGTGGCAGATATGTAAATACGGCGTTTACTTACCATTTCTCACGCATTAGGGCCCGAAGACTCGAACACCTGTACGGAATCTCCTGCACAGTGGCAGATATGTAAATACGGCGTTTACTTACCATTTCTCACGCATTAGGGTTCGAAGACTCGAACACCTATAAGGATTCTCCTGGATTGTAGCAGATTTGTAAATATCAGCGTTTACTTACCATTTCTCACGCATTAGGCTTCGAACACTCGAACCCCTATACGGATTCTCCTGCACAGTGGCAGATATGTAAATGCGGTGTTTCCTTACCATTTCTCACACATTAGGTTTCGAACACTCGAACACCTGTACGGATTCTCCTGCACAGTGGCAGACATGTAAATGCGGCGTTTACTTACCATTTCTCATGCATTAGGGTTTGAAGACTCGAACACCTATACGGATTCTCCTGCACAGTGGCAGATATGTAAATACGGCGTTTACTTACCATTTCCCACGCATTATGGTTCCAACACTCGAACACCTATACGGATTCTCCTGCACAGTGGCAGATATGTAAATACGGCGTTTGCTTACCATTTCTCACGCATTATGGTTCCAACACGCGAACACCTATACGGATTCTTCTGCACAGTGGCAGATATGTAAATACGGCGTTCACTTACCATTTCTCACGCATTAGGGTTCGAACACTCGAACACCTCTACGGATTCTCCTGCACAGTGGCAGATATGTAAATACGGCATTCACTTATCATTTCTCACGCATTAGGGTTCGAACACTCGAACACCTATACGGATTCTCCTGCACAGTGGCAGATATGTAAATTCGGCGTTTACTTACCATCTCTCACGCATTATGGTTTGAAGACTCCAACGCCTATACGGATTCTCCTGCACAGTGGCAGATATGTAAATACGGCGTTTGCTTACCATTTCTCGCGCATTATGGTTCCAACACGCGAACACCTATACGGATTCTCCGGCACAGTGGCAGATATGTAAATACGGCGTTCACTTACCATTTCTCACGCATTAGGGTTCGAACACTCGAACACCTCTACGGATTCTCCTGCACAGTGGCAGATATGTAAATACGGCATTCACTTATCATTTCTCACGCATTCGGGGTCGAACACTCGAACACCTATACGGATTCTACTGCACAGTGGCAGATATGTAAATACGGCGTTTACTTATCATCTCTCACGCTTTAGGGTTTGAAGACTCGAACGCCTATACAGATTCTCCTGCATAGTGGCAGATATGTAAATACGGCGTTTGCTTACCATTTCTCACGCATTATGGTTCCAACACGCGAACACCTATGCGGATTCTCCTGCACAGTGGCAGATATGTAAATACGGTGTTCACTTACCATTTTTCACGCATTAGGGTTCGAACACTCGAACACCTATACGGATTCTCCTGCACAGCGGCAGATATGTAAATACGGCGTTTACTTACCATTTCTCACGCATTAGGGGTCGACGACTCGAACACCTATACGGATTCTCCTGCACAGTCGCAGATATGTAAATACGGCGTTTACTTACCATCTCTCACGCATTAGGGTTTGAAGAATCGAACAACTATACGGATTCTCCTGCACAGTGGCAGATATGTAAATACGGTGTTTACTTACCATTTCTCAAACATTAGGTTTCGAACACTCGAACACCTGTAAATACGGCGTTTACTTACCATTTCTCACGCATTAGGGTTTGAAGACTCGAACACCTATACGGATTCTCCTGCACCGTGGCAGATATGTAAATACGGCGTTTGCTGACCATTTCTCACGCATTATGGTTCCAACACTCGAACACATATACGGATTCTCCTGCACAGTGACATATATGTAAATACGGCGTTTATTTACCATTTCTCACGCATTAGGGTTCGACCACTGGAACACCTATACGGATTCTCCTGCACAGTGGCAGATATGTAAATACGGCGTTTACTTACCATTTCTCACGCATTGGGGTTCGAAGTCTCAAACACCTATACGGATTCTTCTACACAGTGGCAGATATGTAAATACGGCGTTTACTTACCATTTCCCACGCATTAGGGTTTGAAGACTCGAACACCTATACGGATTCTCCTGCACAGTGGCAGATATGTAAATACGGCGTTTGCTTACCATTTCTCACACATTATGGTTCCAACACGCGAACACCTATACGGATTCTACTGCATAGTGGCAGATATGTAAATATGGCGTTCACTTACCATTTCTCACGCATTAGGGTTCGAACACTGGAGCACCTATACGGATTCTCCTCCACAGTGGCGGATATATGTAAATTCGGCGTTTAGTTACCATTTCTCGCGCATTGGGGGTCGAACAATCGAACACCTATACGGATTCTCCTGCACAGTGGCAGATATATGTAAATACGGCGTTTACTTACCATTTCTCGCGCATTAGGGTTCGAGGACTCGAACACCTATCCGGATTCTCCTGGACAGTGGCAGATATGTAAATACGGCGTTTACTTACCATTTCTCACGCATTAGGGCCCGAAGACTCGAACACCTATACGGATTCTCCTGCACAGTGGCAGATATGTAAATACGGCGTTTACTTACCATTTCTCACGCATTAGGGTTCGAAGACTCGAACACCTATACGGATTCTCCTGGACTGTGGCAGATTTGTAAATATCAGCGTTTACTTACCATTTCACACGCATTAGGGTTCGAACACTCGAACCCCTATACGGATTCTCCTGCACAGTGGCAGATATGTAAATGCGGTGTTTCCTTACCATTTCTCACACATTAGGTTTCGAACACTAGAACACCTGTACGGATTCTCCTGCACAGTGGCAGACTTGTAAATACGGCGTTTACTTACCATTTCTCATGCATTAGGGTTTGAAGACTCGAACACCTATACGGATTCTCCTGCACAGTGGCAGATATGTAAATACGGCGTTTACTTACCATTTCCCACGCATTATGGTTCCAACACTCGAACACCTATACGGATTCTCCTGCACAGTGGCAGATATGTAAATACGGCGTTTGCTTACCATTTCTCACGCATTATGGTTCCAACACGCGAACACCTATACGGATTCTTCTGCACAGTGGCAGATATGTAAATACGGCGTTCACTTATCATTTCTCACGCATTAGGGTTCGAACACTCGAACACCTATACGGATTCTCCTGCACAGTGGCAGATATGTAAATACGGCGTTTACTTACCATTTCCCACGCATTATGGTTCCAACACTCGAACACCTATACGGATTCTCCTGCACAGTGGCAGATATGTAAATACGGCGTTTGCTTACCATTTCTCACGCATTATGGTTCCAACACGCGAACACCTATACGGATTCTTCTGCACAGTGGCAGATATGTAAATACGGCGTTCACTTACCATTTCTCACGCATTAGAGTTCGAACACTCGAACACCTCTACGGATTCTCCTGCACAGTGGCAGATATGTAAATACGGCATTCACTTATCATTTCTCACGCATTAGGGTTCGAACACTCGAACACCTATACGGATTCTCCTGCACAGTGGCAGATATGTAAATTCGGCGTTTACTTACCATCTCTCACGCATTAGGGTTTGAAGACTCGAACGCCTATACGGATTCTCCTGCACAGTGGCAGATATGTAAATACGGCGTTTGCTTACCATTTCTCGCGCATTATGGTTCCAACACGCGAACACCTATACGGATTCTCCTGCACAGTGGCAGATATGTAAATACGGCGTTCACTTACCATTTCTCACGCATTAGGGTTCGAACACTCGAACACCTCTACGGATTCTCCTGCACAGTGGCAGATATGTAAATACGGCATTCAGTTATCATTTCTCACGCATTCGGGGTCGAACACTCGAACACCTATACGGATTCTACTGCACAGTGGCAGATATGTAAATACGGCGTTTACTTATCATCTCTCACGCTTTAGGGTTTGAAGACTCGAACGCCTATACAGATTCTCCTGCATAGTGGCAGATATGTAAATACGGCGTTTGCTTACCATTTCTCACGCATTATGGTTCCAACACGCGAACACCTATGCGGATTCTCCTGCACAGTGGCAGATATGTAAATACGGTGTTCACTTACCATTTTTCACGCATTAGGGTTCGAACACTCGAACACCTATACAGATTCTCCTGCACAGTGGCAGATATGTAAATACGGCGTTTACTTACCATTTCTCACGCATTAGGGGTCGACGACTCGAACACCTATACGGATTCTCCTGCACAGTCGCAGATATGTAAATACGGCGTTTACTTACCATCTCTCACGCATTAGGGTTTGAAGAATCGAACAACTATACGGATTCTCCTGCACAGTGGCAGATATGTAAATACGGTGTTTACTTACCATTTCTCACACATTAGGTTTCGAACACTCGAACACCTGTAAATACGGCGTTTACTTACCATTTCTCACGCATTAGGGTTTGAAGACTCGAACACCTATACGGATTCTCCTGCACCGTGGCAGATATGTAAATACGGCGTTTGCTGACCATTTCTCACGCATTATGGTTCCAACACTCGAACACATATACGGATTCTCCTGCACAGTGACATATATGTAAATACGGCGTTTATTTACCATTTCTCAAGCATTAGGGTTCGACCACTGGAACACCTATACGGATTCTCCTGCACAGTGGCAGATATGTAAATACGACGTTTACTTACCATTTCTCACGCATTAGGGTTCGAAGTCTCGAACACCTATACGGATTCTTCTACACAGTGGCAGATATGTAAATACGGCGTTTACTTACCATTTCCCACGCATTAGGGTTTGAAGACTCGAACACCTATACGGATTCTCCTGCACAGTGGCAGATATGTAAATACGGCGTTTGCTTACCATTTCTCACACATTATGGTTCCAACACGCGAACACCTATACTGATTCTACTACATAGTGGCAGATATGTAAATATGGCGTTCACTTACCATTTCTCACGCATTAGGGTTCGAACACTGGAGCACCTATACGGATTCTCCTCCACAGTGGCAGATATATGTAAATTCGGCGTTTAGTTACCATTTCTCGCGCATTGGGGGTCGAACACTCGAACACCTATACGGATTCTCCTGCACAGTGGCAGATATGTAAATACGGCGTTTACTTACCATTTCTCACGCATTAGGGTTCGAGGACTCGAACACCTATCCGGATTCTCCTGGACAGTGGCAGATCTGTAAATACGGCGTTTACTTACCATTTCTCGCGCATTAGGGTTCGAAGACTCGAACACCTATACGGATTCTCCTGGACTGTGGCAGATTTGTAAATATCAGCGTTTACTTACCATTTCACACGCATTAGGGTTCGAACACTCGAACCCCTATACGGATTCTCCTGCACAGTGGCAGATATGTAAATGCGGTGTTTCCTTACCATTTCTCACACATTAGGTTTCGAACACTCGAACACCTGTACGGATTCTCCTGCACAGTGGCAGACATGTAAATACGGCGTTTACTTACTATTTCTCATGCATTAGGGTTTGAAGACTCGAACACCTATACGGATTCTCCTGCACAGTGGCAGATATGTAAATACGGCGTTTACTTACCATTTCCCACGCATTATGGTTCCAACACTCGAACACCTATACTGATTCTCCTGCACAGTGGCAGATATGTAAATACGGCGTTTGCTTACCATTTCTCACGCATTATGGTTCCAACACGCGAACACCTATACGGATTCTTCTGCACAGTGGCAGATATGTAAATACGGCGTTCACTTATCATTTCTCACGCATTAGGGTTCGAACACTCGAACACCTATACAGATTCTCCTGCACAGTGGCAGATATGTAAATACGGCGTTTACTTACCATTTCTCACGCATTAGGGTTCGAAGACTTGAACACCTATACGGATTCTCCTGGACTGTGGCAGATATGTAAATATCAGCGTTTACTTACCATTCATCACGCATTAGGGTTCGAACACTCGAACCCCTATACGGATTCTCCTGCACAGTGGCAGATATGTAAATGCGGTGTTTCCTTACCATTTCTCACACATTAGGTTTCGAACACTCGAACACCTGTACGGATTCTCCTGCACAGTGGCAGACATGTAAATACGGCGTTTACTTACCATTTCTCATGCATTAGGGTTTGAAGTCTCGAACACCTATACGGATTCTCCTGCACAGTGGCAGATATGTAAATACGGCGTTTACTTACCATTTCCCACGCATTATGGTTCCAACACTCGAACACCTATACTGATTCTCCTGCACAGTGGCAGATATGTAAATACGGCGTTTGCTTACCATTTCTCACGCATTATGGTTCCAACACGCGAACACCTATACGGATTCTTCTGCACAGTGGCAGATATGTAAATACGGCGTTCACTTATCATTTCTCACGCATTAGGGTTCGAACACCCGAACACCTATACGGATTCTCCTGCACAGTGGCAGATATGTAAATTCGGCGTTTACTTACCATCTCTCACGCATTAGGGTTTGAAGACTCGAACGCCTATACGGATTCTCCTGCACAGTGGCAGATATGTCAATACGGCGTTTGCTTACCATTTCTCGCGCATTATGGTTCCAACACGCGAACACCTATACGGATTCTCCTGCACAGTGGCAGATATGTAAATACGGCGTTCACTTACCATTTCTCACGCATTAGGGTTCGAACACTCGAACACCTCTACGGATTCTCCTGCACAGTGGCAGATATGTAAATACGGCATTCAGTTATCATTTCTCACGCATTAGGGGTCGAACACTCGATCACCTATACAGATTCTACTGCACAGTGGCAGATATGTAAATACGGCGTTTACTTACCATCTCTCACGCATTAGGGTTTGAAGACTCGAACGCCTATACAGATTCTCCTGCACAGTGGCAGATATGTAAATACGGCGTTTACTTACCATTTCTCACGCATTATGGTTCCAACACGCGAACACCTATGCGGATTCTCCTGCACAGTGGCAGATATGTAAATACAGTGTTCACTTACCATTTTTCACCCATTAGGGTTCGAACACTCGAACACCTATACGGATTCTCTTGCACAGTGGCAGATATTTAAATACGGCGTTTGCTTACCATTTCTCACGCATTAGGGTTCGAAGACTCGAACACCTATACGGATTCTCCTGCACAGTGGCAAATATGTAAATACGGCGTTTAATTACCATTTCTCACGCATTTGGGTTCGAACCCTCGAACACCTATACGGATTCTCCTGCATAGTGGCAGATATGTAAATACGGCGTTTACTTTCCATTTCTCACGCATTAGGGTTCGAAGACTCGAAAACCTATGC